>OZ038488.1:122009478-122056978 GCA_964036315.1 Acanthosepion esculentum | reverse complement strand
CTCTGTAAACCCCTGCGTAATAGTGACATCCCCGGCTTGCTTGGGGTGAAGTGATTTAAAAAAAGTTAAACATAATAGCGGAACATCTGTTTGTAACTAATACATTAGTGAATGAGTCGTAGAGAAATCCAAAAATCGTTTGATACTTGTCGAAAGAATTAGAAACTGCAAGATGTCGGAAGATCTACAGAGTCGGTCTAAGAAATGTTTAGCATCCCCCTAGATTGCCGTGGCGGCATTATAACAGATTGATTAACTTGTTGTCTTTTTTTCTGCTTGCCAACCTTTTGTAGGTTATGTAAAGCCTGAAAATATTTTCGATTGTTCGATTTCTTTGGTGATCATAATGATTTCTAATACAACGCCTACTAATTAGCCTATAGCTGAACTGAGAATGTGTGGATTTAGACTATTACTAAAGGGAAGTTAATATAACGAACACGGCGGGAATTGGAACTCGGCTCTGATATTTCAAATCCCAAGTCGTTTAACATTACACCACCCGCACACCCAAGCTTACAGCGCCTCCTATTTCCAAGCTCGGAAAGAGAGAGAGATATCCTGTCAAAAATGGAAAACTGCTTTAATCTGTTGAGTGTAGTATAGGTGATGAAAAATTCAGCGAAAATACTAAACCCGGATTCAAAGTGAACGCGTAAACTATTATATTAGTCATAAGCAATTTTCCTTTTATGGTAACGAATTGCAATTGCGCATGTATCATTCTAGATCCTAATCATAATGGAGCAGTAAAGAATCAATTTGGAATGCACTAACATACGTTTTTTTGTATGGTAGTGGCAGCGTATACAGTTGATTTAAGGACAAAATTTGTTCTCGTCCATGACAACGTAAACTTACGTAGATTAAGAATCAGACAGTAACAGAGTTTGGAACACAATCCGTCTGTTCCACCCCAGCATAGATTTTCATCTGATCTTGCGCAGACCGATTACTATCTTTTATGATCCCTCCAAAATGCTTTTATGGGGAAAACCTTCTCTAATAAAAAAAAAACGAAAAAACAAAAAACAAAAGAAAACTTAGGAACGCTTGCCAGAAGAATTACCATGACAATATTTATAGAAATGGCACAGGGAAAACTCAGTTCAAGACGTGGGAAATTTACCGAAGGCGTGATGCCAGGTCCGGAGCGCTGATATTGTAGATTATTTGTATTTTATCAAGAATCTCTAATTATATAGCAGGCTACAAGAAGTTGCAGCAATATTCAATGCATAGACGAATGGTAAACTTATAAATGTGTTTAAATAGATTCTGGCGAGAATGATTGTCTAGAGTGAAACAGTGAATATAACTTCCCTATTAGCCGACCTAGCGATTGAGTCAATAAAAGTTTTTTTTCCCCCTTCATGTCCTCGTAAAACTCGTTGCTCGAGAAGTGTCAATGAATCACTCGTCTGGAGATTAGGATCAGCCATGACGATAGAAGTCACAAAATATTATCTCAGACGAGTAAAAGACAGCAGGTTTGCTTTGTTGGCGTTAACATTAATTAGTCATTCCTGGCCAAGTTAACAACAGATTGTAGGCCATTTTTGAACTCAGCTCCCGATCTGACCTTATCTAACCTTATCTAACTAAAAAGGCTTTCAGTTAAGACAGCAGGAAATAGTTTTGACATCAGCATAGTGTAGGAACAAAATATGATATTTACCTCAGCAAGAAAGTTCCAAGCAAGCGTCCAGTTTGGCAGAAAAAAGAAGGCCGGCTGTAACTTAATACAGATTCCGCCCCACGCCGCATTCAAGCATGCAAAGCTGTCTAATGTCGGATATTTATTGATCATAGTATCCAAACCAAAACCAACAACCAGTCAGAACTTAGAGAATAAACTGGTCCATGTAGCATAATGGATCATCACAGCCTTATATATAGAACACCCACTAACTAGCACCAGGAGCTTTTGCCAGAGCAGACTCAGCTTGCAATATAGCTGAGTACTGATCTGTTTTTCCAAGTAAATCCTACGCATAGATACAGATTTGAGAACTGATGACATTAGGAACAACGTAGCTGCAATGATTGAGGCCTGGGGGATATTTGCATTAATGCAAAATGATCAAGAATAGTGAACGTGCAAGACAACTTTCATTTGCCGATTTGATAAGAAGGATTGATTTCGATGAGATATAGGTCCAGATATAGCACAATCTTTCATTTGTGAGGAAAACTGGCGTACCAAACTGTGTCAAATGCTTTCGTGACATCTAAAGCAAACAGCCTAGCGTCAGCATTCTTGACAGACTTTCCCGTCAATAATCGTTAGTAGACACGCAATTGACTTAAAGAAGTGTTGACGTATTGCATATCTGAAAGAAAATGCTGTGAGGTGAAATGCTTAACCAATTCATAGTTGATTAAAGCATTCTATTACTTTGCCAAAAGGAGATTATATAAGTAGAAGATTAATTGGACGATATTTAGAAGGATCCGATGGTTTTTCTAAGTTCCTAAAAACTGGAACTACAGAAGAGAATTTTTAACTGGGAAGAAAGCAAAGGTAACAAGGCATCAATTGTAGAGTTTCGAGAGAACAGGAGCCAGTCCTTGAGCACATTTATCAAGGACTATTAGAAAGATACCAGCGTCAAAATGCTTTAGAGATTACAGCTAAAACTATATAGAGTTATATGCATATCTACAATAGAAACAGAGTTGTAAGTGGAACGTCAACCAAGATGAGTCAAGATTGGAATTGAAAGAGAACTTACAGGCAAGACATTCTGCTTCATACAGCCTGAAAAATTGATACTTGTGGGCTACAAAATGTGAACTGTTACATGTAAACCAAGGAACATATTGTTGTATTTTGAAGAAGGTAACATCGATGCTTGCTTTAAGCCAAGAAGAAATCTCAGTGACCCAATTCTCAATATCACATTCATGTATCAAATCTCTTTCTACACCCAAATCCCAGTGAATTTCATTTGCGTCCCAACTAAATTTGTTATCCATTCCAAATGCATGGTAATACTTGTACTACTATGACAATTAATGTATATAAAAATAAGCATATTCTGATTAGTCTCAGAAAAATAAAGATCTCTTACTGTAACTGCACTATTACGTTAAAATAACTGTTGTACAGCGATAAGCTTTCCGACCTAAACGAAATGCAATGTTCCGTCATACGCAGAGGTTGTTATTTCCAATCAATACTCGCTATTTTCATGTGTTGAACGGCAATTAAACTTTAAAAAAATGTTATAGTAAAGCATTAATTTTAACATCTTAAACTAGGTACCTTCAATTATTGCCAAAAAATCACTTTTGCAGTTTCAGGGGGAAAAAACATTAATTTGGAAATTCTTGCAAAAATCAAATAATTGTCTAATTTTAATGTAACATTCAGAACTTATTCAAAAATGAATGAATTTATTTTTGAAATTTTTATTTTTAGAAAATCTTGGTAAAATATTTTTTTACTGTTACCACCCACCATTAATTTTATGAAATTTTCTAGAATTTCAAAGAGTTCGCAAATTGTTTTATATTACATGTAAGCAGGACACCTTGGAGAAATTAAATCATAATTTTTTTTTTACAACTACTGCCAACTTTTTAAAAACATTTGCTCCAAATCTTAAAATAAAAACTGCAATAAACTAATTATCAAATTAGATATGCCTTTTTTGCTTTTGTAAATAATATACAATAAGGGCATTATTGTTTAAAAAAAAAAAATTCGATGAATAAATAATTTTTACAAGAATTATTTGCATTTTTATTTTAGATTTTTCTTTTTTTAAAATCTTTCTTTAATTTTAAAAAGTGTTTTAAAATTCTATCATTTAGAGTGTGAAGTCGGTTATTAAGTTTTTAATGAAGACTATATTTACGAAGCGAAATTTAAAAGCTTAATACAAATAATGCTACCAAAACTTTTTACCATAATTAAAAATATTCTTTTTGTGCGTCAAAATGTTATATTTTTTAGTATTGCATCTCATGAGTGACATTATGGTTAAAAGGACAGGTGTTTCAAAGCTTGTCTCCTCCTTGGGGAAAGTCCCTTGACATGTAAAGGTCTTATCTCACACTCAGTTATTAAATTAAAAATTAAATTGAGATAATAAAATTATCTCATTTATCAATTTAAACAATTAATAAATCAGTGAGATATTTTAATTATTAATATAATAATTTTAGTAGTTATTATCTCACTTATTAAATTAAAAATGTAATAACTTAATGTAATATTAATAATTAATAAAATTAGTTATCATTATCTTAGCTATTAAATAATGAAAGAGATAGAGGTAACTCAATAATGTATGTAATGTATGTCTTTTTTGATGCACCGTACTAAACCTGTCAACACATTCAGCCATCAAATTATCGATGGAGACGTGAAAATAACAAGACCCCTAGGACAAGAAATGTTTGTCTAGAAGATTTTATGCTATAAGTAAGTGATTTTCTTTTCAGAACTGATTAATTTAACTTTACATTTGTAAATTTTACGAAAGTAACGTTTCAGAAATGTATATCTTATTTTAGAAAGAATTTAAAATCCGAAAAATAAGTTTGTTTATATTTCTCTAAAAAAGTTAAAAATGGCCGTTAAGATTGATTTTTCAGAAGCATCGACTAAAAATCATTCAAATGTATATTTGAAATACTCCACAGTATCTTTTTTTTTGTAATTAGAAAATTTAATCCTTTAGCTTTCAATTGAAGCGGTTGGAAAGCTTCGAAAAGGATTTTTCCTTTATGAAAAATACATTTAAACCTTAGGTATACCGAATTTTTTGGAGGTACCCATCTTAAACGGTTTATATTTTCTTTGATGAAACAAGGAGTTTTTTCTTCATTCCTGTATCATTTAATAACTTCAAATTCTGAGAATGCAATTATTATTCGAAGTGATGTTCGGTTTATTGAAACATTATTTGTTGCTGATACTCTGTCAAACGTGGGAATTCTCAAAGTTTGTAATGTCTGGCCTTAACTGGAAGAAAATCTACAAACTTTGACTGATTTGAGGATCAAATAACAGATAATGAACATCAATGAGGAAAAGGGAAAAATCTATTTAAATAAAGTCAGTGAGGATTTCAGCATTGTGTAGATGTAAACTTATTAGATAAAAGATAAGAGAGAAACAACACGTGAAAATAGGAAAATCTCTTACGTTACACGCTTTACTGAGAATGGGTTATTCCGATCACTTATTTTGTTATTACTGTGCTTGAAGGCATCAAATTTGCATGGCTATAATTAGATGGCTATAATTAGATGAATCCCATTTCAGCAGGGAATATTCGAGATAATATTTCAGTGCGCCTAAATATGTAATCTATCTTTACATTAAAAACATTTCAAAAGTCGTATAGTACAAAAATGAAATCTTTTTAATGACATGCTTCTTCAGGTCTTTTTCTTTATCATCTGTGAGTTGCCAGGCATACTGGATAGTTTGGCTTCGCCTCACGTTTGGAATTCCGAGTAGTCTTTCTCGTATACTGGATGCCAGACAAGGCTCGCAGGCCTATTCTCTTCTGTTATTTAACCAATTGCTGAGAGAAGAGGAAATAAATTCGCTCGATGGCATTTTGTTACAAAGTGGACCTAAAAGACAGAAAACGAAAAGCAAATTAGAAGTACAGCAGAACATAAAGCAAGAAATCACAATGTAAATACACTCAATTTTTTCCGTCCTGGGTATGACGATAAACTACATCCGCGTCCTGGTTAAGACGATAAACTACGTCCAGCAGCAAGGCTTCTGATCAGAAGGTTTTGAGGAGCGTGGAACCACCTCTTAATTGCTGGTGTTCCCAGGTCCACCCTGACCCGTGGTGGTAGCACCTGTTAGGGTCCCAGCTATGGGCAAATAGTTAACCCCGAAACTGGGGTAAAAATGGATTTTAATACCAGGAATACTTTGTAAAAAGAATTATTATAAGCAATAAATTTTTGAAGAAAAACTATTACCAGCAATTTCATTTTTGAAAAAAAAGATATTACCGACAATACGTTTTTGAAAATATATTACCAGCAATACATTGGGAAAAAATTACCAGCTAAACATTTTTGAGGACAAAAATATTACCAGCAGTATTTTTTTGAAAAAAAAAAATTAGCAGCAATACATTTTCGAAGGAAAAAATTATACCAGAAATAGACTTTTGACAAAACAAAATATTACCAGCAATAAAACCTTTGTCGGCATTAAATAACCCATTGAAGTTGATATGCCATAAAACACAACAAACTAAACCAAACTAAATACTCTGTTTTTTTACCAGTTATTCTTCTTTGGCCGCTTCGTATGACAGCTATTTTGATGCTGCCATACATTCACAGTTCCAAAGCGTTATACTATTACCAGTATGTTTTTTACTTACATGTCTTGCTAGTTAGTGTATGATAATAACGTTTTGAGTCATATTTCGGTATAATTGATCAAATGATATGAACAAACGTCACCAATAATATCAAATGTTAATACTTTTTACACTACCGATAATAATTGTTGTAATAATAATAATAATAATAATAATAATAATAATGATAATACAGAAACAATGGCAAGATAAACCGCTTCATGGCCAATACTCTGCCCGTACCAAACAAGCTGACGTAGACAAAAACCGTACCCATCAGTGGCTACGTAGTGCAGGGTTGAAAGCTGAAACTGAAGGTTTTATCTTTGCTGCACAGGACCAATGCTTGTTAACTAGGAATTATCAAGCACATATACTAAAAGACTGTGTTAGCCCAAAATGCAGATTCTGTGATAAATATCCAGAAACCATTGATCATCGTGTATCAGGTTGCACGATATTGGCACCCACTGAATATAAAAACCGGCATGACAGAGTGGGCTAATATATGCACTGGAAAATTTGCAACTTCTACGGGAAGGAAACTGAAAGAAACTGGTACGAACACCACCCAGACCCAGTTACGGAGATAGGACCTGTTACAATTCTATGGGACTACACAATACGCACTGACAGCACAATCAAAGCCAACCGCCCAGACATTGTTATTAAAGACCACAAACAAAATAAGTGCCTCCTTATTGATATGGCAGTCCCTGCAGACTGCAATTTATCTTTGAAGATATTCCAAAAGCTGTCGAAATACAGTGACCTTGAAATAGAAATCTCAAAAATGTGGCACATGGGAACATCAACAAACTCTGTTGTAGTTGAAGCCTTAGGATTGGTTGGAAAAGAATCCAGTAGACTAATTGAAGGGATCCCTGGAAGTCCATGCCTCAAAGAGATACAAAAAATGATTCTGACAAGTACAGCCCGCACTTTACGAAGTGCTTTATCTATGTAATATATATTTTTTTTCCGTGGAAAGTGTCATGATACCATTTCTAACCATAGGTCCCTGGGCGGGACCCAGAAAGAAATGTGTAAGCGGCAGATAACAAAGGAAATAATAATAATAATAATAATAATAATAATAATAATAATAATAATAATAATAATAATAATAATAATGAAATACACCACATAAGGATTTCAATAATTCCACTTGTTGGAGTGCTTGGATTAATTGAAAAATGTTCCGATAAACGCATTGAATAGATTCCTGGTGGGTCATGCCTTAAAGAAATACAAAAAATTGGACTCATAAGTACAGCTCATAAATTATGAAGATCTTTCTCTCTGTAAATTGTATCTGATCTTAATTTTTTTGTTTTGTTTTGTTTTCTTAAATAAAATGTGATTGGTGAAGGATGTTATGAAAGCATTTCTGAGCTTAGGTCTCTGCGTGGGACCCGGAAAGAAATGTGTATACAACAGAAATCAAAGGAAATGTTAATGCTGTTTAAATAAATATTATTGTTATATATTTGAACTAGGTAGACGGGGCCGCCTGAAGAAAAATTATCACATACAATGGGAATAGCGTTATCCCACAAGAAGTTTCAACGTCGCATATACGGTATTTTATTTCTGTATGTTACAGGTTTTTGAAAATAGAAACAGTTATCTGAAAATATATGTGCAAGGGATCGAAAGAAGCGTTGTTTGAATCAATCAACGAAATGTCTAACTTCATTAGTGTGAAAATCTCTTTCAATGAGATGGGCCGATTACTAGAAAGTCATACTCAAGATGAGGTAGAAACAACGGCTCTCTTTATATAATTTCATTTCTTTTACGACCTTAAGACATGTTAAAAATCGCTACATAATGGTAATTAGGTGTCAAAACTACAAATGTGACTCCCTGGACGATGTAAGACTACATACAAGTGAAAGATTAATTTAATTTCAAAAACAATACTTTAAAAAAAATGTTACGTGCAGTGGAATTATACTGCATTTCTTATGATTTTTACCTGGATATATATATATATATATATATATATATATATATATATATATATATATACACATTTTCATCCACAAAAAACTGTTTCGCTGAGGCTATCGGCTCTCGGCAGAGAGAATGGTGATTTTTTACGTATTCATTTTGAATAAAAGTGCCAGTGACTCAAAGTGTTGAATATATATATATATATATATATATATATATATATATATATATATATATATATATATATATATATATATATCGAGAGTGAGAAAGCGAAATATAGTCTTAAGATGTGCTGTATTTATGGGATAAAGTGCTCAATATCAGATATATATATATATATATATATATATATATATATATATATATTATTTAAATTGTGTTTACATTGATAGTACTCTCCTGACTACATGAGCTCTTCCACAGAGTGGAATCTTTTTAATCTCTTGCAAACAGGGATCTTGTTATTGATCACATCAGAATGCAAATATTTACTATCCTGTAAGAGACTTTACTTAATGGAGGGCCAACGAAAACAAATAGTATCGGCTCCTTTGAGAAGCTTGCGTTGCTTGGCTCTGCAAAAGGTGTTCTCTTTTCTGAGGTTGTCTGACATAAGAAAGAACATAATGCAAGAATTCTGGTAGAAAACGAAACAGAGCAGAGGACAAAAGAATTGTGATTAAAGACAACGAACCGAAAATATGTCCTCTCAGACATATAGCAGTTTTAATAAAGAGATAGATTTGCTAAAAAAATATGGTCCAATGCTACTGCTATATATTTTGAGATTTTTGATAAAATTCAAAGAAAATGTTATTGGTCCTGAACTGGAATCTCCGCTTCAGCAATTTTCTCACGGCCGTATTAGATTGGCAAGGTCTCATCAATTTATAGTTAAACTGGCGAGATGAAACCGTAAGTTCTATGCTAACTGTTTCTTCTAGATCCATGTTTTCCATTCAACTTTGATCCTCAAAAATTTAAATGTCAATCGTTACCTTCTGCCATAATCCTTGTTCTTTTATTGTTATTTCTCCTTAATTGTTGTGGATTCCGGGGATGGAATCCTGCACAAATAAATAAACAACGCCAGTAATTGAAATAGAAAAATCAGTGTATTGAACGTAAGAATACAAATTTGAAATGAAGATTAGTAGTCCAGGAATACGGGTTAGTAGAAAGTATATGTATAAGTCTCTGTAAGTGGAGCCGTAATTATCTCTCTCTCTTTCTCCCTGGACTCTACGTATCTCAACCTTGTCTCAACTTATCTCCACGTATCTCTAACTCTGTCAGTATAAGAATACTTTAGATGAGTCCATCTTGTGTAAAAGGGGAGAGCCCCACAACATTAATAATGTTTTTTCTTTTTCTTATTCGTTCACACTCAGTAAACTCGTGAGTCTCAATGAGTTTTCTGTCTTGCTTGGGGTGAAATGATTAAACAAATACACTTTTGTTTAACTCTCGTTAAATTAAGTGTTATATCTGATCTTATTTTTCAAATCATTTTGTTGATAATTTCACGGAATAATATTTCCGACACAATATTGTTATTCCGTACAATTAATTGGTCGTTAAAAAACATTGTTCTTCATTGAAATGTATTTTTCAATTATTCGCAATATATTTTAGCCAGCCTCAATTATTTGATCAGGATCGAACAGTTTGCGGTCAACCTGAAGCAATACTAATCACTAGAGAGTAAATGGACGAAAGGTTGCGCAAAGATGAGCACGTCACACTAATGGTCGCAATAGCGATAAAGTGGCCCCGCAAGCATGGCCAGAAGACGAGACATATTTCATCACATTATAAAAGAAATAACAGCGACTAGTATTGATTCTGACTCAGCTATTTATTACCGCCATTCTAGGAGCTATTTATAATGAGTCACTTTTAGTTATATTCTGCTCGCTTGGGGCCTGAATACAAACTGAGAGAAAAGTATAAAACTGGCAAAGGAAGAATGAAAGGAAATATTGTTTTTCCCTTTTTTGGGGTTGTGGAGTTGTCATCTCCTTTTCGTTCTTTTTTTTTTTTCTTTTTTCTTTTATTCTTTCTTTAATAAATGTCCATTACTCTCTCTCTCTCTCTCTCTCTCTCTCTCTCTGTGTCTCCTTCTATCTCTTTCCCTTTCATTATGAGTACCAACCTTTTCAATTTTCTGATAATTATTCTTTTGTGATGGAATGCCTAATATCTGAATATTTTTCTATAATACACTATTCCAAGAATAATAATTAATATTTTTAATCATTTCTTAGAAATAACCAGCAAGGCGGTTTCTTCTGTTAAGAGGTCACTGGTTCGATTCTTATAGGAGGGCGAGTCTATTCTTTAATAAAATTTCACGAATATTCAGTCCGGTAGACGAAAATAAATAAATATATATATATTATTTATTAAATAAACGGAGCGTCTACTCAAATATGTCTATCCACTACAAATAACGTTTAAGTAATAAAATATATAAATATATATATTTCTGAAACGGAAGCTATTTCACCAATTTAAATGTACATTTGCATGCTTGTAAAATCTGCGCTATAGTTCTGAATATCAATATGTTTTAACTCACAGAACAACAGAATATGCATAAGTGACGACAAAAATACCCTTATTAATACTTCAGCATTATGGTGAAGATACTCATGAATTTTACACACAGAGACCCAAACACAGACACACACACGAGCGTGCGAGCGCGCGCACACACACACACACACACACACACACACACACACACACACACACACACACACACACGTGTGTGTGTGGAGGGGTGTCTGGCTGAGTGGGTGCGCGAGAAAGAGTGAAAAAGACCCCGTGATGGACATAAAGTTATTAAATGTATTTATTAGCAATTTTGCTGAAAATGGTAAACAGTTCATTTTCCGGCTGTGGTGCAGGTATTTTTTTTCTCAGGAAATTCTCTATTCAATGAATAATATATCTCTGAAATATAAGATGAATATTTGACAGGTGCTTGTTACGCAATCACAACCAGCAATTTGATATATGATCAACAAATTTCAATATCTACACTTGCATATAAATATATATATATATATATATATATATATATATATATATATATATATATATATATATATGTGTGTGTGTGTATGTGTGTGTGTGTGTGTAATGTCCAATCACACTTTTATTTATTTGTTTTCTTTTACTCTGTGTTTTAGTTTAAGGTATTGGCTGTGTCTAATGTATGTTGCATTATCTGCACCGTAAATCTTGTTATCCATTAAAAAATAATGTTTGATATATATTAAATAAATATTTTAGGGGATACTCATATTTCAGTAGACGTCCAGTTTATTTTAAACAATATAGTATTTCTTCTACAGCCTGAGTATATAATTTTCATTGCGAGATTGTCTACATGTTTTTGCTGATTTTTGTGATGTAAACCCAATTCTTTACAAATTCTTATCAACCCCCAGAGTGTGATTCGAACCTTGGTACTCGTGGTTTGTAAACGAACATTCTACCGACTCCGCGCGAGCGTGTGTGTCATGGTTGAGAGAGTTTGTGTGTCTCTGACATTTCAAATATAACTATAATATATATCTGTAAAGGGAAATTTTTAGAGGTTAATAGGCATTTGAAAAGTCTTGTGGTTATTACTTCGCCAGCGAAATCTTGTAGACATTCTTGCAGTGAAAATGATATACATGTTGCTGATGAAGCTAGACCAATAATTCTTATCCTGTTACAGTAATCAATTCAATGATTACTGAATATATATATATATATATATATATATATGTATATATATATATATATATATATATATATATATATATGTATATATATATATATATATATATATATATATATATATATATATATATATATATATTATAAATTAATTGATTTAAAATATGATTTTTTTCGCTACCATGTTTCGAATTTAATTTTGTTATTAAATTAAAGACATTAGTTCCATTTCCTCGTCAAGCGAATTTTAGAGTAACTTATTTTTTAAAATTTACGGTTTTAAAGGCACGGAAAAAGATTCATAATTGAGTGTTTCCAAGGATACAGAGAAATCCATTCATCTAGACAAGAGGTGTGATAGGGTGTTCAATTTTTAAATTTTCGTTGTATCAGTTAATAGTTACATTCGAAAGCGGGGTTATGTTTATGGATGGGTAGGGATGTATTTTTCAACAAATTCTGACATCCGCTAAATGCATGTCGTCTGGGTTATTTTTTTTTTAATTTTTTATTTTTAACGGCAAATATTCTTACGGTATTTTTCTATTTGTATACTTAAAGAATTATGAATCTTTGCCGTGCCTTTAAAACTGTAAATTTAAAAAAATAAGTTACTCCAAAATTCGCTTGACTAGGAAATGGAACTAATGTCTTTAATTTAATAACAAAATTAAATTCGAAGGCATTAGCTTCCATTTTTGAAACATGGCTATCACTGTGTAGCGAAAAAAAACATATTTTAAATCAATTAATTTATAATATTAATGCTATGTAAATTTACATTGAGCACTATTGTGTAAAAATAAAAATATCTATAAGAACACCGGATTTTATACCTTACTGTTCTTTCTTTATATATATATATATATATATATATATATATATATATATATATATATATATATATATGTGTGAGTGTGTGTGTGATTGAGAGAGAAAGAATCTGTAAAAGAATGTAGTCATTATTCTCGTAATACATTTTTATGTTTTCTTCTTAAGAAGAAGTAACCATATGTCATAAACAAATCCCTTTCAACGTCTGAAGTGCTATATCTAAATACACATTTGTTTTCCTTGCATACGTCTTTTGAAGTAATGTTACTTTTTACTCAGGTGTCCTTACTTTTGTGAAATAAGGCTTTCTTAATTATGCCATTAATATTTGTATAAAAAGGTGATGAATTCTTATTATGACACCAAATATATTCTAACCTACTTATATATTTTCTGTTGTGAAATGATGTTTTAACATTAAAACAAGTGATTCTTAACAATTTCGATTCCAATATCATTTTGATTCTTGCAGGCTTGAGTCTTCCTCGAGTTTCATTGAATTCAAGGAAGTTAGGATTTTTATTTTATAATTTCCTTCTTGCTACGCGAAACTACTTCAAGCAGTAAATAAACCAGAGCTTGAAAAGTCAAAGACCGGATTGTTTTGGATTGGAACTGTGAAAATGCTGGTCAATTTAATTATCAAGAATTGTGATTTTCTGTTTTTGATTATAATAATGATTCACTAAGTGCGAAGAATCAGGATGGAAAGCGATTCTTGGAATTGCAATAATCAAGATAAATGAAAGACAGGCACGAGTTAGCAAATTCACCAACGTGCGAATCTTCATGACACCTCTGAAACTTTATAACATTTTAGTGAAGAAAGCTTCTCTTTTTATCTGTGAATGTAACTCTCCTGTTAAGAGGTCGTAAATTTCAAATTTCTAAAGACGCCAATAAATATTGTTCGCCACTCATAATCAGAAAACAAAAAAAATATTTCCAATAACTTTCGAAGACTCAACAATATTACTAGATTTATTAGACCGACAGAATTCGTTGTCAGTAGCGCGGGTCTTACTAACACAGCGTTTCAGCTCAGCTATACTTCACCCTTCTTCACGTTGTGTCTAATCTGAAAGGAAAGAAATAACCTACATACATCATCCCAGGAAGATAATATACGGTATAATTTCTGTATATAAATGTGTGAAACTACAAAAATGTATGTTAAATTTCCAAATATTCATCAACTAATGACTTAAACCTAAATAGGTGTCACTGACACACTAACTTTTAATAAAATATGCGCTCCTGGGGGAAAAGAACACGAGTACCTAGCCATCTCTGAAAGAAAAATAAGGAATATATTTTTCTGAGAGCAGAAATCTTTTCTATAAATTGGTTCATCTCATCCTAACAAAGCGAAAAAGTAAATGTTATTACAACACAGGCGATTCTTAATAAAGTGACGAGTTTGCAAAATTTAAACTAAGATTTTCGATTCTTTTATGGTTCTTTTTCCTAAGCTTAACAAATATTTTATCGCTTCCATTGTATAATTTCATTCAACGTTCTATATAATGACATTTATAAATATAAGAAAGAACAACCACAGTTATGAGGGACTATGTTTAAGGACTGATATACCAACCATCGTTTAAGCTGTTCAATGAACAATCACTTTGCAGCTATATCCACGCATTTTATATCCATAAAAGCTCTATCATTCATAATGACCCTTCTTCATCAATAAATATGGCAAATTAAAAAAAATAAAAATAAAATCAAGCAAGGCAATAAATACAATGTCAGTATGAAAGAATATGAGAAAATGAAAACGTCATTCAAGAGAGAGAACAATAAAAAAAAACAGTTATAAATAGAACGGAAAATAATAATCGAGATTACATTTAAATTTTTGAAGATCGAAGTTGACTGGAAAGTAAAACGCCAGAAGAATACTCCACAAGCGAGAAGTGCGAGAGAAGAACTTGAAACTGTTAACATAGAAGTTACAGATACATCTGGCCAATTCAAATTTAAGATGGGGGAGACCTTCACACCAATCTAGTCATACGCTTATATTCATAAAGCCGAGATGTAAGATCAGGATTGATAATATTGCCGATTCTACTTTGTATTTCATCAAGTATCTCTAAATACATAGCAAAAGAACCAGGCCAAATGAGACAGCAATCTTCAATGCATTAAAATGGTAGGGATACAAAAGTCTAAGATAAATTCTCTCGAGAAAAATTGTCTGGCACGTCATAATGAAAAAAAAAACAAACTATGCAAGCAGCGGCCCTAACAATAGGTTCAGTAGACTATTTCCGTTGCATGTCAGCGGAAAACTGTGTCCCGACAAGGCTCAGTGAATCACTCGCCTGGGGGTTGGCATAAGGTTAGCTGATAGAATGCGCAAAAACTTCTCTAAGGCCATTAAAGAGAGCACTTTTGTTTGGTGCGTTAAAATTAGCAACCATTACTTCATCCAGTTAAACAAAGACTCTAGGTCATTTTGGGACCAGCTATCAAGGTGATCTTATCGAACCGATATTTTTAAAAACTTATTCAAGGACAAGAAAAATTAAATAAAAAGCTTAAACGCAGTATCTTGCCAGTCGACTTTAATGAAACATATATAAAAGAGGGGTTGCTACACAATTATATATATATATATATATATATATATATATATATATATATATATATACATATGTATATATATGTATGTATATATATGTATGTATGTGTGTGTGCATATATATATATGTGTGTATATATATATATATATATGTGTGTGTATGTATATGTGTGTATGTGTGTGTGTGTGTGTGATATTATCCTTATCTAGTTCAGGCTTACTGCATTTTATTCTGCTCATATTTACTGACTTAGCGAACTATCTGTTTATCAATCGATTGAGCAATTCCGTTTTCTTTTTCGGCCGCATGTCATTATAACGTTACTGAAGCAAACAAAGCATCAGTATGTTTCTTCACTAACTCCGCGATAAGATTTGTCCTTTTCGCAAAGATCTCAGAAAGGCGTTCGATTTTTCTCAAATAGAAATGTCGAAAGTGAACACCAGAAATATTTCGAGTTATATTTAAACACTTCGTCTCGTGGGTGATTTTCCCACCCTACTGAGGAAATGAATTCCCATCACGTGATGCCTCATACAACAAAAAAGATAAAAAGTAAGCGATCTTAGCAATATATATATATATATATATATATATATATAGTTTTTCTATCTTTTCGTTTCGATCTTTTATGTTTTTCTTATGTTTTTTCGTGTTTCTTTTTAACTTTTCGCAACAATCTTGTCTCATTTTAGTAATGGGTATTCCCGAATCGCTACGGTTTCTTTTGCTACTCGGGGTTTAAATAAAAGACAGAACTTTGTATATAGCCTTTACTAGTTTCTATTCTAAAGTCTTATTTAGAATTGCCCTCAGTTACTTGCCCTTAGATCAACCGTTATCCATATTATATGTGCATTTCATTTTAAACTTTTTATGATATTTTTAATTTTGAGTTCATATACATACGGAAGATGTATGACGATTTTTAAATCCTGAACACTCAATATTTTACCGATTCAACTATTCCCTTGTCTTTAAAATCTCACAAATTATCCAATTCCTCCGGTCTAGTGTCTAAGTTTTTGGAGAAAGCCTCTAATAGCTCTGCTTATTATCGATATGAGCTTACCTTTTGTGACAGTATAGAATTTGCGGTACTTTATCTACCTGAATTTCTAAGATAATGAGTTGCAGATGTTTACATTATTTACATGTACTGTAGTCTTCAAATTTGTTCGTTGTTATCCCAACATGTCATGAATAGGTCAAGCTGCCTAAATCAAAGCTCACAACGGAAGAAATGTTGGCAATCAAAACCCTATAGAGCGACACTTCTAACATCGAACTGAATTTGGAATAATCCGAAAAAATCCTATTTGAGGATGGTAACTTTAGCGAGGCGGAAAAGGATCCAACCCTGAAAAGTGAAGAATAAGAGCTACTAAATACAAACAGGCAAATCAACATTGCACCAAACTGTCACCTATGCATACTCTCGCAAGTATTCATATAAGATGTCATTCAATTCAGAACTATAGTCAGCTGCACGTTCTCAGCATATAGCCCGCTGTGTAGATTCCTATTGGATGTAGTTAAGCCACAGGCGGAGGAAGTCCTCGCTATATGCTAAAATCTCAGAACACATCAGACCCTCTGTCAATAGCATTTGTTGGTGATCCTGTTCATAAGTATTCGTACAGGTGAAGCCGTGACTGTGGTCCGAAAGCGAGTAGAAAACCTTCCATCACTTAGAGAACGTAATAACAATCCAATAGATAATCTGATGGAAAAAATTTAACGTTCTGAGTACGGATGAAATTCTATCTAGAGTTTGACACAGAAAAGCATGACAAAGTTCTTGGCTATGTTTCACCTTTTTCACCAGTGATGGTGAACATATACTTAGAATACTTCAAGGAAATGGTTTTAGGAACGACGCCACTGAAGACAGAAGCATGGCTGTGATACGCAGATGGCGCATACATAATCTGCTTTCATCAATCTCAAGTTGTACAAATACTATGAAGCCAGTTAACTAAGTAAGATCTTTGATTCCCTCACAACGAAAAAAGAACGTAATTATCAACGAGACTTCCAGGATGTAATAATAAATGGGCACTTGGTCGTCGGACTCTTGTCAGTCGGGCAGTTGTCCGTATACCATATGCTATATATATATATATGCTAACATGCGCGAGTGAAATATTTGCGTGGTCGTCTATAACGATTTTTACGAGCGCGTCAATAACGGCAAACGCGTTCAGGAACTTTCATTACGAATAGAAGCTGCAACGAGGAACAATCATTTATTTATTTCATTACAAGAATTTACAAATAGGAACGATTAATTAGCTTATCTTCATACCCCGCCTGGTGGCAAACGCTGCTGGTGGCACCAGGGGTGGCGGTCCCGCCATAGCCACCGAAACCGTGATATCACCCGTGGTCGGCGGCTGATGAAGACAGGGTATCGCACCTGTTAATACACGTTGTATGTTTTTTCAACATCACCCGAGTTCATATAACATAATAATGCCCACATTTTGCTGTCATTTCGGACCTCTCATTCAACAACTCAGCTCCCCCCTTGTTTGTTGCAATGACCAACTTCTCCTGGCGCAGCCTACAGAAGCTGCTATTCACTTGACTAACTTTCACTTTTCTTAAAATATTCCACTGTTTTCATTTTTTTTCCTCTAAAAATCCAATAAGAATTTGCTAGACTTCGTTCTGATATTCTAAATAAGGAGGTATGATTCTGCCACCTCTTTTTAAATTGGCCCTCAGTGCAACCAAGTGTCATTTTCTATCTCGGAACAATACACTACGTCTTCTGTCCGACATACGCCATTTAAGGGAGACTTATTTTTTCTTCTGCAATTATGAAGGACATTAGTTTCGCCACTCACATGTTCTTCAAGATCTGAATTTCTTTTGTTTAACATTTTAATAATGTTGCCTCAGTTGCTAGTGTGCAAATAATTTAAAAGGCTGAAAAATATTTTCCGTATATTAGTTCTTACTGGTATGTTGAAGTGGCGGTGAATCAGATAACATTCCTCTTTTTTCTTTTTCTAATGTCACCTGATCTTGGTGTTATCGATAATGATTTCGCTGAGTTAACCATCTGATATGACCATAGCGGTCGCAACCGCGGCACTGTTCCATTCAGCATTTTATTATTTTAGAATATACATACATACATACATACATACATACATACATACATACATACATATATATATATTAACATATTTTCTGGACCGAACATAATACTATTGTAAAAATGTAGATAAACAAATTGCAGGGATCGAGTTTTATCTATCTATAGATGGAAAAGCAATGACTTTTATTTTATTCCTAAAGACAGAGATAACTGCAAAGATAACTTCCAGAAGACTTATAGGCTGTTTCTTTTCCCATGCAGCAGTAAGAAATAACTCTCATACACATCCACAAATTTGCTATGGCACTGTCCGGAAACAACGCGCAAACGCACATAGAAACACACGCGCGCACACACATATTTAAACAGACACAAACACATACACATAGACAAAGACATTATATTTTTGTCATCTGTCTGACAACAAATCGGTCTGGTTTCGATCTTGGCTTGGGGCATTCTGATGTCTAGTTGCACTGAGGAGCTGTGATACAACGAAACAATGATATATATATATATATATATATATATATATATATATATATATATATATATAAAGTGAAAATATATATATATATAAATATAAAAGTGAACATTGAAGTCAACACTTAGAGGCGACAGGCCGTATCATTGTAGATGCAATCGGTGGCCGGACGAATGCATCTAGCATGAAACAGCCTGTCGCCTCTAAATGTTGACTTCCATGTTCAATTTTATATATATATATATAAACAAGATATCTACGATAAACTAAAAGATATAACTACCCAAGGCCAACTGGAGGAAATTACGCATAGATCAGACGATATGAAAAGAACTTACATAAAATGAATTGACAAAATTTGTCTAATTTATTTAATGAAACATGCATAAAAAATGCTCCCTAAACACACACACACACACACACACACACACACATATATATATATATATATATATATTAAGGGAATTACTTTTTTATTTATCAATGCGATAGATTTTTATCACGTTAAACTTTTTAGTGGATATTCATATTTGAGTAGACACTTCATTTATTTATTATGTCGGATACTTATTTATTTTCGTCTACAGGTCTGAATATTCCAGCATACTTATTAACGCTTTTTTTTCTCTAATAAGATTTCTCGAATGTCCAGGCCGGTAAATAAATATACTAAATAAATAAATAAATGGGTCGTCTACGCAAATATGAGTATCCAATAAAAACAAATACAAAGTTTAATGTGGTAAAAATCTGTATATATATATATATATATATATATATATATTTAAATAAGTTTTTTCTAGTAAAACTTTAAGGATAGCTGGGAATAAGCATGATTTATATGGTATTTTAATATATATTTTAAAAGCTAAAAAAACAACCGGTTTTGTCCAAGCCTTACAAAGTTTATTTCTGTGATACAAAAAAATAAACGTGTAAATTCAATTGAAATTAATGATACCTGATGGAGGGAAAAGAAAAGAGCCCAATAATATTCAGACCCAGTAAGCATATATATATATATATATATATATATATATATATATATATATATATATATATAAAATACAAAGGCTTAAACACTAATATTCTATGGTCATAATCTATTCCATTGGAAACGTAAATAAGATCCAATTCATCAGACCTAGGTCTGATGAATTGGATCGTATTTACGATTCCAATGGAATAAATTATGTAATATTAGTGTTTAAGCCTTTTTCTTAGATCCTTACTCCGTCCTGGACATTGAGTTCTACCTGGATTTTATCCTATTGGAATTATTTTTTATACTTTGCAGAAAAATAGCGAAGGAATCATATTTTTTTAAAAATATATTATAAGCGAAGGAATCATATTTTTTTTAAATATCATAATATATATATATATATATATATATATATATATATATATATATATATATATGTAATTCAAAGATTTTTCTACCAAAGAAGAGCGTTTCTACAAAAATTGGATGTTTATTCATATGTATGGAAATAAGTTAGTGACAAATATTTATGACGCTTCGTGTGTGTTTCCTCAACGGTTATTAATTCTTTCTTTTGATGAATCTCCTTATTTAATATTAGAGCATATGTTTCAATATATATTTCCATACAATTATATTTGTCTGTATTTCTTTACCTTTATCAGTTAATATATAACAAACACACTCATATGTGTGTGTGAGTGTGTATCTGTTTTCGTTTTGTCGTCTCTGAACGTGTGTGCATCTATGTTCAATAATTCAAACTCCATGCACTTCACTGACCACAGATTCGCACCATTAACCTCCTCTGTGTTACCAGCGAGTCTCGGACGTTGGTCATGGATGGCTGTCCACACCGATTTTGCCAACTGATTTTCATTTTTAACCAAAGCCGTACTATCATGCCAATCTGTTGCCGACCAAAGGACAAAAATCGATTCCATTTCCTTTTTCCACACAAGCCGGACTTTTCTCGTGATCACCAACCTATGCTAAACCGCCTTTTTCTTCCTTTCACTCGATTTCATGACATAATAGAAACATTAGTCCACCCCGATGTCAGCAAGGATGCATCAGGCCCACCTCGATGTTAACAAGGTCTTCTCCGATTTCAAAGTGAATAAAATGAATCCAACCTTATCTTAGAATAGGTACCAAATAGGCACTCTCATTTTAGCCATGATCGATAGGATCGACCTATATTATAAGACAAACCCAAATTTTAGAACATGTTATTTCCAACACAAGCCTCTGTAGAGGAATCATCAAAAGGATTTCTAATCAAGGCTAACATTACAGCTAGCGAAGCACATTAGACGGGTGACTATTCATTATCTTTAGTATAAAACCATCTTATATAATGGAATGAACGATAATCATTTTCTGAAGATATCAGATGGACTGTCTTTTTTGCTTCATGCCTTAGGATCGGTGCTGAACAAGTAGCATAACTTGCCGAAAGTGAAATTGGCGAACCGAGTTCAAATTTCACCTTCGTCTGTTGCAGTAACTTACGTGTCAAAGATCTTTTGAAAGCGAAGAACCATCAATTCTTCCTCCAGTCTAATCTGGTCTCTCTAGATTTGGATGGTAGCTAGTCATCGAAGAGAAAGTAATACTTTGAAGGAGACAACGGGAAAACACTATTTGCCTTCCCCAAGCAATTCTCGGATAATGAATAAAGGGAATTACTTGAGATCCCTGATTGCTTAATTCCAGAAGGAAATGGTACTAAAACATTTCTGATAAGTGTTGTTTTCCAATTACATTTTGTTTTGGGGAATTATTAAAAGTATTGTCTTCATTTGAAGATTAGACAAAATATGATTTCGAAAACATAATGGCGGTTATTTCGATCGCTACACTTTAGCCATGGACATATTTTAGCCAGGGACATCTGAATCTGTGAGCGATTTTCACAATGTGTCAAACTTGGTTAAAAAAATGAAATGATTTCATTTAGGACTGTCTGACCCAACATTAAAAGTGACAATGATGAGTGTACGAGGTCAAAAATTAAATGAAATTATACTCGATTTGAGAAATAAGGACGGAATCGATGTCTGGAATAAACTGGCAATTTTCCTGTCATCGTCGACAATAGCTTCCTGGATTTTCGATAGAGATCCTCCCTGCTTTTAAGAGTAATCACCTTATCCTTGACGTCATTGTGATGGAGGAAGCTGAACGTAAGAAGGAGTGTATCCGTTGCTCCTACGTTGATATCAGTTCATTCCTTACTTCTTCTTCTTCTTCTACTACTATTACTTTCTTTCCTTTTGTCTGTCTGTCTGTCTCGCTCTCTCTCTCTCTTTCTCTCTCTCTCTCTCTCTCTCTCTCTCTATATATATATATATATATATATATATATATATAAGTGATCTGACGATTGCGTAAAAGCATGAAACAGATTATCGCGGTTACCTGTTGACTTCATTATCCACTTTTCTACTTATATAAGCATTAACCCATACATATATAAATACAGTATATGTAAAAGCTATATTTTATCATATATATATATATATATATATATATATATATATATATATATATATATATATATATATATATATATGTATGTGTGTGTGTGTGTGTGTTGGGGGGTGTAACCCATGGAATTAAAAAAAAATTAATATGACTGTTACGTGAAATCTATATTGCACATTGAAATATATAACTAACTCTCCAGTGAATCTCCTAAAAATACTGAATTACGTATTTGCATATATTTACGGCCCTTGTCTTGCATATCTCCCGACTGCAACAGAAATACACGTATTCTTTTTTTTTCCTCTGATTCTAAACTTTAACCGTCCATTGTGCCTGGTTAGCTGATATTTTATTTTTACTTTATTATCCAAAAGGACTTCATCTGCTTCATTGTAGATCTTTACTAAGCTTAGGTAAAAATTTGACAGATGATAAATATTATGTAATATTGAGCCAATCTTTAGTACGACAAATCTACCTAGCTTCAAAAAACATCTTTCCAAATGCTTACTTTTCGTCTCTTATGGAGCCAACACTCAAAGTTGGTCCCTGGAACTCTCTATACTGACTCGTATTAAAGTGATTGCACGACGGCCGTTGTTCTTCAGTAGATAAACATTCCTGAATTATTAGAATGTCATATTTTCCCATTCCTTTGGTTAATTCTATCTTAAATAAGTTAATGAGAAAAGAAAGGTTACCATTAATATTACGCAGAGATAAAAAAAAAAATATCTAAATATTCTTCTCTTGCTGATAGAATTTTTTTTAATCCTGTGGCAGTGGAGACTTCAGGGGTTATTGGCCCTCGTTCGATGGTGTTCCTTTGGAGGATTGGCGCGATTGCGTCTCGATTAAAGAACGAGCCTCGCGAAACGGAGTGGCTCTTGCAGCGTGTCTCACTGGCGACGGTTCGAGGTAATGCTTTTTCCATCATAGCAGCTGGCAGAGGATAGAAAAAATTGTTTATAGTTACGTTGTTCTGGAATTGTCATCATTGGTCGACTGAACTTGCTTTGTTTCAATGACTTTTGTTTTGTTATTATCAGTTACTTTGTTCAATAAATAAGTTTGCTTTAAAAAGAAAAATAATGAAAAAAGTTATTACGCGTAACAATGACGTCAGTTCCTAAAATATCAGAATGAGAAATCTTTAATCAGCATTTACTGTAGGTGTTCATGTAACAGGGAAATCATTTATGTCATTAGATAAATACGATTATTGTTGCTTACCGTCACATGATCCAACAAAAGTTTTCTATTTTTCTATAGTTTGCTTTTATCCCTAACAACAAGTGGATGGATAACAGCTCGGAATTCTAGTTGAGTTAGTTACATTAATTTACACGCAAATATCTTTGGTAAATATATGAATCCATCTCAACCAGAAAATAGTCGGAATTGTTTCTGGAAAAAATTGTCATTCTAAAATATGTTTAATGCAATATTCACTCTCAGAAACATAATTATTATTACGATCCAAAATACGATTCTGCTTTAAATAAGCACAACGTATTGATAAGCCGTAAAAAACAAAACAACCACTTAATGCGTAATGAAGATTAATTAATCCTTAATGAGGAATTACCTTAAATCCAATACGGAAAAGCTGGGAGAATGTATAAATTCAAAAAGGACGAGGAATTTGTAAAGATACAGAATACATATTATCGGCTTTTCTTTCATGTCTAGAAACACCAGCTTAATTGAAAAAGTACTAATGATTTATTAAGCATACGCACGAACACACACACACGCACGAACACACACACGCAATGTTTCTTTCTTTCGTTTTTTATCTGATTTAGCGGAGAAAAGATGAAACGCGTAATCTAATCTAGTTTCCATGAAAGGTCTCTCCATTTGTCATATTCTTCAAACCAATTAATCACAAGAACATTTAATAAAACTGATATGTTATCAGACACTAAAACCTTATAGAAAAATAGTAAAATAAAGAAAACTCTCGTGCATATTTTGGGGAGGTTCATTTAAAAAAGGGATTGGGGAAAATGTTGATCAAGCGACAACAAGGCTTACCGTAAATAAAATGACCAAAGATATTCAGTGAAATATAAAACCTATCCAGTTTATTTAAACAAAATAAAAGCACATTTTACTAAATATTAGGGATGTGCAAATTTGGTGGTGGTTGAGCCCACAAAAGGGGGTAATATATCCCTGGACAAGTAAGGACAGTTTTTCTAAAATAAGGCCCAATTGTAGTTGCGGGAAAAGATCAAGTTTGCAATCAATAACATGCAAATAACATGAGATATCACGAGAAAAATACCAGTGTCCAGAAAACAATACAAGTTACAAGAAAGTATGTACAATAAAAGGGTTTCAGTGAAGTTGAATCCAAGCTATAAAATGTGAATGTTCATAATAGTTCTTGTGATTTAATGTAAGTTATAAAAGTTCGTGATATATATATATATATATATATATATATATATATATATATATATATATATATATATATATATACATATTAATACATGTTTCATTAAATAATATAGATAAGTGTTGTCTATATATTTTATGTAAGTTCTTTTCATATCGTCTGATAAGTTTAATAACATTATCATTAAACAATGAAAGAAAATCACAATATTGATACATATTTTTTTTTTTAATCCAATCTAAGCTTTCGGCTTACATAAGCCATTATCAAAGATGACAATTACACAATATATTTAAGCAATACACGAACAAGAAATTGATGATAGTCTTATTTGTTTACATGGATGATTTCCAAGCAACGAAACACGTGCATATAAGACGCTGAAAGCGAAAATCGCACAACAGCTCATGACGTCACACATGACCACGCGAGAGTGAATTCGATGAGTATTGAGTATGGAAAGCCGTTGGTATGAACCAATGGCTTCTGTTACTAATTATAGGCATTTAAGCATATTTTTGGAGATTTCATAGTTTATTTTGTTCAGGTTAGGTTTCAACTGTTTTATGTATATAGCTTCAAGAATTTTTAGTTTTTGTTTATTCTCTTCATGTTTAAGTATAGTTGTGTTTTCGACAAGGATTTTCCGGAATTGTGTATTCGGCCAGGCATGTTGTTTTAAATGCCTAAAAATGTTAGAGTTATCATTCAAATGTAGTGTCAAGCGTCGTGAAAGCGAGTTTGTGGTGTGACCAACATAGATATTATTTAGTTCGTTGGAGATACAATCTCCCAAAGATCACCTGAATTTGTAAACTATGTTGTTTTTTTTCAAATCGCTAACCGGGGGAGAAGAATCATTGCGAATAATTGAGTTGGATATACTAGATTTAGTGTAGTATATAATTAAATTATTTTTTTTGCTAGGATCTGTTGTAGATATGTTAGTATATATACACAACTGACTTCATCATTAGTCTGAAGGCATTCCTTCTCAGAATGTAACACATCCCTTACGATTTTCTTGTTATTTGCTTCCCCATAAATTCTTATGTGAACAAATATATATTTGAAACATTATTCTTAAGCAACATCATTGACAGCAATCAAGGCAGTTTTAAAAAATATTCAACAAAGAAAAGTGTCATATATATGTCGGGGAGATTCGATTAAAAGAGATAGGGGAGAATATTGATCAAGTGGCAAGGCGCCACTGTGAAGAAAAATGACAAGAGATACTCAAGTGTGATCAGAAACCAGGATCATATTAGGGATTTACAAATTTGATGGTTTGTGGGTTCAGGAAAGGTGGTTATAAATTCCTGGATAAGTAACTTACATCGGAGTCTGTCTATATTTCTGAGATGAGGTATTATGTACACTATTTACATTATTCGGACTGTTGTCCTCATCTTTGTCGCCATATTTATTACAACGTTTCGGCCTTTCAGTATCTGTCTATATTTCTGAGATGAGGTATTATGTACACTATTTACATCATTCGGACTATTGTCCTCATCTTTGTCGCCATATTTATTACAACGTTTCGGCCTTTCAGTATCTGTCTATATTTCTGAGATGAGGTATTATGTACACTATTTACATTATTCGGACTATTGTCCTCATCTTTGTCGCCATATTTATTACAACGTTTCGGCCTTTCAGTATCTGTCTATATTTCTGAGATGAGGTATTATGTACACTATTTACATTATTCGGACTATTGTCCTCATCTTTGTCGCCATATTTATTACAACGTTTCGGCCTTTCAGTATCTGTCTATATTTCTGAGATGAGGTATTATGTACAGTATTTACATTATTCGGACTATTGTCCTCATCTTTGTCGCCATATTTATTACAACGTTTCGGCCTTTCAGTATCTGTCTATATTTCTGAGATGAGGTATTATGTACACTATTTACATTATTCGGACTATTGTCCTCATCTTTGTCGCCATATTTATTACAACGTTTCGGCCTTTCAGTATCTGTCTATATTTCTGAGATGAGGTATTATGTACACTATTTACATTATTCGGACTATTGTCCTCATCTTTGTCGCCATATTTATTACAACGTTTCGGCCTTTCAGTATCTGTCTATATTTCTGAGATGAGGTATTATGTACACTATTTACATTATTCGGACTATTGTCCTCATCTTTGTCGCCATATTTATTACAACGTTTCGGCCTTTCAGTATCTGTCTATATTTCTGAGATGAGGTATTATGTACACTATTTACATTATTCGGACTATTGTCCTCATCTTTGTCGCCATATTTATTACAACGTTTCGGCCTTTCAGTATCTGTCTATATTTCTGAGATGAGGTATTATGTACACTATTTACATTATTCGGACTATTGTCCTCATCTTTGTCGCCATATTTATTACAACGTTTCGGCCTTTCAGTATCTGTCTATATTTCTGAGATGAGGTATTATGTACACTATTTACATTATTCGGACTATTGTCCTCATCTTTGTCGCCATATTTATTACAACGTTTCGGCCTTTCAGTATCTGTCTATATTTCTGAGATGAGGTATTATGTACACTATTTACATTATTCGGACTATTGTCCTCATCTTTGTCGCCATATTTATTACAACGTTTCGGCCTTTCAGTATCTGTCTATATTTCTGAGATGAGGTATTATGTACACTATTTACATTATTCGGACTATTGTCCTCATCTTTGTCGCCATATTTATTACAACGTATCGGCCTTTCAGTATCTGTCTATATTTCTGAGATGAGGTATTATGTACACTATTTACATTATTCGGACTATTGTCCTCATCTTTGTCGCCATATTTATTACAACGTATCGGCCTTTCAGTATCTGTCTATATTTCTGAGATGAGGTATTATGTACACTATTTACATTATTCGGACTATTGTCCTCATCTTTGTCGCCATATTTATTACAACGTTTCGGCCTTTCAGTATCTGTCTATATTTCTGAGATGAGGTATTATGTACACTATTTACATTATTCGGACTATTGTCCTCATCTTTGTCGCCATATTTATTACAACGTTTCGGCCTTTCAGTGTCTGTCTATATTTCTGAGATGAGGTATTATGTACACTATTTACATTATTCGGACTATTGTCCTCATCTTTGTCGCCATATTTATTACAACGTTTCGGCCTTTCAGTATCTGTCTATATTTCTGAGATGAGGTATTATGTACACTATTTACATTATTCGGACTATTGTCCTCATCTTTGTCGCCATATTTATTACAACGTTTCGGCCTTTCAGTATCTGTCTATATTTCTGAGATGAGGTATTATGTACAGTATTTACATTATTCGGACTATTGTCCTCATCTTTGTCGCCATATTTATTACAACGTTTCGGCCTTTCAGTGTCTGTCTATATTTCTGAGATGAGGTATTATGTACACTATTTACATTATTCGGACTATTGTCCTCATCTTTGTCGCCATATTTATTACAACGTTTCGGCCTTTCAGTATTTGTCTATATTTCTGAGATGAGGTATTATGTACACTATTTACATTATTCGGACTGTTGTCCTCATCTTTGTCGCCATATTTATTACAACGTTTCGGCCTTTCAGTATTTGTCTATATTTCTGAGATGAGGTATTATGTACACTATTTACATTATTCAGACCATTGTCCTCATCTTTGTCGCCATATTTATTACAACGTTTCGGCCTTTCAGTATCTGTCTATATTTCTGAGATGAGGTATTATGTACACTATTTACATTATTCGGACTATTGTCCTCATCTTTGTCGCCATATTTATTACAACGTTTCGGCCTTTCAGTATCTGTCTATATTTCTGAGATGAGGTATTATGTACACTATTTACATTATTCGGACTATTGTCCTCATCTTTGTCGCCATATTTATTACAACGTTTCGGCCTTTCAGTGTCTGTCTATATTTCTGAGATGAGGTATTATGTACACTATTTACATTATTCGGACTATTGTCCTCATCTTTGTCGCCATATTTATTACAACGTTTCGGCCTTTCAGTATCTGTCTATATTTCTGAGATGAGGTATTATGTACACTATTTACATTATTCGGACTATTGTCCTCATCTTTGTCGCCATATTTATTTCAACGTTTCGGCCTTTCAGTATCTGTCTATATTTCTGAGATGAGGTATTATGTACACTATTTACATTATTCGGACTATTGTCCTCATCTTTGTCGCCATATTTATTACAACGTTTCGGCCTTTCAGTGTCTGTCTATATTTCTGAGATGAGGTATTATGTACACTATTTACATTATTCGGACTATTGTCCTCATCTTTGTCGCCATATTTATTACAACGTTTCGGCCTTTCAGTATCTGTCTATATTTCTGAGATGAGGTATTATGTACACTATTTACATTATTCGGACTATTGTCCTCATCTTTGTCGCCATATTTATTACAACGTTTCGGCCTTTCAGTATCTGTCTATATTTCTGAGATGAGGTATTATGTACACTATTTACATTATTCGGACTATTGTCCTCATCTTTGTCGCCATATTTATTACAACGTTTCGGCCTTTCAGTATCTGTCTATATTTCTGAGATGAGGTATTATGTACACTATTTACATTATTCGGACTATTGTCCTCAT
The DNA here is from genome assembly GCA_964036315.1 of Acanthosepion esculentum. Classification (NCBI taxonomy): domain Eukaryota; kingdom Metazoa; phylum Mollusca; class Cephalopoda; order Sepiida; family Sepiidae; genus Acanthosepion; species Acanthosepion esculentum. The sequence goes on along the minus strand of OZ038488.1, from coordinate 122,027,400 downwards.
CTTTGTCGCCATATTTATTACAACGTTTCGGCCTTTCAGTATCTGTCTATATTTCTGAGATGAGGTATTATGTACAGTATTTACATTATTCGGACTATTGTCCTCATCTTTGTCGCCATATTTATTACAACGTTTCGGCCTTTCAGTATCTGTCTATATTTCTGAGATGAGGTATTATGTACACTATTTACATTATTCGGACTATTGTCCTCATCTTTGTCGCCATATTTATTACAACGTTTCGGCCTTTCAGTGTCTGTCTATATTTCTGAGATGAGGTATTATGTACACTATTTACATTATTCGGACTATTGTCCTCATCTTTGTCGCCATATTTATTACAACGTTTCGGCCTTTCAGTATCTGTCTATATTTCTGAGATGAGGTATTATGTACACTATTTACATTATTCGGACTATTGTCCTCATCTTTGTCGCCATATTTATTTCAACGTTTCGGCCTTTCAGTATCTGTCTATATTTCTGAGATGAGGTATTATGTACACTATTTACATTATTCGGACTATTGTCCTCATCTTTGTCGCCATATTTATTACAACGTTTCGGCCTTTCAGTGTCTGTCTATATTTCTGAGATGAGGTATTATGTACACTATTTACATTATTCGGACTATTGTCCTCATCTTTGTCGCCATATTTATTACAACGTTTCGGCCTTTCAGTATCTGTCTATATTTCTGAGATGAGGTATTATGTACACTATTTACATTATTCGGACTATTGTCCTCATCTTTGTCGCCATATTTATTACAACGTTTCGGCCTTTCAGTATCTGTCTATATTTCTGAGATGAGGTATTATGTACACTATTTACATTATTCGGACTATTGTCCTCATCTTTGTCGCCATATTTATTACAACGTTTCGGCCTTTCAGTATCTGTCTATATTTCTGAGATGAGGTATTATGTACACTATTTACATTATTCGGACTATTGTCCTCATCTTTGTCGCCATATTTATTACAACGTTTCGGCCTTTCAGTATCTGTCTATATTTCTGAGATGAGGTATTATGTACAGTATTTACATTATTCGGACTATTGTCCTCATCTTTGTCGCCATATTTATTACAACGTTTCGGCCTTTCAGTATCTGTCTATATTTCTGAGATGAGGTATTATGTACACTATTTACATTATTCGGACTATTGTCCTCATCTTTGTCGCCATATTTATTACAACGTTTCGGCCTTTCAGTATCTGTCTATATTTCTGAGATGAGGTATTATGTACAGTATTTACATTATTCGGACTATTGTCCTCATCTTTGTCGCCATATTTATTACAACGTTTCGGCCTTTCAGTATCTGTCTATATTTCTGAGATGAGGTATTATGTACAGTATTTACATTATTCGGACTATTGTCCTCATCTTTGTCGCCATATTTATTACAACGTTTCGGCCTTTCAGTATCTGTCTATATTTCTGAGATGAGGTATTATGTACAGTATTTACATTATTCGGACTATTGTCCTCATCTTTGTCGCCATATTTATTACAACGTTTCGGCCTTTCAGTATCTGTCTATATTTCTGAGATGAGGTATTATGTACACTATTTACATTATTCGGACTATTGTCCTCATCTTTGTCGCCATATTTATTACAACGTTTCGGCCTTTCAGTATCTGTCTATATTTCTGAGATGAGGTATTATGTACACTATTTACATTATTCGGACTATTGTCCTCATCTTTGTCGCCATATTTATTACAACGTTTCGGCCTTTCAGTATCTGTCTATATTTCTGAGATGAGGTATTATGTACAGTATTTACATTATTCGGACTATTGTCCTCATCTTTGCCGCTATATTTATTACAACGTTTCGGCCTTTCAGTATCTGTCTATATTTCTGAGATGAGGTATTATGTACAGTATTTACATTATTCGGACTATTGTCCTCATCTTTGTCGCCATATTTATTACAACGTTTCGGCCTTTCAGTATCTGTCTATATTTCTGAGATGAGGTATTATGTACACTATTTACATTATTCGGACTATTGTCCTCATCTTTGTCGCCATATTTATTACAACGTTTCGGCCTTTCAGTATCTGTCTATATTTCTGAGATGAGGTATTATGTACAGTATTTACATTATTCGGACTATTTTCCTCATCTTTGTCGCCATATTTATTACAACGTTTCGGCCTTTCAGTATCTGTCTATATTTCTGAGATGAGGTATTATGTACAGTATTTACATTATTCGGACTATTGTCCTCATCTTTGTCACCATATTTATTACAACGTTTCGGCCTTTCATATCTGTCTATATTTCTGAGATGAGGTATTATGTACACTATTTACATTATTCGGACTATTGTCCTCATCTTTGTCGCCATATTTATTACAACGTTTCGGCCTTTCAGTATCTGTCTATATTTCTGAGATGAGGTATTATGTACAGTATTTACATTATTCGGACTATTGTCCTCATCTTTGTCGCCATATTTATTACAACGTTTCGGCCTTTCAGTATCTGTCTATATTTCTGAGATGAGGTATTATGTACAGTATTTACATTATTCGGACTATTGTCCTCATCTTTGTCGCCATATTTATTACAACGTTTCGGCCTTTCAGTATCTGTCTATATTTCTGAGATGAGGTATTATGTACACTATTTACATTATTCGGACTATTGTCCTCATCTTTGTCGCCATATTTATTACAACGTTTCGGCCTTTCAGTATCTGTCTATATTTCTGAGATGAGGTATTATGTACACTATCTACATTATTCAGACTATTGTCCTCATCTTTGTCGCCATATTTATTACAACGTTTCGGCCTTTCAGTATCTGTCTATATTTCTGAGATGAGGTATTATGTACAGTATTTACATTATTCGGACTATTGTCCTCATCTTTGTCGCCATATTTATTACAACGTTTCGGCCTTTCAGTATCTGTCTATATTTCTGAGATGAGGTATTATGTACAGTATTTACATTATTCGGACTATTGTCCTCATCTTTGTCGCCATATTTATTACAACGTTTCGGCCTTTCAGTATCTGTCTATATTTCTGAGATGAGGTATTATGTACAGTATTTACATTATTCGGACTATTGTCCTCATCTTTGTCGCCATATTTATTACAACGTTTCGGCCTTTCAGTATCTGTCTATATTTCTGAGATGAGGTATTATGTACAGTATTTACATTATTCGGACTATTGTCCTCATCTTTGTCGCCATATTTATTACAACGTTTCGGCCTTTCAGTATCTGTCTATATTTCTGAGATGAGGTATTATGTACACTATTTACATTATTCGGACTATTGTCCTCATCTTTGTCGCCATATTTATTACAACGTTTCGGCCTTTCAGTATCTGTCTATATTTCTGAGATGAGGTATTATGTACACTATTTACATTATTCGGACTATTGTCCTCATCTTTGTCGCCATATTTATTACAACGTTTCGGCCTTTCAGTATCTGTCTATATTTCTGAGATGAGGTATTATGTACAGTATTTACATTATTCGGACTATTGTCCTCATCTTTGTCGCCATATTTATTACAACGTTTCGGCCTTTCAGTATCTGTCTATATTTCTGAGATGAGGTATTATGTACAGTATTTACATTATTCGGACTATTGTCCTCATCTTTGCCGCTATATTTATTACAACGTTTCGGCCTTTCAGTATCTGTCTATATTTCTGAGATGAGGTATTATGTACAGTATTTACATTATTCGGACTATTGTCCTCATCTTTGTCGCCATATTTATTACAACGTTTCGGCCTTTCAGTATCTGTCTATATTTCTGAGATGAGGTATTATGTACAGTATTTACATTATTCGGACTATTGTCCTCATCTTTGTCGCCATATTTATTACAACGTTTCGGCCTTTCAGTATCTGTCTATATTTCTGAGATGAGGTATTATGTACACTATTTACATTATTCGGACTATTGTCCTCATCTTTGTCGCCATATTTATTACAACGTTTCGGCCTTTCAGTATCTGTCTATATTTCTGAGATGAGGTATTATGTACACTATCTACATTATTCAGACTATTGTCCTCATCTTTGTCGCCATATTTATTACAACGTTTCGGCCTTTCAGTATCTGTCTATATTTCTGAGATGAGGTATTATGTACAGTATTTACATTATTCGGACTATTGTCCTCATCTTTGTCGCCATATTTATTACAAAGTTTCGGCCTTTCAGTATCTGTCTATATTTCTGAGATGAGGTATTATGTACACTATCTACATTATTCAGACTATTGTCCTCATCTTTGTCGCCATATTTATTACAACGTTTCGGCCTTTCAGTATCTGTCTATATTTCTGAGATGAGGTATTATGTACAGTATTTACATTATTCGGACTATTGTCCTCATCTTTGTCGCCATATTTATTACAACGTTTCGGCCTTTCAGTATCTGTCTATATTTCTGAGATGAGGTATTATGTACACTATCTACATTATTCAGACTATTGTCCTCATCTTTGTCGCCATATTTATTACAACGTTTCGGCCTTTCAGTATCTGTCTATATTTCTGAGATGAGGTATTATGCACAGTATTTACATTATTCGGACTATTGTCCTCATCTTTGTCGCCATATTTATTACAACGTTTCGGCCTTTCAGTATCTGTCTATATTTCTGAGATGAGGTATTATGTACACTATCTACATTATTCAGACTATTGTCCTCATCTTTGTCGCCATATTTATTACAACGTTTCGGCCTTTCAGTATCTGTCTATATTTCTGAGATGAGGTATTATGTACAGTATTTACATTATTCGGACTATTGTCCTCATCTTTGTCGCCATATTTATTACAACGTTTCGGCCTTTCAGTATCTGTCTATATTTCTGAGATGAGGTATTATGTACAGTATTTACATTATTCGGACTATTGTCCTCATCTTTGTCGCCATATTTGTCACAAGGACACATGGTACGGTGGATAAAAGCGTTGGTTAGATCCAGTAACAGACCCAAAGAGTGTGAGTTCAATACCCGGTTCAGGCAGTGGAGAACTTTCAGAGGGAAAATTACCAGGAGATAACTGATAACTGACATCCATCAAACATGGCTCGTGGAACTAGAACAGTCTACCCCAGTGATCGAAATAAAGGGTTCGGTTCGAAATTCCAACCACCTGAAGAAGGCCGGAGCGTACAACGGCCGAAACGTTGTGACAAATATGGCGACAAAGATGAGGACAATAGTCCGAATAATGTAAATACTGTAAGTAACTTACATGTTTTGCAAAATTAGGTTCAATAGGTAGTTGTTGGAAAAAGATCAAGTTTACGAGCAATATCAATCAAATGACATTAGATATCGCAAAAAGAAAATGTCAACGTATGCAAAACAATGCAAGTTACAAGGACGAAGGTAAAATAAATGGGTTTCAGTGAGGTCGAACCCCGTTAAAAACGTATAGTTACTTTGATTTATGGTGTGTTGTAGAATTTCTTGACAGAATCCGTTCGTACCTTCAGATTTCAGTATTTCTTTTCTCCGAACAGTTTTGTACAATAGTCGGGATGAAAATGAGAATTAATTCTGTCGTGAATACGATAATCTTGTTGTCACCACTTCGTTGAGGAGAGGTATTGCGGCCGCTTCTTTGTATTCAACTTCAGTAAGGCTTTCAGATATCTTTAGAAGGCATTGCGTCTCCCACTACCCGGCATCGCGTCACGATACTCACCGGTCGCGTCAATGGCTACTCAGTGCTGGGTTTCTTACTTCCTTTAATAGTCGTATTGTAGGATTTTTTTTTTATAGCTTCGATTTACCCCAAAACATTTGGCGGCCAACATAAGGATTTAGGTTTTAACTGGCTCAAGAAGACGTTGGTTAAAAGCAATCACATTGTAGTATATAAAAACACTTCTTTTTTTTTCTTTTCCTTCACCTTCAATTAACCGTCTTCTATACCTTGGTCAAGGAGTTTTGGACGCAGAGGGAAATGTTTATGTTTCTGAAAATTATTTTATTACCTTCATCCTTTCCCCCAAACTACTCCGAACTGACATTTACTCAGAGATTAAACGTTACATGCGAGACAACGAAACGCACAAAAATCAATAAATAAATTCAATGCCAAGTGCCAGCAATTAGATGATAATTAAGTCCACCCATATATTGAAAATAACGAAAAATGGCGATTTTTAGTGGTTTCTTTCTTATTTTTCGTTGATCTTCCAAAAGTATTCATCAAACTTAACAAGTGCTTTATAATTATATCTTCTTTTACATCCCTGGTAGCACACTGACAAACTGAATTTCAAAAAATCCACAATAATTGTGGTCTGAAGTATGTCTTCATGTTTCCTGCTTTACCCCTTCATGTCCTCGACTAACTTCGATTGAATAAATACAGACTACTTCTGTTATATCACTAACTGCATTAATTCAAAATGTTTTTAATGAAAGTACTTTAAAGTAATTGGAGAAGATAGACTCTGTTACATCTAAACATGATGCTGTTTTTGCTCCGTTCTAATTGAACGCTTTTTCTGATCGACCTGCTAAGGTATGGTTGCTTTAATTTGATAGAAATCACTCTCCCAAGTAATTATCTTACATACTTTGATTGATTTATTTGTTCATATCAACTCCTTATGGGCTATTTAAAGACGAGTTTTTAAAGTCTTCTTGGCAGTTTTGAAGTGATAAAAATATTATATATATATGGTAGAATCTACCCTGTATATATCATATCTACCACGTCGATGATACTCAACTTTTGTGCATATACACGTTTGTCTGTACATAAATACTCCTTATGGGCTATTTAATGACGAGTTTTTAAAGTTTTCTTGGCAGTTTTGAAGTGATAAAAATATTATATATATATGGTAGAATCTACCCTGTATATATCAACTCTACCACGTCGATGATACTCAACTTTTGTGCATATACACGTTTGTCTGTACATAAATACTCCTTATGGGCTATTTAATGACGAGTTTTTAAAGTTTTCTTATCAGTTTTGAAATGATAAAAATATTATATATATATGGTAGAATCTACCCTGTATATATCACATCTACCACGTCGATGATACTCAACTTTTGTGCATATACACGTTTGTCTGTACATAAATACTCCTTATGGGCTATTTAATGACGAGTTTTTAAAGTTTTCTTGGCAGTTTTGAAGTGATAAAAATATTATATATATATATGGTAGAATCTACCCTGTATATATCACATCTACCACGTCGATGATACTCAACTTTTGTGCATATACACGTTTGTCTGTACATAAATACTCCTTATGGGCTATTTAATGACGAGTTTTTAAAGTTTTCTTGGCAGTTTTGAAATGATAAAAATATTATATATATATGGTAGAATCTACCCTGTATATATCACATCTACCACGTCGATGATACTCAACTTTTGTGCATATGCACGTTTGTCTGTACATAAATACTAGAGGCAGAGATATGTGTTTTATATTGTTTTGTTGAAGTTATATTCTGGAATACAGTTTGATTTAAGAAATGGTAGGATATTATATAGACTAATGTCATGAAAGAGTTCTTTCAAGTTTTTTGTTTTGTTGATTTGTTTAGCGATGTATTGTTGATAATCTATAAAACAGATGTCTGTGTGTGTGTGTGTGTGTCTATCTATGTGCGTGTGTGTGTCTGTGTGTATACATGCAATTTATGCACTTCAATATTTTCCGACCGATTTCGATGTAATTGCACACACATGTTGCAAATTCAGCAAACAGAGATTAAGACCAAATTCCCAATCTCCATCCCTCTACTTCGGGGGAAAAGTTAATAAGACTGAAGGTGGGTACGACTTTTTCAAAAAGCAAGGCAAAGTTACACGCGAGTAAAATTTTTACTGGATGAGCTGATGTTCTTTGCACTTAATAAAAACACACGTTCCGAGGCTTAAGTAGAGGGTTTGATGGTTTTCCAGCGATATTGGCTTCATACAAAAGAAAATTGCAAACTTTGAAAGAATCGGGATTTTCGTACGACTTAAAATAAAAACTTGAATAACTTCCACATTTTTATCCACTTTTCTTCAAACATGTCGCACAAAATTTGCCATCATGCAAGAAATAAATATTATGTGTTTATTCCTTCTCACTTACCCGCTTATAGCAAAAGAAAACAGGAAAAACTGTTCAAAATACCTGTTGTTTCGGGCATAATTCACTGGTTTTTCATCCAATGCTTTCCAGATTTGCCCTGTAAATTATATATGACACACAAATTATCTTCAGTTAAATGGATGAAATTTGCGACAAACTAGGTCCAAAATCGGCTTTTGCCATTTAGACAATAGTTTCTTCATATGGTTCCATCCTAAATTGGCATTCAAAAAACCTTTGATGCAAAATATTGTCTGAGTAGTATTACTGATACATTAAAAGGGGAAAATTCCCGAAGAATCTCTTATTAACCCCAGCTTTACAGCAAACGTGCGAAGAAGTAGTGGGCGTTCATACGTTTGCAGTTGCAGTTGAATCAAGCTCTGAAGTTTCTATCCTGCCTTTGGTTATTAGATTTGTGAACTATGCCATACTATTTGAAAGTTATTACGACCATAGAAAATTTATTGAATGTCTAAAACATTGAAACAATTTAACCCCGACAAACGACCATACAATATCGATGGAATTTCTTTACGGATTTTTGGCTGCCAAGGCGCTGTTTACCACTCTCTAAGTCGCTTTCTAGTAGATATAATCGACCCATTAATACGAAAGTCACCATCGTATATCCGAAACTCCGCCCATTTCGTGGAAATTATTAAATATATTCCGATTCAACCAGAGCCTGGACATGGTTAGTTTGTTCATTAAGGTATCAACGGAGGAGGCAATCTTTTAATTTCTTGCTTTCTATTTAATTTTGATTTTCAAAAATTTCAATTCAATGTCTATCGTAAATTTCTGTCTTCTTATTTCCTGTTCTTTTATTTTTTCACTCCTTAATAATTTTTCTTTCTCTCTTATTCTTTCACCCTCAGTAACCACTTGTGTCTTAGTGATTTTATTGTCTTGCTTGGGTTGAAATTATTTTTTAAAAATGGGATTTCATTTCTCTACATCGCAAGTATAAAAGTTTCATGACGCCATTTTTTTAAAAATTATGCAATCAAACTGGAAATGTTATAAGAAATAAAAGAAAAGATATGTAGATGAAAAGTATTAAATGAAATCGAATATTACTGATTCATAACCATAAATATGGCAGACATTATGCAAAATTTCTACATTTTTTTATCAAACAAAATTCGTTATCGCCAGAAATGAAGAAAGTGTGTCTCAAGTGGGGGGCCTTACTCAAAGCAGTCATATTTAGATTTAATAATTTGTTGCTTATTCAGTTAAATTGGAATTAAATTACAAAGATGTGTCTTGCCAGTCATGAGTGAATAATTTTATATCTTCCCAACAAAGAATTGATTCTCTTTTCTGGCTGAGGTTGTTGGATAATTTTCCGAAAATCTTCATGCCACCTTATGTCAAACATTTCTAGATTTCTGAACTGTAATTTTCATTTGAAAAATTTCGAAACGAAATTCCCACTACACCTTTATTAAGCGCATTGTACCCAGGTGCAAGATGCATAATGCTTTTCAATTTTTCCTAAATAGTTTACTGAACTTTAATAGAATGATATAAAGTTTTCATTAAATAAAAAGTAATAAATTGTTTTTAAAATATTAAATAATTTTCAAAATTCAGTGTAAAATGATAAACGCCATTGGCAATTTCATATTGAACAAATTGCTAATAAATTTCGTGCATATTGTCTGGCATTCTAATATAGTCCACAATTATTTAATGACTTATGGTGTTTCGGAATCTTATCGATTCTGTTTTTCTCCCTACTTTTATACGGATGCATTAGTCAGCTTCCTTATTAAATGAAATTCTAAAAACATTTTTTATCATTCCAATAATTATTTGGACAAAACTTCTCATTCTTTATATATTTTATGAGTAATTTCCGAGAAATTTAGCAATGTCCTTTCTATGTCAAACGCCACCATCTTGTTTACTGCTATTTTGCACTCATAGCAATAATTGAACTATTATTTTAATTAACGCAATAAAAACAGACATATGGATGAGAAACGAGAGGGAATTGGACAGGGAATAGAAAAAGAAAGGATTTACAACCATCATAAATATCTATTCGAAAGCATAAAATATATATTAATGCAAAGAAAATGGAGAGAATATTAAAAAAATACTGATGTTTGCTGTGTTAAGTAAATTGCATTCGGACTTTCATCTGAGTTTTCTGGAGACGATGTTCCTGATATCGAAACAAACTTCTTTTTGTAAACAGAACGAAGTTTGTTTTTTGTCTCAACGTTATCAGTTTGATGTTGATATATTATTAATAGATTTGAATTTCCATTTTTTAATTTCCTCACTTGAGCTCTGATGCGAAAGGAAGGAGAACCTGTCATCAATGTGCCTGGTCCCATATCGACGTGGGTAATCTTGACTCTCCAAAACCTTCCGTCCTTTAGGCCTATTAGTAATATTTCTCTTTTCTTGGATCTTTTAATCCCATTTAACGTTAGTGATGTTATACGTTGCTTTCCTCAATCTCACTTGCCCCCAATAGGTCCAGTGAGTGACACATTTACTAAGCTTTCTTTCCTCATTATTTGTTCTAAATTTTCAACTGTCATTTTCTGGTTTTAGTTATAAGTGTCCATTTTAGTTAAAACCTCCTCATTAATCACATGTTTAGTCTATGGTATTCTTAGCATTCTTCTGTAGAACTACATCTCTGTTATCTCAAGTCTATTCTTCTTCTTTTTCTTCTTCTTACCCTGAAGAATACCTAGACAGGTGACCGCTTAGGAATACCAGATACTGTAAGCTTGGATGTGCGGATGGTGTAATAGATAAATGCCTCCCAGTTGTTAATCGGAGAGCAGAGTTCCAATTCCAATTCCAATTGGTTTCGTTATAGTAACTTACGAGCAAATACCATTGGGAAAGGTAGGAATCCACCTATTCTTTTCCAGCTATGGGTTAAATAGTAAGACGTGTATCACTAAATTATTATTATCTTCCAAACCAAATGAAATTCTTAAAATCTAAAATATTTTCTGATTTAACTAACCTGCAATGGGTTGATAAGCCGTATAAATTAATCAGTCTATCAAACTAATAAACTCTCTTCATCATCTGCCATATAAGAGCACCGATATAACATCATCGTACTCTTTCCTTGATTTTTCTATCAGTTTATTTTTTTTTTGTATTGATATTTAAGGTTATTGTATTTTGTTACCTTTTAGACTTTCTTTACGTTTTTAACAAATATTTTTAATAAATACGTTTTGAAAACTCAATAAGATCTTCATTTTTATTTCATCGATGGAGATGTGTTCAGATTATTAATTTTAGATAACCATTTTTTTTATTTTCCTTACGCTTTTAAATTTTGTAGCATGATTTCTCATATATTTATATATAAGAATTATATTTCTTCTTGTTTCATGCCCCGTAGAGTAATTATCTTTCTCCATCCCAGTTACTTCGGGTAGTAATGAATCCATTCTTCTTAATTTCGCCGACATAATTCATCCCGGATATTGGCTTCGTATTCAATTGCCTTGCTCCCTACCCAGTATTTTCTCAAACAGCTGAGCACTGAACGCAACAAGCTTCATACACGAGCTGAAATTCGACGGCTATCCATTCACCATGACACTAGGACTGAAAGGGACAAGATTCATTGCCTGGTTTATAAATGGAAAATAAAACACCTAGGTTAACGCTTATTAACCCTAGACCTTCGGAAATGACCCGAAAGGAAATTATTCAATATATTTACACACGAAATTGTTGTGTAATAAGGAATCAACGTTTCCTCGCCGCTGGTGATGAAGCGGCGTGGACATTGATGATTCAGGCATGACTAAATCCTTACGAAATTCATTATTTACATATGGATATATGGACACCTTTTAGATAACTGCTCCATGTTAGAATTGAATCTGTACTCCTCCTGGAGATCCGCTTTTCTTTCGAAAATAGATTCAACGATATTCAATAAATACGCACAACAGAAGGGAGTGAGATCCTATTTTTAACAAGTATGGCGTTGTTTTTTAACGCGGTCACTATTTCTCCCTCCTTCTGCTCCAAAACCGGCTTGTCTTTATCCTTACCTCTATTTTTTAATCTCTCTCTCTATCACACACACACACACACACACACACACACACACACACACACACACACACACACACACACATATATATATATATATATATATATATATATATATATATATATATATATATATACATACATATATTTAAGTATGATGTTTGCTTGACAACCTAACTGTCAGGGTTTCAATTCTCGGTAGTGGATGCGCACTGCTGATGAGTCCCAAATATAGGACGAAACGGCCGTCCAGTGCTTTCTGCATTCTGTTGAGGTTTCAGACTCGATGAATTACTTAAATATAATTATCAAATCCTCCTAATATGGCCCGACGATTGCATCTAGCATGAAACAGACTGTCGCCTCTAAATGTTGACTTCTATGTTCACTTTTATATTTACACACGTTCTATCTCTGATAATGAGCACTTTATCCCATAAATATAGCACACTTTAAGATTATATTTCTTCATATATATATATATATATATATACACATACATCTATATACATACACACATACATATATATATATATATATATACACACACACACACACACACACACACACACACACACACACGCACACACACACACACATATATATATATATATATATATATGATAGAAATTATTAGGAGGATTTTATATTATATTTACTTTATTTTCATGAAGTACTGAAATGAAATTCAAATATATATATATATTATTCCAGGATAATTTTCCAACTTAAGCAAGTTGACCTTCGCCCTCTCTAACCTTCTAACCTGTCCTGGTGTAACAAGGTACCTCACAGTTTTCACATACGATTTCATTTTCAAGTCTTTTTCACTTCTATTTCACTGTAATAGATAAAACTCCTCTCTCACGTACCAAACCTTTTATGGATTGAGTTGGATTGTTTCTAATTGATCACATTAGCTCTAAGTTGAAATGAAGATCCCTCTTCCTGTTGTGACCTCCTGATACAGTTTCCCACTCTAGTGTTCCATCATTTTCAAAACCGTTCTCTTGATGGTTCTTGCATGGACAGAGTATGAATGTTGGTACCATTACCAGAGACCTGAATTATTATTTATTTACTCTCACCATTGCTCAGTTGAGAAGACGGTGGGGCTGATACAAGACGATTTTAACCTGTTGTCTGTCGAGCTGAATAACTCAAAGTGTTTTTTTTCAGTAATTCTTATGAAAAATGGTGTCAAGATTGCTAAACGTCTCATCTGAAAAAATCTGAAGAAGAGAAACTCAATTAATTTAGTGCTTTTTTTATATTAAATATTTTTTGGGATGGACAATTATGCTGTAACACGATTTGAACCATTTTGATGCTACAACCGGTATATATATATATATATATATATATATATATATATATATATATATATATATATATATATATATATATAAAGTGAACATAGAAGTCAACACTTAGAGGCGACAGTCTGTTTCATGCTAGATGCAATCGTCGGGCCAAAATTAGCTATTTTCTTAAGTTAAAAAGGAAATGTTTATTGCAAAATGTAATATTTCTTATTACAGAAAGTGAAAAATGTCAATGTATTAGCTCAATTCGATGTGGCATTGAATAGAACATTGTCCATATTTTCTCATTGAGAATCGTCTTGTTCTTCTTGGCAACAATCCCAAAGTTCTTGGAGATTGCGTAGTTTTCGTTGAACCACTTATTTCATAAATGGTCCCATTATGTCGAGTTCATGACTTTGTGCTGATCAGTTTTTCAAAAGATTGACATCTTCATGTACAAGAAATCATTTGATGCACATGATGTGTGCCAAGAATTATCGTCAGTTTTAAAATTACACATTCTGAAAGAAGATTAGGCCGGAACAAAACATATAATGTACACTGTTTACGTTTTCATTAGCTTTACCAATTTTTGGCTGTCATTGTTTTTAATACAACACATTATGTGTCCAACACCATCTTTTATATGCTTTGTGGTCTAACTTTCTTTGTTCCTTTCACCTACTGATTTTCTTACATATTAGAATGTAACTGTATTTTGAATTCAATTCCAGAAATTACTTTTCTCCACTTTCCAGCATCCCATTTTAGATGTTGTTTTGACCACTTCAGTCTTCTACCCCGATGATTTTTGCTGCGAAACGCCTGTTCAAGTTGGGTTCTATGTCTAAAACTCTCCATACTGTATCAATTGAAACCTTACTGTTAAGACTGAAGGAACTCCTCACTTGTCTGGAAGTTAATTTGGGATTGTCTACCAAAACGATTATAATCTTCCTTTCGCCTCTCTTGTCTGAATCTTGTGTTCTTCAGGTTTTCTTTGCGTTTAAATCCATTTCAATAAAAGCACACGTCTTTTGGGTTGTTTGAATACTTTTCGTGAAATTCCCAGCCGCCTGGCTATACCTCGCTGAGTTATCTTCCCCTCCAAATCCAAAATCTTTATCTTTTTTCATCATAAATTTTATGCAAGATTTTATTATAAAAGAAGCATGCTAATGGATTACCAACTTGAACCCATATTAATATGAAGAAACAATTCTTACTTGGAAATGTGCATATTTTCATGACTTTATCATATCCGATCTTTTATTGGGACACTAATTTTATATGGTCTTTTTTCGGCTTCAATATGCTTAAAGTGGAGAACCTTCTTTTATGTGACGCCGACGGAAAGGCAACAACTTATTTCACGCCTACAAGGTCCACAGATACGGACGGGAAAACAATCTTATCTTCTTAATAAAATAAATGTCTATAATCATTTTATGTTGTCCGACCAAAGGATTTGCACGTCCGTCTGCATGTACTCATTCTAAATTAAAAGGATTGACATTAGTTTTTCCTGTTACGAACATTCGATGAAACCTTTTCATTCAGATGTTCTGTTTGTGTTTCAACCCATTTCAGATTATGTTTGTCCGATTCAAATTAATCGATGAATCAATTGAAAATATAGAATTTTATCTCTATAGATAAATCGATAATTACTAATTAGAAATATACATGGTTCCCGTTTTGGCTATCTAATTTATTCGTTAGAAAATAATGTACAGTTACATTTTTTATTCAATTATATATTCAATTAGATAGATATTCAATAAGATATATATTCAATTAGATATATGTAGATAGACATATATCTTCAATTAGATATACGTTCACTTACATATATGTTATATATTCAATTAGATATACGTTCAATTAGAAAGATAGATATATCTTCAATTAGATATTTGTTCATATATATAGATATATTAGATATTTATTATATATATATATATTATATATATATTAGATATTTTCTTCATATATATATATATATATATATATTCAATTAGAGATTTGTTCAATTAGATATATATTATACATTCAATTAGATATTTGTTCAAATAGGTAGATATATATTATATATTCAATTAGATATTTCTTCAATTAGATAGATATATATTATATATTCAATTAGATATTTCTTCAATTAGATAGATATATATCTTCAATTAGATATATGTTCAGTTAGATATATGTTCAGTTAGATATATATTTTATCTTCAAATTGATATATGTTCATTTATATATATATTATATATTCAGTTAGATATAAGTTCAATTAGATAGACATGTATTATATCTTCAATTAGACATAAAGCTAAACACTGGTTGGTGCCATGTGAAGTTAATGGAAGCAACCAACCAAGTTCCAAAATTATTTCCTGTCTATTCATTCTATTACGGTCTTGCCTTTTCATGGCGAAGAAAAAAACGTTTTTTTCCGTTAATCGACTATGTATGCTGCCATTTTATCCAAAAAGATAAATTGGAAACGGAATGTTATCGCCATATAAATTCTTCTCGAAATCATTGATTGATTCGATTTCATGACATCAATCTTTTCAGATTATTTAAATCCAGAAAATAATTTTAAAATGTAAAAGTTTTATTACGGTAATAATGATTTAAAGATACAGGTTCTACTAATTAACCCATAGCTTGGGGGGAAACAGGTGGATTAAAACTTTTCACGCGGGTATTTACCCATAAGTGAATATAAAGAAACCGACTAGAATTTGTTCTCTAATTAACAATTCCAGGCCGTTATCCATTAAACCAACCAATATTCCTGCTTACAGCACCTGATATTCCCAAGCGGTTACCCATATAGTTACTCACCAGCTTCGATGTTTCTTAACTTCGGTGATCGCACCGAAACCGCTGTTTCAACGTGACATTACCGTAAGACCTCTTGAAATTAACGATGCTCATTCTATGAATCTAGCGTTACTTTACACCCTTGTGCAAATTAATTGAAAAAAAAAGAAGAAGAATTCTGTTATTATTTACTTTTTCCGTATTTTTCCAAGGAAACATAACCCAGTGCACATGTCAGTACTTACCATTTCACGAAGTCGTTCCTTGTAGATTGACCACAGATTCTTGAATGGATTTAAATCAGGAGAGTTTCCGGGCTAGTCTATAGTACTTTTATTTGCTCACTGGTAAGGCTTGCTCACTAGTAAGGCTCGCCACTGTGTTCGTGCAACGTTACATTTTTCGTAGACTTCCTTGGAGTAACGAACATCTCAGACAATGAACGTAGGGCAACTAATCGACAGTCGAGACAATAATGTCTGGGCGTGATGAAAATCTGATGCAATCACGAATGACGCAATATTTTTCAAGGCCAAACAAATTTCATCATACAACCCAAAAATAGATTCATATTACTGCACACCGCTGCAAATGACCTAATCGGAGAGAAAAAAAAGAAAATGATTACACCCTATAACTGCAGTGTGTCTAAAACTGACCGTATGATGAAATAAAGGAAACTAAAGCAGTTGTTTCAATTAATTTGCAGAAAGTGTATGTACCATATCCTTTAGGATGTATATCTCCAAGTCTTCCTTTATTTTGTAGCACTTACCTGTGCTTACCATTTTTAATATACTTCCAAGGCCACTTTACATAACTTCAGTAAATATCTTACTCTTTTTTTCACTCTGCCTCCTTTGCTTTCACTCTTGCCTCTGAAAACCCAAAGTCCTCTCTCCTCATCTTGTGTACTAAAGATTTAAATTGTCTCTTTCTAAATATTAGTAGAATTTCCTTGTCCAATTTTAATTTTTAAATTCTTCATTATTTATATGCTCCGTACGTGCGGTATTTACTGTTATTTAATATGTCCCCAACCACTAGAATGAGATGTGACACAAGGTCTATTTTTAGTTGGGGACCCGAGCGTGTACGTCCGGGACAGGAACAAAAATTCCCCTCAGACACCGCAACCGTCGTTTGCCCTGGCCTCGGTGCGAGCACCGATCCCTCCCTCTGGTGCAATGGGAGGGCGCGGCCTCGGTCAGCTGCTCCCCAGGGCTGGAAAACTCTCACTATCATTTTCTTCAGTTGCCCCCACCTGTCCTTTGACAGAGAAGCGCCTGAGCGCGCTCTGTCTAAAGACAGAGACACAACTGAGAGATGATATGTAAACGTGTAAAAATTACTAAAAAAGAGTAAGGTACACGCCCCGTACATGCTATTCTCAGCATCCTCCAGTGTTTCCTCTTCATCTTGAGGGAAATTGTTTAGCATTCGCTATCATTCAGACGTAATTCTGTGTTTCATTTTTCAACGTCTGTTATAACATTTTCCAGATATTTAAATTAATGTACTTGCTTAATTTTGAGGTCTCCAATTTATAAGTTGCATCTTGAACTCTTCCTAGTGACCGGCATACATTCCAAGCTCAT
>OZ038488.1:121929478-122004478 GCA_964036315.1 Acanthosepion esculentum | reverse complement strand
GCAGTTTGGAGATTTCTCCAAGCCCGCTGAGCGAAGTTTTTTGGCGACCCAGAGAGCCCCACGCATCACCACCCCGGTGAGGGATGCCTCATCGTTATTGAGACATTTCAACCTGGGCGGTGAGGACACCGGCATCCTGTCTTATTGAACTAGAAGCCATCTTAATTTCGACGGTATCATCATGAGACAATCTACAGGATATGTTAGTTTAAGGGCTCTATAAAGAGATGGGTGAACAAAAACCGGGACCCTCCCTTTACAATGTTCTTTCATTTCATCCATCTCTGGGTCAAGTAAGTAGGCCGCTGGGGGCATCAATTTCAGAGACGCGTTTTCCTCCTCTAATTTCCCGCGTACCCGGGCCAGATCGAACGACGGTCAGCATTCTCTTGGCATTTTGGTAGTTTTCGGGCACTTCAATGTCTATTCCATTGATGTGGCGGAAATTCCAGAACACTTTCAGTGGTTTTGGGACCCTTGTCTGCCCGAAAACCCTTTCTGGTTGTTCCCGGGATACGCGGCAAACGTCTTTCCCTGGGAGATGTGGCGGGTTAATTTTCTTTTTCCTATTCACGAATGAGACCTGCGCTTCTGGACTTAAGTTCCTCTTTTTCTGAGGAGATTGAGTAGGAGACTGAGTAGGTGTTTTTGGGAGTGCTTTTGGGAGTATAAGCGGGTGAAATGCCGTAAGTGTTCTTAAAAGGGGAGGGTAAATTAGAAGAAGTGTCAGTTTGAGATTTATGTTTGGAAGGTGAATTTGTCAGTGATTTGGGCGGAGGTGGTTTGGCAAGTGATTTTGAAGAAGGGGAAGACGGGACAGAGGATGAGGGGCGCGATGCCCCCAGCGACTTTTGGTTTTTCGCCCGCTTAGCGTTCACTTTTTCCTTCAGTTTCTTGAAGTCCAAAATTTTGTCCCAACTTGGCTCATTTAACTTCTAGATGTTAGTTGTTGCATTTTCGTACGACGCCGAGGCGTCGCCCTTTGAGCTGGTAGTGGGAATGGGGCTGTAGGTGTTTTTCTCCCTGGTGTCATGCGGGGACAGAGGCCCCGATGTTCGGTTCTCCCCTCTGCCCCTACCCACCACACGCCATTCCTCCTTTTCCTTCTCCTATCCACATTTGTGGAAGGCGTCGGTTTGGGCGGTAATGTGGACGAAGACCCAACCGCGGGATTGTCCTCACCGGTCCGTGTCTACAGGCATTACAGGCACTGCAGAATTAACAGTCTCGGCCAGGGGGGACTTTGTTCGCCAGCGGTCGGAACACCAGGGGCCTCCTTCCCTGGGCAGGAGGATGAGAGTGATCAGTCTCTCCACACCTCCAGTAAGTAGGTTTTCTACCGGTCACGATGACCGGCATTTTCCGGCCGAAAAATATCCAAACAGTTGGGGATGGAAACGAAGGCCAAACGATCGAGCATTATATCAAATGTCCATCCCGCGTTCAGGTTGTCGGAAAGAGCCCCAAAAATTTGGCCGTGCTGCATAAAAAAATGCAGCCAGGTGCTCTCCCGTTACATGAGGAGGGACCTTGCATACAGCCACGCTGATCCTTCGCCGTTCATCATATTCTGTCCTTAGAATTAGGTCCTGGAACCTTTAATTGCACTTTGGGGTTTAATTCCCAGGTAAAAAAGTGATTTGATCACTGTGTCTTTGGTAGAGCGACAAATTTTCGCGTACGCTTCTCCACCACGAAGACCGACACTATTCTCTTTTCGACTAACTTAAGTTCTTGGACGTCTTCCACCAGCCCATCTTCTTTTACGAGATGAGTGTAGCCCTTAGCCTTTTTCAAGATACAATTCAGTGGGGACTTCCAGCAAGAGGGCGATCCCCAGGCTGTCTCCTTAGCTTGTGCCTTCTTCGGAAACTTGTCTTCATTTATTTTGCTAGAGATCGGCATGGTCTTTCAATTTTCAGTGCTGTTAGCATCCTTCGCACTCACCTTTTGTGGTGGATTAGGGGTATCCTCTCCCCGTTTCTTTGATTTAATTTTATCTGGGTCAGCCTTAGCAGCAGCACCAAAACCATCTTTTTAACTACAGACCGACTACATTCGTCGGTCATTTTAGAAGGAAAAGACTTCTGACCGCGGGTCTAAGGATTTTCAAATATTTTTTAAAAAGGAAAGAAGTAGGGAGGGGAGAAAAAGAAACACGCAAAATAAAGATTTAGATTCTTCAAATCAAACAAATATTACATAACAAAGAATAAAAAACAAAGTCTGGTTACACCAGTGAAAAATTAAACAATAAAACTATTTGTAAATACTTATTTAAAGAGAAGAAATTATACAAAAACGAGCAGCAATAAACTTTAAAATAAAGGCCGGTAAAGAAAAAGTGGGAAAACTAAAAGTTAACCCAAATTAAAAAGAAATAAAACTGATAAGGTATTTAAATTAAACTAAACTAGTTCAAATAAGTAAATAAAAGAAAGAATATAAAATAGTCTGGTAAGACTTTAAAAGTTAAAAATTAAAAGAATTCAAAATGGCGCCCGAAAGCTGCGGAGAAAAAATTAAAAAAACGAAACAAGTAAGAGAAGAAAGAGTAGAAAAGTAAAAGTACAAAATCCAAAAACAATAAAAGAACTACTTTTTTTACACGTCAAGAATTAACTTAAACTGTAAAATGCATAAAAAAGAAAATAATTACAAAAGTCTGGTTTGAAACTAGTTAAACCAAAATAAAAATAACGGTTTGCGGCCGAAGTTGCTAAAGAAAAAAAAATCAAGTGGAATTAATAAAAAGGGAGGGTAACAATTTAAAAAGGTGAGAAAAAAACTCAAAGTCAAAAAACTTTCTTTCTTTTTCTATTTTCTTTTCTTAAAATGTACTTATTTTTTTCAAAACGAGAACTGAAAAAAAAAACAAACAAGAAAACAAAAGCCATTAGTAAGACTTTGTCAAACCAGACTAAAAATAACAATATTGGCCAAAGCCAAGAAACAATAATTCGAAGAAAAGAAATGAAAGAAAGAAAAATAAATCCTAACGAATTACTTTTTGGGCCGAAGAAAGTTCGTCAATCCAAAAGGAAAAACACAATAGATTTCAAAAATTGATCACTTCCGGTCAAAAACTCCCCTAACAAGCGAATTTTCAATCACTAATCTTGAAATTTATGGGGCTTTTTAAGAACATACATTAATAATATTAATTACATGAAAACGGCGAAACCAATTATTGTAATAAGGGGTGAACGGGTGAACATATTGTATAATAATAATAATAATAATTTGGGCTCTACTTATGGATTGAGCACTGTTTTTTAAAAATAAAAATAAAAATACTAAATGCCTTTAGACTATTAACCTAACGGTTCTTTTTCTATTTTTCTATATATTTACACACACACACACACACACACACACACACACACACACACACACACACACACATATCACACACACACACATATATATATCACATATACATACACACATATATATGTGTATATATATATATATACACACACACACACACACATATATATATGTGTGTGTGTGTATGTATATGTGTGTGATATGTATGTGTGTGTGTCTGTGTGTGTGTGTATGTAAATATATCGAAAAATTGGAAAGAACCGTTAGGTTAATAGTCCAAATGTCTTTAGTATATACATACATACATATATATATATATATATATATATATATATATATATATATATATATATATATATATATATATTATTGTCATCGACAGACAGACCGTTTCGCTGTATCACAGCTCATCAGTGTGGGTAGATGCCTGGTTGCCTCTAGCTAGGAAACCCGACTGGATTGGCGTCAGTCGGAAATTCTACCACCAAGCCGTCGGCGCACGGCAGGGATGAAGGTGAATTTTAGCGTATTTATTTTTGGTTTTAGATAAACACACAGTGACTGACAGTGACTTAATTCAGTCTTGGTATATATATATATATATATATATATATATATATATATATATATATTTATATATATATATATATATATATATATATATATATATATATATATATATATATATATGTATATATATCCTAAAAGAAGGAATGATACAAGGGCTGCAATGAAAATAATTCAGAAATAAAATGAAAACTACATCCAAATTCAAAGTGTTTTAATAAAGAAAATAAAAGAACGATGATCAAAAAATAAAATAAAAGATCACAAAATCCAAACTGAAGGTGAAATGTAACGATAGAAGTAAAGGTGATATTACAAATGAAAGAAAAATGTTTCTATTAATAAAAAATAGAATAAAAACAAAAGATTATAAAAGAAAAAGTGAAGAGGATATGAAAGAATAAAGGTTAAATAAAGAATGAAAGAATTTATATCCGAAAATAAAATACAACGGAATATTAGGAAAGATACGTTTAATTAGAAGGAAAGAAAAGTGAAAGCAAAGATTGAAAAGAAAATGAATAAGAAAATGTTTATAAAAAAGGCAAATCGAAGCATACTACAAGTGAAAAGCAAAAGAAAAGAAAGAAAAGCAAAGAAGCAGACAGAAATAAAGACTGATAGATAAAAAGAGTGACAATGGAATTCGAAACAAAAAAGAAAAATAAGCAAAAATAAACTAAAATTACAAAGAAATAAAAAAAGAAGAAAGAAAGAAAGTATAAGATATAAAGATACAGATTCAAATGAAGATGCAAAAAAGAAAGAAAAACAGATATGATTAGAAACAGAGACACAAACATGTTCTTAATAGAAGAATTTCGTAAGAAATAATAAATAAAGATGGAATGCAAAATGGAAAAATAGAAGCAGAAGAAAATCGGAAAATGGAAGCAAGCGAAACAATAAAGAAAAAAAAGCTAAATTCAAAAGAATGAAGGAATAAATAAACGAAGGAGCGAATGAGTAAGAAAGAAAGTGAACAATAAATGTTTAAATAAAGAATGAAGAAATTTATATAAAGAGAAATGAAAATTAAACAAGACATAATTAAAAAGTAAAAAAAAAACTAAACCAAAGAAATTACGCAAGAAAAGAATGAAAGAAATAATAGAAGAAAGAAAGTAAGAAAGAAAGAAATAACACAGGAAATGAAAGATTGAAGGAAAGAAAGAAAAATGGAAGAAAAGAAAGAATGAAAGAAAAAGCAGTAATGGAAGCAAAGAAAGATAGAAATAACAAGAAAAGAAAAAAGAAAAGAAAAAAGGAAAGAAAGAAAGACAGACAGAGAGAGAGAGAGAGAGAAAGAAAGAAAGAAAGAACGCAAGAAAGAAATAACGCAAGAAAAGAAAAAAAGAAAGGAAGAAAGAAAGAAAGAGAGAAAAAATAAAGTAGGGAAGAAAAGAAAGAAAGAAATAACGCAAGAAAAGAAAAGAAAGGAAGAAAGAGAGAGAGAGAGACAGAAAGAATGAAAAATGGAAGAAAAGAAATAAAGAAAGAATGAGAGAAAGCAGTAAGGGAAGAAAAGAAATAGAGAGAAAGAAAGAAAGAACGCAAGAAAAGAAAAGAAAGAAAGAAATGGAGAAAGAAATAAAGTAGGGAAGAAAAGAAAGAAAGAAATAACGCAAGAAAAGAAAAGAAAGGAAGAAAGAGAGAGAGAGAGAGACAGAAAGAATGGAAGAAAAGAATGAAAGGAGGAAAGAAAGAAAAATGGAAGAAAAGAAATAAAGAAAGAATGAGAGAAAGCAGTAAGGGAAGAAAAGAAAGATAGAAATAACAAGAAAAGAAAAAAAAGAAAGAAAGAAAGACAGAGATAGAGAGAAAGAAAGAAAGAACGCAAGAAAAGAAAAGAAAGAAAGAAAGAAAGAAATGGAGAAAGAAAGAAAGTAGGGAAGAAAAGAAAGAAAGAAATAACGCAAGAAAAGAAAAGAAAGGAAGAAAGAGAGAGAGAGAGACAGACAGAAAGAATGGAAGTAAAGAAAGAAAAAATAAATAACGAAACAGTTGAATGAAAAAATAAGAAGAATGACACTCTGAAAAAGAATAAAGATTTGAAGCTTCCATCCATTTTCTACTTTATATAACAAAATTGTGTTTACGATGAGCCTTATGAAAGTAATTTGTGTAATAAATGAGTTTGTCTTGATATCTGCTCGGGTAATTAAGATTTTTTGCTTTTGCTAATCATATTATGAGGAGCTGATTGTTGAATGCAAATGAAAACGTCCAAGTATTATTTTCAGTTTTCAGTTCAACTTTAATTTTATCTCTTCAGGTAAATATTGACACCAGTCTTTTCACTTTTATAATTATATGATTAAGCCATACAAGTCTGTTTCGCGTTTGTGTTCCTCTCGCTTATCTTACACCAAAGGATTTGTGGTACTTTGCCTTTTTTTCTTTCAAGACAGCGCTTAAGCGCTATGACGACTGAAAAGAGATTCCTACTTTAATTGGAACAGTGGATGATGATAATACAAAACAAACTACACCAATCTCATGCAATCTCCCAAAAAGTAAGGACAGAACTTGGGACAATAATCATTACGAACATTTTCTACTGTCTCTTATCTTTTCAAACGGAAAACTATAAGAACATTATAAAATCTTAATAAAATATTATATATATATATATATATATATATGTGTGTGTGTGTCATTTCCATCCAAGCAAGGCAATAAAGCCACTAAGATGCAAAGAGTTACTGAATGAGAGAATACGAGAAAAGAAGAATATGTTATTAAGGAGAGAGAACAAGAATTAAGAAGTCAGATGATAACAATTGGTATTTCATTTTAACATTTTTGAAACCGGAAGTGGAACAAGCGAGAAGTGCGAGAGAGGAAACTGATAGCATAGAACTTAATGATATATCTACCAATTTCAATTATAAAATGATGTGACTTTGCTGCCAATTTAGATTTGCGCTTTAAATACATAAAGTCTAAGTACTACGAAAGAGGAAAGCAATATTTATTTTGAGTAATACAAAACTATGCCACAAGGCCAGAAAGGGGATAAGGAAAGGGTGATCTTCTATCTGTCTTATCTTAAACTTAGCTAGCCACGATTTCTGACCCATGCACACCACGGTATTCCTTTCATCAAAACAGTAAATTCTTACTCCAGCCACCATAATACCTCCAAGCCATTATGTAGACCTCACTCTTTCCAATATGTACACATTGTCTGGTGGGGGTGAGGATTAAAATAATAACATTTTAAAATGAAACCCCAAAGAGGACATTTTTAATTTGAAAATATTTATAGAAATTGCACAGGGAAGCTATATTATGGCGTTGGGAAAGTGACTGAAGCCGTGATGCCAAGTCAGGACCAACAATATTGCAGATTCTTCTTCGTATTTCTCAAGAATCCCTAAATAAATATTAGAAGTATCAGACCAGAGGTGATAGCAATGTATGGACAAAATGTAGAACTATATATGTGGGAGATTAGATTCTGGTGAGAAACATTGTCTAGCACAACATAGACAACTTCCTTAGTAGCAGATATTTATCAATGAACACCAGATACACGCCCTTTATCCAGATCCTGCGTTATTGAAAAAAAAAATTATCGTTCTCGTACAACCAATAAAAATGAAATCTGATATAATTAAACAAAAAAAGAGACCATGTGCATATTAATATGAACATTGTTATTATCTATATTATACGGTCCGAATAGAGAGGAACCCTGACAAAACAACTCAAGTCAGGGGAGGAGAAGCTGACGCAAGTCGCCACGGAAAGGCGGGCCCGCAGAAAGCAAAGTGATAGCTCCAACAGACCAGAGATAGAAAACACATGCGAACCTCTGCAACAGAGATTGTCAATCTCGCATCGGTCTCTACAGTCGCAGACGTCGATGCCCCAGCCAAGCAGACAACTTGGATGCTACCGATAGTCAACCCTGACCGACGCATTTTGTATGGTTTTATCACGTGTCTGCTCTACTCTGTTTAGTTCTCAAGAAGATGTTACTTCGATACATAACAATTAATAATTCGATACAACATCCGTTATCGTTTCTCTTCGTGAGACTTTATCAGTGACTTTCATTGTCAGTTGATGCCACCTTCTCTATATTAATCTCCGTGCTCTCATTGACACAGTCGAGCAGATATCTCCATTAAAATCCTATATTTTTCATCTTCGATTATCTGATCATTACTTTGTTATTTCAGTCATAAACCAATTAAGATAACTATGTCCAACATCTTCTTTGCTCGCATTCATTGTTATGTATTTAGAACATCGTATCCCAAATCATTTCGGCCTCCTTACCGTGAATTATAGGGTATTGTTTTATTACGGATCAGTAAGTCAGTTAAGTGGCATATGTGATACACGCTTGGGCGATCATGTCTCTTCCGATTCGTGACTGACTAGGCTGAAATTTCCTTTTTCAGTATACTGGTTTCTATAGAACCCAGTCTGGCCTGCTATTTAACCCATACCTGGGGGAGAAGATATGGAGTCATAACTTTCTCAAGGGTATTTGTGCGTAAGTGAATCTATCGAATTCGACTGGAATTCGAACACGGCTTGAATAACCAGGCGGTCTTCTACAATGCAGTCACTTTCCCACGGACGCAACATCACCAGCCTGTCGCTACTCCATTGCTATTTCGGCTGCTAAAGATCAGATGAGATCAATTCTTTATTCTTATCAGTTCAGACTTCATGCCAATTACACAAACTGAATCATCCTATTTTTTCTGTTTGTAAGAAGGAGGTTCAATTTAATCAATGATTTTTCCCAAGAACTGTTATGTTGGGGAACAGACTCCTTCGGGGGGTGCTTCAATGAAAACTACAACCGTAACCTCTTCAAGTTAATGGTAATTAGTTATCTATTCTCCTTACCCTCATAAACTTAACCTTCTACCATTTTTCAATCGTATCACATCCCTCGTTCATTACAACTATTTTCACAATAAATCTCTGGATTTTGAGTCATATACTGAGTGATTTTTACTTTTTAAAAAGTATGTTGTGAAAATTTCTAACAGAAAAATCCAATATTTCTATCACAAACATTTCGAGAAATCCGTAGAAAATGTATCTTTCAATCGAATATACAGTGTGCGATGTATAAATTGTCATCTAAATTACAGAAAAATGAAAATAACACTGACATCTCATTTTAACAGATATATTTACCAAAATTACAAAACATATCTTGAATTAATAAAGTAAATTTATTCAATGCTTCAACCATGGCCTCCAGACAACCTCGGAGTTTCTTGCATCTCTTCTGGACAATCCCCTTGCTGAATGCTACCCTAATCCTTGCCTTCAGTTCATCTTTGGTGTTACAAGGAGTTTCGTTTGTCTCTCATTCAACTGCATCCGACATATAATAATCAAGTGAATGCAGTCTGAGGAGTTAGGTGCCCAGATATAAGTGGTGATGTGGTTGCAGAAGATATTTGACAGGAATGACTGGGTTCTCCTTCTTGTGTGGCATGTAGCAGAGTAGCCAGACATAGGGTCTTACAGTAGTCACCCTCTTGACCCAGGGCAGCACAACCTTCTTAGCTACGAACCTGATAGACTTGGATGGATCATTTTTAATCATGGCCTGGATCTCACCAACGAATCCGGTAATTCTTTTCTTCAGAACGATCGAAATGAGTTTTCCGTACTGTTTTACCTTCGTAATTGCCATTAGATTCATCCAACTCTTTCCGAATCCTCTGCGTCATCTTCAGATAAACAAAAACACTCTGAAAAGTTCGAATTAGAGATTCCGGCTTGAATTTCAAGCACTACATCATGCTGTGTCCAAATTCCCGGCGGTGTGAATTGCATAATTGTGCTGTTTTACTCAAAGACGGTGCCCAACTGACTCTAATGTACTGTCTACAAAATCAAAAAATCGATGCGCATGCGCAGAATTAAACATATAAAATATGAGAATGTATTGGTTTCTATGAAAATGTATTTTTATTATAATTTTATTTTTTTGAAATAAAAAAAAAACAGAAAAATGAACGATGAAATAAAATATTAATATAAATAAAAATAAAGCCAGTAACTAAGATTCATTCTGAGAAGGAATGCAAGACAAATTCGCATTACTGCAGTAAAAATAGAAAAAAACTAGTCGGGAAACCTGCTCTCTGAGAGGCCATGTTATTAAGAATGTCATTTTCTTTCCCGGAGTAAGAAGCTGTTACAAGTCGGCATGAGAAACCGTCATTGAGACTGCTACAAAAGCATAAAAAGCTGAAACCAATATGGCTGACCTGTTCAGTTGTAGGTCGCAAATGATGGCAGATTAAATAAAAGGAACCATTGTAAGTGCCACTTCTTGTCAACCATACAGGCATGTCAGGGGATTAAGTCAGATGTACGTTTGATAATCAGGGATTATGGCTAGAAGCTTTACTTATGTATATATTCCTTCTAACATATGAGTCAATCTGAGCGTGTTTTCATTTATGGACACTTTGATCTCTGCATATATATCTATGTCAGTTTATATGTATATCACTTCATATCTATCTATCTATCTATCTATCTATCTATCTATCTATCTATCTATCTATCTATATAGCTAGCTATTTAGAAAGCACAATCCTTTCTATCTATCTAGCAGGCTAAATATTTATTAATATTTTTTTTCGTTTTTTGCCTTAAGAATGTCCACATTGGATGAAACGCGTCGGCAACTATTACAGTTTTCCTATTGTCATTTACATTTAAAAATATTGACTTTTCTCCAGGCTAACTTTGAGAAATTTCATATAATATATATATATATATATATATATATATATATATATATATATATATATATATATATATATATATATATATATATGTATAGTGTTAGATATAACAGGTAACGAATGTCTATTAAGTTTGATCATGAGCCGTTCTAAGCTTCGTATACTTGCTTTAATTTCGGGAGAAAATAAACACAGCTTTCTTTGCTGGACAAAGGGTGTGTAAGAACTGTCCAAATGTTTTATTTTTCCGAGCGCTTTCGGCTATATCTTTAGCCATTATCAAGGATCATTTGATTTTTCAGACATAGTTGAGTGTGTGCATTATGTATATGTCTTAGTGTGTAGTAGTGGTGTTTTAATTTCCGAATACCGTTAGCACTTTGTGGCTTTGTTCATAGTTAATATTGTTAAGGGTAGGCTTTTTCTTTTTTATTATTAAAGCCTCCATCATATGGACAGTTCTTACACACCCTTTGTCCAGCAAAGAAAGCTCTTGTTCGTACACAAGAAAAATTAAATAAAACACTTAACCGTAGTACCTTGTCTGTCGTTTTTAATGAAACTTGCATAAAAGAAGGATTGCTGCCTAAATATACAGCTATATATATATATATATATATGTATATGTATATGTGTGTGTGTGTGTGTGTGTGTGTGTGTGTGTGTGTGTGTGTGTGTGTGTGTGTGTGTGAGTGTATCTAATGGCCGGTCCCACTTTTATTATTGTTTTTTACTCAGTGTTATTTTAGTTTAAAGTATTAGGTTTGTCTAAGTAACGTAAAGAGAGGAGGAGGAGGTGGATGTGAAAAAGGAAAAAAAGAAGAAAAAGAAGAGGGAAGATAGGAAAAGCAAGTGTATTTTAAATGCATCGGTGGGGCGTTAAAATTACGTATTTACCCAGCCTCATATACACTTAAGAAAAAATAATATATATATATATATATATATATATATATATATATATATATATATATATATATATATGTATATATATATATATATATATATATATATATATATATATATATATATATATATATATATATATATATACGACTGTGTATATGGATCAATTCCCGAAGCGTAGTAGAACTTGGGTTGAAAATCTTATTGTAGGATGAAATCTATATTCACTAAGCTTTGGTCATTTTTGTGGCCATACATTCACGAATATTCCTCTTATGAGTATGTGTCGTATATATATATATATATATATATATATATATATATATATATATATATATATATATATATATATATATGCACGCGCGTCCTTCACGATGTCCCTACGGAAAACGCCAACTGGATCCTTAATCCTTTTGATGGGCCTTGGTGTTACTGGAAGTAAGTTCGGTGCTTTTATCAACCGATCTCACCACACAATAATCCATGGGTGTGCCAGACGGGACTGGTGAAATCTTAAAATATCTGAGAACACTTATTGACTCTTCCTGGAAGTAGAGAAAAAAGCTGAATGTTGCTGCCACATATATTGTTTTCCAGCACACGTTCTCTGCAGTTAAGGCTTGATTCCCTACCCCCGGTGTTCAGCAACTCAACAAATCCAAATGTTCAAACATGTGAGGTGGCATTAGATCACCCTCACTATAGACAAATTCAAAAGCCATCACAGATTGGCTTAACTTGGTCATGACACGAGACTTATCATATGGATTGTGGGCAAGTCATCTGTTTTCCCGGGTGTTGTGCATCTGGACCTTACAAAAGATTTTTTTAATTAGAGAAGCACCATATTGTCCCTGTTTCAACAGGATGTTTCATATTGTTCAGGATTTTCTTTGCCTCTCTGAGACAGTTTTCTAGACCCTTTCTATGAGAAGTTATCATTTACAACTCTTGTATGATTGGTAGCGGAGGTCCTCATTCAAGGCGAACTTCATGGTGGAAATTGCAACATACATGTCCTGCACCAAAGCCTGCTTTCCCTTGTCTGGGACTTGTATAATTTCGTCTGCAGTTGTTGGAGACAATCAGAACGTTTTTCTGTGTTCTTTCCTTCAGTAGTCTCCGTTGCAGCTCTCCATTTCATATCTTATTGCTTTCATGATGCTCAAAAAACATTCAGCAGCTGTCATGATGCGGCATATATAGCCCCGGCACGAATCATCATGATACAGTTTACCCTTTCCCAATATTCAAGTGGATTCCACTCGTCAATATCAATTAACTTTGACACAGATAAAACTATAGTGACTAGGTTTCGCAATGTTGTTCACTGTTTACAGATATTTCAATTCTATCTGAAAAAAAAAACAGGTATATATATATGTATATGTTTTTTTTATATATATATATGTTTTGTCATACACAAACAGACTGTTTCGCAGTACTTCAGTGTGGCTAGACGTCTGGTTGCCTCTATCTAGGCTCGAAACCCGGCTAAATTGGCGTCAGTCGGAGATTCTACCACTAAGTCCTCGGCGAAGGAGTATTTTAGCGTATTTATTTTTTTAAGTGAACAGAGAGTAACTGAGCGGACATTATAGCCGTAATAGTCACTGTTTACAAACCCACACTTCCTCCCCCAGAGAGCTCAACCGAAATAAATTTTTCAGCCGCCTATGTATATATATATATATATATATATATATATATATATATATATATATATATATATATATATATATATACAGACATATATATACAGATATATATATATAGAGAGAGAGAGAGAAAGAGAGAGAGAGAGAGTTAGTGACGTAACCATCAAAACTAAAGTGTGTATATAGCCTGTGCCTTAACATCCCTACACTTCTAAAATATGAACAATACACCGGAAACTTAAAATAGCTTGAAAGATTTCACTAGAAGTGCATGAGACACACCTTAACATCAAATGGCAGTCTTTGAAACAATAATAATAATAATAATAACCACATGTTATGGTCAGGACACATTTTGAGAATGAGGATTCACAATCAACTTTTCCGCGGTGTGCTGAAGACCGGAAAGCGTTCATAACACAAGCCTAAGTAGTCTAATCATTGGTATTCACCATTGGGGAGAAATAACTTTAAATCGTACAGAGTGGAGGCATTTTGAAAGAGAGGGATGCGACTCTATTGAGCATGAATGCTTCAGGTATGCTCACATTAAGCATGATCCACGACGGGGCACTCACTCTGATTTGTCAACTAATATGCAGTCTTGGAAATGTGGTGTGTGTGAATACATGCTATTTTCGAGGGAGTTTATATAAACCATCTGAAATGTCATCATAACAATAAGAATGAAGCCAATTATGTCAAGCTGCCTCATCTTACTGCCAACAATATACATGAGGCATGTAGTTGTACACAGGAGAGTTGTAGGGAATCCAAGTCCACACAGCCCAATCAAGGCTATAGAGTTTATCTGACATGAACCGTCCGACCATTTAAGCTATCGGCCTATTACCCTTCTTTTTTTTATAAAACTTCTAGAGGCCTAAATCAATGCTGAATTGGTCAGGCATCTCATATCAGAGCCATTTTTAAGACAAGCTGTATGGCTTTTGTTTCTCTAGACCAATTTCTGTTTTACTGACAATAAATGCGGGAAAAGTCTATCAAGATCAAGATAAGAATAGTGGAGCCCGGGCTGTAGCTTTAGACATATCGAAAGCTTTCAACAGAGTTTGGCATACAGCTATTCTCCACAAGCTGAAAAGCTTCGGCGTCTCCGGACAGATTTTTGAACTGTTCTAATCTTTCCCTTCAACTCGCGAAATGAAAGAACTCCAGAACAGCCAATCGGTCAGTTCATTTTGTACTGATGCAGATAAACCCGCCAGTCCTCAATCCTTGGTCGTACTTCCCGATAGCATCAGCTCTCAACTTGGCATCTATGCTGATGACACAAACATTTCCTCTGTCTTGATAGCAGGTCTGATCAGTTTGATAAGGTCAAATGTTGTTAACTTGGAAAAACAATGGCTTGTTAAATTTCCCCCCCCCCAAACTAAACTACTCTCGGTTAATCATCTGAGTGATCCCTGTCTGCCTTCCATCGGCATGGCTGATGCTGATCCCCAGGCAAGTGACACGTTGCGCCTACTCGAGGTAACGTTCTCGGCTGACATGAAATGCAAAACTATATTGAATTCATTGCTAAGCTTGCTGCTATGAATAATAGTTCCCTATATCGTGGTAGACAATTTTATTCGCTAGAATCTATCTTATATATCTAAAAGTCTATCATTTGATCATGCATAGAATATTGCTGCCATATATGGTCTGGTGCTTCAGCTATTTATAGACAGCACCTTGATAAAATTCGACTATGAATGAGTAATATTATTGACTCTTTTCTGACTCCATGGTTTTAGTCTCTTTGCCAAGGCGTAAGGTTGACTCCGTGTGGCTTTTGTGTAAATACTTTCATGGAAATTGTTTTAGGCATTAAAGCGAAAATTTTCATTCTAGAGTTCAGTTGTCGAGATGTAACGTAAATTCTAAACTAGTAGTTCTTTTCTCGCACTTCTCCTTGTGGATCTTCCTCCCTGCTCGGTTCTTTCCAATCAACTTGAATCTACTAAAATTAAAATGGTAATTCATTCGCTACCTACTGTCCTCCTGATTACTCTTCTTTTGTTCTCGCTTCTTAGTAATGTTTCTGTTTCTAACTATTCCACGCCCACTAACCCCTTGTGTTCCCAAAAGCAATTTTCTTTGTCGAAGAACATTTTGTCAAAATTAAACCGATCAATAATGTAATATGGTTTGTGAAGAGGAGTTCGTCGTGGTCGGTTTCCATACAACCCATTTCTATTTAAACAACGCTGTATTCTGCGAGTGCTTACACTGATATCCATCGTATGCAAACTTTTGTCGGTGTCTTTCAAAACAACTCTTGGATTCATTTTTAACCTCGCAACACAATTTTCGTGCATTTTACGGTGACAATTTGGGTTTTCTTCTACGCCCAGACAAATTCTCTGTCGTGCCAAACTGTTTAGACTTTTTTTTAGAACGGACTGTACCGTAGATCTTGGGATAGCTAACCGGTTTGAATTATTGTCGGACATTTGAAAGTTAATATTTCACAATTCAAGTGAACGCTAAGTTCTTTTATCATCCCCATCGTGTTCTTAACGTAAGAATAACAATGGTGACACTCTATGCGTCACGTGATGTTCTTTGCTGGAAATATCACAAATATTTTATTGAATAAATAGTCTAGAAGGTATCATCGATAAAATAATTATGTAAAATACTTATACTTACACGAATCAATCAATTTAATCAATCAATATTAACGTACGAATAATTTTGTCTTTTCCTAGATTGCATGATTCGCCTGGCAAATTTTATGTGTTTAACCTATTGTTCAGAAAAATTAGTTTTATATTCCTTTTTTTTTTCTTATTAACATGTAAAATACCTGGCAACATACGTGCATTAGATTCTGAGAAATGGATAAAACTATTCAAAATTGATGGGTGTACTAATAATTTCGTCGTTGACTATATATATATATATGTTCATATTGATAATATCCTTTTTCCTTTCCAAATAGATATGAATCCTGACCCCTGATATATATGTTCTACTTTACATCAGATTTCTTTATTGGAAACCTACCGTGAAGAAAGAAAACGTTTTAAAAATTTTGCACTACTAATTTCTTTTGCTAGTCACTGTAAACACAAAGACCGTCAATCATATAAATAATGACAATAAGAAATTCTTAATTGAGAACAAAAAAATATCATATAAACCTTTCTTTCGCAGAGTTAGACATTTTATCCATTTCTCCTTATTAGGAGAAGATATTCCGAATGAATTTTATTATTTTTTTCTTTAATCATCGACGATAAAGACACAAATTTACGATGTATTTATTCTCATAATTCATACAGCAGGGATCGATGTTCTGTTTAATCATAACGGATTACGAATAAAAATTATTTTATGTTTGCAGCAGGAAAATGATACGATCAATTAAATAGAATTTATTTAAAAATAAAAACGATTTCCAAAACATTATGTGGCTTTTTC
Organism: Acanthosepion esculentum; assembly: GCA_964036315.1. Classification (NCBI taxonomy): domain Eukaryota; kingdom Metazoa; phylum Mollusca; class Cephalopoda; order Sepiida; family Sepiidae; genus Acanthosepion; species Acanthosepion esculentum. Next base: position 121,987,839 of record OZ038488.1, on the reverse strand, counting down.
TGACTCTCTGTATTCAACATTTTCAAATAATGATTCGAACGAATCTGTCGCCACAAACAAATCTTTTATTCTTTTTATAGCTGTGATCCAACTCTTGAGTCATTACGTTGCAAAGAAGTCCACATCAGATGGCACACAAATACAGAACGATATAGTTTTAGCAATATTCGGAAATCATAAGCGTGTTCAGTACCACAGATTATAGCGTCTAAATGTTAATCTCATGTTTTCAGGTTCTTCCAATTACAGACAATTAAAGAAAACGTAACACTGACAAACATTTTTATCTTGCATGGAGTATTGCTGCCATTTATGGTCTGGGGCCCTGCTGGTTGCCTCAGGGTTCTTGATAAGATCCAGAGACGGATATGCAATGTGATTGGCCCTGATCTGTCATCTCGTCTGCAGTCGCTCTCTCGTAGACGCGATGTTGCATCGCTCTGCCTTTTCTACAAGTACTTTCACGGTAATTGCTCCGAGGAGTTGCTTTCGCTTGTCCCTAGGCCTCATGAATTTAAACATCCCACGAGGCTGACATCCCGTTCCCACCCCTTCACCGTTGAAATTGTTAGATGTAGACGTCTCTTTTACTCCAATAGCTTCATGTCTCGCACATCTCGCCTATGGAACTCCCTTCCCTATTACTGTTTCCCTGACAAATACAATCTCCAACGGTTTAATTGTAGCGTCAATCGTCATCTCCAGTTGCCTTGATCTATCCACTTCCGTTCTCCACATCATTTCATCTTTCATTCCTATCTGCTCTCGCTCCAATTCTTCTGTAATCCCCTTGCCTTGATCGACCCCCCGTCCTTCTCTTTCTCCACATCCTCTCCTTTACCACTCCTATCTGCTCTTCCACCAACCCTTCTGTAACCCCATGCGTGATAGTGGCCTCCAGCCTTGCTTGGGGTGATACGCTTAAAAAAAAACAAAAAAACTTACACACAATCCCATATTCTCCTTACCCATGGGACTGTGCCCCAGTCCAGTGCTTTCTGTATTCTGTTGAGGTTTCTTCTAGACACGATGAATTACTTAATTATAATTATATCAATCATCCTAAAAAATTCTATTACTTGTATATCCTTGCTTGAACCGGTCTTAAATGCTCTGGATGGAGTGGCTTGGTGATAGTCGTGGCTCGTGGGGGCAAAGTCCTATGGGTAAGGAGAAACTCGGAAGAGTTCCACCACGGGATATGTGATCGAGCGGCGCTATATCGAGTCTAATTCGCTACCTCTTCATCGCCGAGGCCCTTTGGTACAGATGATATGACGTTTGCCTGATAACATAAATGTCCGGGTTTCACTTCTCGGTATTGGATGCGTACTGCTGATGAGTCCCAAATATAGGACGAAACGGCCGTCCAGTGCTTTCTACATTCTGTTGAGGTTTCTTCTAGACTCGATGAAATACTTAATTATGTATGTACATATGTATCTGTGTGGGATTTTGTGTAAGTATAATATATATATATATATATATATATATATATATATATATATATATATATATATATTCAACACCACATTTATCTTACAATCCCACTTAGAGTCATAAGGTTAATATCCGGGTTTAATTTGTGGGGCCAATTTCTTTAAGATAGATACTATCCACCCCGACTCGGGCATTTCGCCTGACTGAGGCGTTGATATGGGTAGGTTAGGTATCAATTTTTCGAGTGCTGTCAAAGTCAAATTTTAAATCTTTAATTCCGACAAGAACACAGTCCATCTAACGGAGTTAAGTAAGACAGACGCACTTCGACTTGGCTGAAATAGGTCTATAACCATATGAGGTAATTTCGGATTTGTTGTGTTATAAATATATATATATATATATATATATATTACACAATTCTTCCCCCTCAAGCTATGGGTAAATAGCATGACAGACTGGGTTTTATAGCCATGGATGGCAACTGGTCTATGAGGAGGACAACTCTGAATTCAATACCTGCGGAGGTTTGTTGGTAACCTTGTGGCATGTAGTGCACCAGGTCTCTGTATTCGGCTCTTCAAAAAGTGTGGTTTCTTCTGCACAAAGCCTTCACCACTATAATCAAATCATATGTGCTGGTGTCTGGGCTGTTGGTTCCTAGGAGCTGCTTGACCCTCATACGCCGAATACGACGGGAGAGGCCACTATATATATATATATATATATATATATATATATATATATATACATGTACATTAATATGTCTATAATTTTATTATTAAAAAATATATTTTATATAGCAATTATTGACTTATTTTGCATACTTCGCGTTAGCTGAAATAGATCTATACCCATATAAGGTAATTTTGAATTTGTGTTATATATATATATATATATATATATATATATATATATATATATATATATATAATAAAAAATGGTTATAATTTATTACATTGGAATCGTAATCACGATCGAATTCATCAGACCTACAAATTCAAAAAGAAATCAGAAAAAATAACTCCGGGAATAAAAAAATAAATTTAGCGAGAGTGTATGTATGAGAGTGGGGGACGAATGTGAGAGTTAAATGAAAGCTCTAGAGAGGAGTAACAGATGTGAGAAGAAGAGGAAGGCCTAAAAGTGAAGGTGGGGATTAAAACTTAATAGAGAGAAATTCAAAAGAGAAGTCAGTTTAAGATGTGATGCAGATAAAGTTGAATTATTTTCCGATGCATAATTAATTCTTAAATCGCTGACCTAAATTAATGTAAAAACTGACACCGGAAATGGGTCTATACATTTGTAGTGACACTACGCAAAATAATCTAAACTTAAAAATCAGAAGATGAGAAAGAGAGAGAAAAGAAAAACAAGGGGAAAGATGGAGGGGGGAAATTAAAACCGAAGGGAATTTATAAAAGGACCGCTGTACAATCAAGAAAATTTCACAAAAGTAATAACACCTAGAGGTAACAAATTTAATATAAATATATAAAAAAACAAAGAATATTAAAAATAGCCAGAACACATACCTATATACACACATACACAACATATATATATCTACACGTACATACATATATATATGCGTGTACCCATATAAATATACACAGATACACACACAAATATATATATATATGTTTATATATATATATGCACATACACACACATACCCACATATATATACATCCATACACATTCACTCCTGCCTGTATATACACTTGCACACATATACATACGGACATATACATACGTGCACATAAACATATATGCATAAAATTTTACACACCTCCATACATATACATATACACACTCAAAAAAATAAATATACGATGTATCTAACTATCTATCTATCTAATTATACATATAGACATGCATACAAAAGTACATACATATACACATACACATATATACACCTATATACCCATATATATATATATATATATATATATATATACACATACCTAAACCTGGTCATCCATACATACACACACACATATATATATACATATATACACACATACACACATACATACATACATACATACATACATACATACACATGCACATATACATACATATATATATACATATATACATACATACATCTATACATATACACACACATACACATATATATAAAAATTAAAAGGTCTTTAAAATCTAAAAGAATTTTTAAAAAGGTAAAAAATCTTTTAAAAAATCCCACATCAATCCATATATACATTTAACATATAAAAATATATGGGTGGAACTAAATTAAATTGTACTTAAAGAACACTGAGGAAGAAAACGTTAACAACCTTAAAAACCCACGGAGTGATAAACGCGTATATATCTCCTAAGTTTACATATATACCTAGATATATAAATGTCAGAAAATTATTTAAGAAAACTTTTACTTACATACCCACATATACATATATCAACATATGAATAAAGTTTGCTAACCAAAATTAAATGATCAAAAAATATAAAGAGCCTCACATAAACATACACAATGATACATATAGAAAATCATTCCATTTAGATGTCATGTCCGATGTTAGTGATGCAAGATGGAACTGTCACAGGTAACAACACGTTGTAAAACCGTGTTTATGTTTTAAATTTTTTCTTATGTCTACATTTCTTCATTTTTATTTTTTATTTTTTTCTTATGTCTACTCATCTTGATTTTTATCTTTAATAATAAAATGTTTTCCGCAATGCATAAATCACACCGATCGCGGAAGTTATTAGGGTTTCTAGCACTTGATAAGAATCTCCATTCGAAATGCGGGGTTAATCCATTATCCACCAGATCCCAGTAGTGTTTGGATAAGTAAGTTTGATTCTTGAGGTATTGATATTTAAAAGAGCGTCTATGGTTGTATAGACGCTATTTCCAATCACCGGCGGATATACCTATATATCTTTTTTTCTGATTGATACTTTCCTTGGGGAAGATTGTTGCCTCGTATACTACATTTTCATACATACATTTTCCCCCGATTGGACAATTGTCTCTAGTCCTACAATTGCATGTGGGGCCATTAGGTCGAGTTTCATTACTAAGGTAGTTTTTAAGAATTTTACAATTGTGGGAAGATATAATCTTCTACATATTCCCTACACATGAATAACTAATTTTCAGTGTTTTCCTATTGAAAATATTATGTCGTGAATGCTTACTATGAAAGTGTTTATCTATTAATCTTAGGAAGAAACTTCCTATATCAATGTTAGAAATCCTGCAATACGGTGGGTTAAGCCATATCACTTTCCTCTATCTGTTTTTAGGTCATTTATTATTATGAATTTCTTGTTCTACGTTATAGTTTAATTCCTGTCTAAAACCACTATTTTAGAGGGCCTGGTTGTATATAAATTTATTACCGTTAAAGATTTTTTGGCTAGAAGATAACTTATTTATTCTCATATTAACAGTTCTGGGGATGAGATCTATTACAGATTTCGGGTGGTTAGAGTGTACATTGATGTATAGGGGTCTCTGACAAACTTTATTTCTGATTTCTTTTTGAATTTGAAGGTATGATGAATTGGATCGTAATTACGATTCCAATGTAATAAATTATAACAATGGGATATTAGTGTTTAAGCCTTTTTATTATATTCTAACTCTGTCCTAGATATTGAGTTCTACCTGGATACTATCCTCTTGGAATTTTATATATATATAAATATATATATATATACATATATATGTGTGTGTGTGTGTATGTATATGAATGTATTTATATATTTTATATATATATATGTATATATATATGTGTGTGTGTGTATATTAACCACTTATATAATTTATATATATATATATATATATATATATATATATATATATGTATGTGTGTGTGTCTGTATATATATATATATATATATATATATATATATATATATATATATATATATATATATATATATATATATATATATTAATGTGTCTATAGCTTTATGATTAAAAAATATTTTACATAGCAATTATTGACTTATTTTGCATAATCCACGTCATCTTTCAAGGGAATTGATATCGTGGTGAATATTACTCACAAAGGCCGAATATTATACAGTGATAATTTTGAATCAAAGTTCAGCTACAGACGTGTTCATTTTCCTTCACATATGAATAAACACGTAGCGGATGACTTTTTCATTTAATCTCTAATCTGAACGTTGATTTAAAATCTGATCAAATTTTGGCGGGCAAAATATTTTATTCAATATATATCCACCAACGAATTCTTAATTTTTATTATATTTAACTATTGTCAAAAGTTAAGCAACCACGACGCCGCCTTTGTAATTAAAGAACATTTATAAACGGTATAAAAATTAAAAGACGGGGAGAAATAGGAAAACCTCGTCGTCTATACACGAGAAATCTTCAATGAAGGAATGGAATGAAACGAATAAATCAATTTTATTAATCAAATCACTAAAATCTGTAAAGAAAGAAAATGAAAATTATGGAAACCAGAAAATGCAAGTTGAAAAATCTCTAAATATGAACTTCATATTTTTCTTTAGTATATCGACCGGCATACCCAGGTACTTCAGCATTATTTTTAAATAAATATAATTCTGATATATTTGTAAAAGTTCACTTTAACATGTTTTTACATGTACTGCTGAAAAGCAAAATAATCTATCATTTTGTAAACTTGAAACACATTTGAAAATACATCCAATGTAAATAAATTCCATCATATAACACAAAATGTATTTTTCATTATAACACAGTAGATGGTTATCAATGATTAATGCACCTTATCTAATTTTAGGCAAAGTAAAAAAAAATTACTAAAAATGGTGGTATTTCAGTAGTAATGACAGATTATATGGTTTCAAATCTTATCCTTTAAAAGTCTTCTGTGGAAACGTGGATTTATAACGTGTTTATTCCTGATGGTTAATATCATATATATACTATATGTATTTACAAAGGCATTCGACAGGGTTTGGTGTGCCGGCATTCGCGCCAAGTGCAAGAGCTACGGTGTGTCTAGACAAAAATTTGGTTTCATTAAATCGTTCCTAACAAATCGAGTAATGAAGATTATGTTTAAAAGACACGCTTGTATACTCTGAATTAAGTTATTAAAAAAATCAAACAGACGTGAATAATTCAAATTTGGTTTGAAAAAAATGTCAAATTTTAAACAATTAATTTAAATGTCAAAACAAAGTCTGAATTAAAATTTTAAGTAGCATTAATATGTTTTATTGAAGTTATTGATGTCATTTGATGTATTCTAAAAATCAGCCGACTGAAGTTATTAGGCAAAACCAATAATCACATTTTACTTCAATAAAAAACTTATAAAATCATCAAAAATGGATCAACGCCCATAACAGAACAAATGTTCTGAAAAGTCTTTGAATCCTTTACATTTTAATTTAGTGACCCTTCTTAATAACAGCCACCAGTCTATTATCTATTGATTGTGTTATTTTTTGTTTTACTGAACATGTTCAATGTTCGTCATGGTTGTTTTAATGTCTTCCCATTGGCCTGTTTTGATGTTATATTATTTGCCAACCTCATATAATTTCACCTACACAAATGAACATAGATTTTCGATCGGATTCAGATAAGTACTTGATCGTAACCATTCCATTATCTCCTCCCCGGTAAATATTTTATACTCAAATAATTCACGGATAATCTTAAGTACATGAGAAGGCACATTGCCATGCATAAATACACATTTCACTTTGAAACTGCGAAACTGTGATTTGTACCATGCAAAGAAAACCTTGTTCATAAAATCGCAATAGTAAACACTGTCAAGTTTAATTCCTTCATCAATATTTAATGGTCCTATAATGGTTTGGTCAACAATTCCAGATCATATCATATCACTGCCATCTTCTTGGTACCTTCCTTTAGGCACAGACATGTCTCAATTGGATAAAATCCATCTTCGTTCCATCCATCTATTCCATCAAATATATCCTCGTGATTCGTCCGGAAAAATTGAGTCAATTTTCATGAATTACTTTACCCAATTCTGACGCTTTAAAATATTTGCTTTAATGAGAAGATGTTGCCTAGGAGATTTTGTTTTTACATGTTTCCAATTTACCAAGTTTTCTACATCTTTTGTCTATCTTGACTCCCTCAATTCCAGCGTTTTCAAAGATCTAAGCTCTTGTCAAAGGTGGTTGTTTCGCTATAACTCGCTTTAGTTTCCGTCTGTCTCAAGGAAACGTGTTATTAAAACCTTTCCTTTTGCTCGGAATTCTCACTTAGTTACATTTTCAACAGCCTTCTTTATCATTCGATGATCTCTGCAAAGCTCCTTTGATATCTTCAATATAGACATTCCCTCAGTCAATAACTTTTCTATTTTCTCTTTATCAGCAGTTGCTAGATCCTCCTTTTGACACATGTTTCAACATATATTATGAATAAAAAGAAAAATAGTTTTAATTACTGTTATGGTCCAAGTTTTTTGTACCACGGTGATGGTTCAAGGTAGAACCAATGAAGAAGAACTCGAACACAGGTATGGAATAACACAGATATATTACAAACAGAATATATGTACAAAAGAGTAGAAGTGTTGGTAATAATAATCAGGTTAGGTTAGCGAGAACTATGTTGTTTGGACAAGTATCACTATTCCACTGTCTTACAGTAATCGTCTAGCCGACTGCCGGACTCACTTTCTCTGTCTGTCTCCTCTTGAGGGGCAGTATTTATGAGGTACAGAATAGTCCATTCCTATTATGGGTAAGTTCCCATAACAATTACATTTCAGAGTATTTAGCTAATATTATTTTAATCTGCATAATAACTTTAGTCAATCTATTTTCGTAAATTCCAAATATCTAAAAAAAAAACAAAAAAAAAAAACTAACCATTACAAGTACCAGTATTTAGTTAAATATTTTACTATGAGTGAAAATGGACGAGTTCAATTTTGACAATTACTGATTCAAAACATTTTGGATTACTGAGGTTTATTTGTTTCGCATAATAAATTCAGACAGACTGTAGTTAATTTCATATTAATACACGTCCCTCCCCCTATTTACTGTAGTTATCAAAAAAGAAAGTTATGAACAAAGTTGATGTGTGCTCTGTGTAAGTGTTATCGGCAGGGGAAAAGTGGAATTCGATTCTTAAGTCTAAAATGGCTGAATGGTTGGCGGTTTTTACAGTAAACTTTGAGAAACTCCCCTGAATCTACCCTTCTTATGCTGTATTCAAACAGAGAGTGGATGGCCATATGGCGTAAGGGTTAACATCATGGCAAATGAATTAGACGAGCAGAGTTCGAATTACGACCTAGTGTGTTGCTTTGAATTTCGTACAAATGCCGTTGAGAAAAATGAATAAAATTCTTCCCTTGGCTTTGGGTTTAAAACAAAGTAGAATGGATGCTGTTGATTTGATTGGCATCCTTGGAGTCTTAGAGAAGGACAACAAATGTGAAGACCGCACTGGGAAACCAATTATTTTTACCAAATATATAAAAGGCCTAATAATGAAAGAGGAATGTTGCAGAGAACGATTTTCACCTGTGTCGTAAAGCCACAGTCTAAATAATGCAAAATAATTATTTTGCTTAATAGCATATTTATATCTAGTTGTTCAATAGGGAGGTAATTGCACCAGGACTTAAGAAAAAAAATGGAAAAAGAAACTGATGATTTTTTTCTTATGAGTAAAGTCTAAATATAATTTGACGTGAAGTAGTAGAAAATCACACATATTAATATAATTTACCTTGCTACTGAATCTAGGGCTGTTTCTACCCTACTTTGATATTGTTCTCATGGAATTTAGTACAATATTATTTGGCTGACAAAAGCAAAAAGAACCTTCTTCGGCGCATACCGTGTATGTTTATCATCTCTCAGTTGCGTCTATGTCTTCGAGCAGAGTTGTGGCTCCCTCTTCTCACAGAGACACAGTTGGGTTAAAAAATACTAAGAGGTGCCCAATCCCTGGGAAACAACTGGCCGCAGCTGTACCTCCTCATTGCAATAGAGAAGGTGGATCGGTAGTCATACTGATACCAGCGGAATCGACGGTTGCGGGGCCTGGGCATTTTCCCCTGACCCGTGGTACGCGCTCGGTCCCCACCTCCGTTTAATTTAAAGCCGAATTTTATGTCACATTGCCTGTCATTGTTTAGACTGTGTAAATACTATCTTCCTGTTGTACGTTTCAATTGCCAATATTACTTGTGCCTTACTTGACATCATTGAAATAATAATCACTGTTTAAGCGTAGTTTTGCTTTTATATTAAATCACATACGTTGGTAAATAAAAGGCGAAATCAAATTTTGGTACACTGCCAAACAAATGAGTATAATCAAAGAGAATTAACAGCCTATCACGGAGAAGATTGTGATGAATAAATCATATTTTCCTCCCGTAGACAATGTTAGTTGAAAATCGAAAAGAAATCCGTGAATTTTCAGCTGAAATCATTTTGAAATCGTAATTAATATTACAGATGAACGAATAGAGCAAGATTTCACGCATTCGAAGATTTTAAATTTGAATGCTGAAAATTATATATACATGTTGGAGTGGAGAATATTTAGACCAGCCTGGCATTTAAAGAGAACGAAATGAAACTGTCATTTTGGCAGGACAAGAGAATTCACTTAAAACGATTAATGTTCTCTGTTATAGTCAAATTGTGTAAAGACAAGAAGGATGTTGTAACATAAGTTTTAGATTAACATACAGATACAGATATAAGAATATTTTAATTTGCTGCAGTAAAGAAGGTCTAAATTTAAAACTAACTAACCATTTTCTCTACAAAATGCACATAAATTAATATGGTAAACGTTGTCGCATTTAATGAATTTAAATCCATAAGGGTTGAGACATGTGCGGAGTTCACAGAAAGAATGTTTTAAATTAAAACATTTTAACTTAAAGAATAATTTATACAAAATATGTATAATCATTCAGAATTTAGCATTGACCAACCCAGTAGCACCCCCGACACACACACACACATATATATATATATATATATATATATATATATATAGAGAGAGAGAGAGAGAGAGAGAGAGAGAGAGCGAGAGAAAGAGAGAGACAGACAGACAGATAGAGATAAATAGATAGGTAGATAGATAGATATAGTATTAATACAAATATGATAATTGTCACTTAGCAAATTCAGAACTCCGACACCAGAGTTTCATAGATGAACATTTTTTAATCATCCGGTGCACTCGTCAAGAGTTATCAGCAACACACACACACACACACACACACACACACACACACACACACACACACACACACACACACACACACACATAAATATTAAAAATATAAAAAAATAAATATATAAGATAAGAAATAAAAATAAAAATAAATAAAAACGATCAAAATAAATAAATAAACAAATAAACGACTTCCGGTAAAATAACCGCCAATTTAGACTACACACAATGCAACACTGACCCGTATATATAAATAGCCGAGAAATATAACAGCACTCGTGGCCTGACGATTGAATCTAACATGAAATAGAATTGTCACCTCTAGGTGTTGACTTCTATGTTCACTTTTATATTTACACAAGCTCTATCTCTGATATTGAGCACTTTATCCCATAAATATAGCACATCTTAAGACTATATGTCTTCATATTCCTTCATACACACACACACACACACACACACACATATCTATATCTATATATATATATATATATATATATATATATATATATTAATAAATATACATAATACACCACACTGACAGTACAACTCGCAGTATCATACTATCGGTGTGGAGTATTATGGATATATATATATATACATATATATATATATACATATATATATATATATATATATATATATACATATATATATGAACACTTACACGTACATTTACTTCTATTTATTAATTTGAGTATACATACACACACACACACACACACACACACACACACACACATATATATATATATATATATATATATACGTGAACATTGAAGTCAACACTCAGAGGCGACAGGCTGTTTCATGTTTCGTAATCATCTAACATGAAACAGCCTGTCGCCTCTGAGTGTTGACTTCAATGTTCACTTACATATTTATATTTACATACGCTCTATCTCTGATATTGAGCACTTTACCCCATAAATATAGCACACCTTAAAAATATATTTCTTCATATATATATGTATATATATATATATATATATATACATATATATATATATATATATATATATATATATATATATATATATATTAAATAAATGTTTAAGTTTCTCGAGTAGTTCCAGCAACGCTGCCTGCAATCCATCTGCAGAATTAAATGGCAGGATAAAGATTCCAATGTTGAGATCTCAGAACGATGTGGTGTAGCCATCATAGAAAGCCAGATAATGAAGGTTTCGTTGGTTGGGGCACATACTTCGGATGGAAGACTCATGAATTTCCAAAGCAGTCTCCCTGAGTGAATTAGAGCACGGCAACAGACCACTGGGCTGACCGAAACTGAGGTAAAATGACACTGTTAAATACAATCTCAAGAGATGTAGCATCGGCCTTGATATATATATATATATATATATATATATATATATATATATATATATATATATGAAAATATATACGTGAAAATATAAATATATATATATGAAAATTAAAAAATATATATTCATATATATATATATATATATATATATTTCATATGTATATATATTTTCATATATATATATATATTTCACATATATATATATATTTTCATATACATATTTTCATGTATATATATATATATATATATACATATGTGTGTATATGTATATATATATAATATATATATATATATATATATATATATATATATATATAAATGATCATAACATTCATCGTGTGATTAGTGGGTTAATGCATCTTTAAAATTTAGTTAGCGAAGGGATTTCGCCAATTTATATTGTCGTCTTTACTAATTTACTTTTTGTATGAATGATTCATTGCAATATATATATATTGTTTTTCACCCACTTTACACACGCACATGCACACGCACACACACACACACATATGCATACACCCCATATGTCTATCTATATATAGACATATATATATATGATGAAAATATATTTTAAGGTATGCCATCATTATGTGTAAAAGTGCTCAATATCAGAGCTAGAGCATATGTAAATATAAAAATATGTTTGATAAGTTCATCATCTTCGCTCAAGAAAAATTATAAATAAACACAAAAAAATAAAAAATAACTAAAATCTCTATTATTCGACAAATATGTAGCGTCAATAAAGAAAGGAGGATATTTAGATCTAACAAGGGGAACTATTGATTGTTCTCATCTTCGAACTTATACGTACACTTATCCTATATGAGCAAACTAATTGACAAAAATAAAACAGGCCTCTACAGGAACGGTCTGATAATTTGAAGTAACTGTAACAGACAGACCAGTAGACAATATCAGAAAAATAACACAATTTAAAAAAAAAATATGACATTCGTCAAAATGAACCTAAAAGAAGTAGATTTCCTGCATGTCACATTCAACCTAAAAAGGTTATATATGAAACCTATGGAAAACTCAACTGCAAAAAATAAACATGCATCCATTCTCCGCCCAACCCGCTAACAATAATCAAGCAGATCAAACGATTAACCGCTGCTTATCTGACTTAATGAATAGTGAATTTTCGGCAAAACTCACATGCACACTTGACAGTAGAAAAAAGATCAAAAGGAGATGAAAAATTATATGATTCAACACACCGTACCAGAAACTGTAAAAACAAATGCAGGAAAATATTAATTAATCTCATGAACAAAGAGTTTTCTTATCAAACATTCTCCACAAGATATTCAACAAAAACAACTAAAAATCAACAGTAGTTATACGGAGAACGTGACACAATAAAAAGGCACGAAACAACAAAAGATTCACACAAATCAAATCCAATTGTAACTGCAGAGCAAAAACCGAATACCCCGTAAATGCCAATTACTAGCAAAAATATAATATACAAAGCCACTGTAAATGAGCATAAAATGAAAACAATATACATAGGTGTAACTAAAGCGTCATGAAAACAAACTACGCACACAAAACAATATTTAGAATTCGTGAACAGCACAATTCTTTTCTAAATACCCCTACACACACACACACATATATATATATATATATATATATATATATATATAATATTATTGCCATCTACAGATAGACTGTTTCGCTGTATCACAGCTGTTCAGTGTGGCTAGACGTCCGGTTGCCTTTAGCCAGGATCGAAACCCGACTGAATTGGTGTCAGTCGGGAATTCTACCACTACGCCGTAGGCGCAGGGGAGGGTTGAAGGTGAAATTTAGCGTATTTATTTTTAGATAAACACACAGTGACTGACAGGACTCAATTTGCTTTTTCCGAAGAGTCACGCTACATTAGCCTTAATAGTCACTGTTTACAAACCCACACTTCCTTCCCCAGAGAGCTCAACCGAAATTAATTTTTCAGGAGCCTATAACAAATATAACATTAGACCAAAAATATAATAGAAAATAAAAACAACATCAGCCTGAAACAATAAATCCAAAATCTTTAAATTCTACCTGGACCAGAAAAAAGCGATGATTACCTTGGCAGACCAACACAAATTATTAAATAAACGATTCGAACCCACCTCAAAATGCAAACAGATCCAAAACTAAAAACTAATACAGAGTAAAATGCAAATATATGCACAATATACAACACAGATAATATAACATACTTTAGAAAATCCCAATACTTTAAGACTAAACAAATAAAATAATCAACCCAGTGAAAAAAATAGAGAAAAAAAATTAATAAATAAATAAACTAATGGAGAAAATAATACACAAATTAATAATCTCCAAATGCATAAATAAACACAAGTAAATGTAACAATATTAATAAGCAACACAAATAAGTAATCAATAATAAATAATGAATAAAATGTTTACTAAAAAACACTGGAAAATATCACCAATTAATCGCATTCGGATCCTCAGTTATTTCTATGCAATAACCTACAGAGTAATTTGGAGCATAACCGTTACAACCCATCCAGTAACAATTAGAAAAGTACAGTAGAGATTATTACCCATGATGCACTATTGATCAGCATATATAAATAGTCAAACCAAAACACAACCCACATTTGCTAAAGCTTTCGTTCAAGTTTGAAACAGACTGTCACCATTTGATGCTGACTTCAGTGTTCACTTACGCACAAGAACACACACACATAAACACACTTCAATATACGGCCTCTATGGAGAAAGACACCGTATGTAATGTTGGCAGATTTTGTTAAGTTATTTCGGATACGTTATGTATCTAGTGAGCAAACCCAAATGACTGGACTCCCTTTATAGTTCCTGAAAAGAAGATTAACCAATCAGGAGGCGTAAAATATTCAATCCGTCTTGTATAAAGGCGGCCATTTTGGTTACTCTCTTCGAATGTCCAATGCGAACCTGTCAGAACCAAAGATAACCAGGAACAGAAGGAAGAACTACGCTCTGCTACTGAATTGAGATATCCACTGCTAACCTGAACTACGCTTCCCTACTTCCTACTACGAAATATTCACTGCCAACCTCTGGATTCTATACTCAAAGACTACCGTCATCATGAGCAACAGCATTTCTTTTGTTACAAGAGCCACCAGAATTTGGAGACTTTTGCACTCTATCAAATTTTGGTCTTCCCTACTAAAATGTCTGTGATATTAATATGATTTTGTTTTCCTTTCATATGTTCATCTTTTATGTTTCTGTAGCGTTTTGATTGCGTTTATTTAAGGAAAACCAATTACTGAGCGAAAAGTGGCACGTTATAAGAGACTATTCATAGTCCTAGATTCGAATTTGCACGCTTAATTAAAGATAGTAGATACTGTGGTTTATAGATTGATGAAGAAATCATGATAGATATAAACGGACTAAGGTAAATTCACCACCACCCCTCCATATATATATATATATATATATATATATATATATATATGTGTGTGTGTGTGTGTGTGTGTGTGTGTGTGTGTGTGTGTGTGTGTGTGTGTGTGTGTGTGTGTTTAGGCAGCAATCCTTCTTTCGTGCACATTTCATTAAAAACGACTAAGGTGCTTTTATTTAGTTTTTTATACAATTTCTCATGCGATCTAATAATTTTTTTTTTCTTTTCGGATGATAAATTATATAACAACTGTCTGAATGTTCTTTTTATCCGACCGCTTTCGGCTATACATTTAGCCATTTTCAAGGATTATATTTTAACTGTTAGAATTAGAAATAGTTTGTTATATGTATGTTTTATAAAATGTTTCATTTTTTGTTTCAAAACACGGTCAAGATATTATGTCCATGTTCAAAGTTAATATTATTAAGTGTTGATTTGTTATCTGCGTGTTAAACATGTTGTAGTGTGGCATATATAATTATTTACGAAAGTTGATTTTTGAGGAATACAATTACTTAATGGACATTTGAATTCGTAAATAATATTTGCTCTATTTAATTTTGTTCTAGGAGGTAAATTGTTATTTTTAACTATAAGGTTAGAGGTTTTAAATTTTTTATAATAAATAAATAATCTAATTTTTTTGCTATTGTCTACTGGTGTTATGCATTTTTTTATCATATTCTTACTTCTGCATTCATCCTGTTTATAATTTTCGTTCATCTGGTTTTATAAAAAATATTAAATATTATTAAAATATTAATTATTGTTTATGTTTCTATTCTCGCCGTTGCTATTAGTTACCTTGGACAAGAAACGCCTAATGTGGAAATCCAAAAATTGATTAGGAAATCCGTTATTAATCAGCGTTTGCTTTATATTTTTTAATTCTTTAAAGGCAAGCATGCGAGAGGATGAGTTCTCGTGCGCTCGCGTGAGGAAATTCTTAATAACACCTAATTTATATCTAAGAGGGTGTTCGTTATATATATATATATATGCAAAATATATAGATATAAGTACGCTCTACGAAACTAAATAATCTCTACAACACTTTTGCAACTGCTCTATTGCAGGCGCTGAAACTCGATAAGAACAGATAAATGTAAATCTGTAGATATCCAAGCAGCCCGAAGCAGTTGTATATCTTTAAATTTTATCTTCCTCTTACCAAATGTCGTTGAAAATACCTTCGATATTAATGCATTGTTTCTCTCTGTTCCTTCATTTCTCCCTCTTGCAGCCACACCCGCCAGATCTCGCTTTGTAGACATCAGTCCATGTACTGTTTTCTCTGAAGGTCTGTTTGTCTCTTCAAGCATGTCAGCAAAACAAGTTTTCTAATACGATTCTTTCAATCAGCGTCTTTCGCTTCCCTTTCTACTTCGCGTTTGTTCTTGTCATCCAGGAGGCGTTTGAATCGTGACTAGATTTGCTTGTTTGAGCGAGCAGCCGCCATGTTGAGGTTTATCGGCGAGTTCCACGCATGAAAATTATCTCTAGCCTGCTATGCGCATGCGCGTATGAAACGTGACGTATACCTTGTTTTGTTTCCAACCACGTATTTTGTCGTTTCTTTTCATTTTTAGATGCCATTATCCAAGCGATATTTTTTCTTCTACATGGATATTTTTTGTTTGTTTCTGCAAATCTAAGGAAGTCGTTGTTTGTATGTGCGAGGCACGATGGGTAATGTAGAATCATAATGCGTTAGACTGGTTTACAGACTTAGATAATAGTACACTGTCGCAATTATTAACACTTCGATACCGAAAATAAGTATTATAATCAACCCACAATAATTTTATCAGAACCAGCTATATCAATGACAGAATATACTGAATATTTTAAAATATTAAATGTCTCCATCAGCGGATATTAAATTACGTCCATTAATCATATAAAAGAAAGCGAACCCGAGGTTGATTGATTAATTGGTTTGTTTTTACGGCTTATCAACCCTTTGCAGGTTATTCAAAGACAGATATATCTTTTAGATTGTAAGATTTTTTTTTAATAAAATAATGGTTCACAAATCGTACTAATTAGTATATAGTTAAGCTGGAGGAGAGGAGGTGGATTCATACCTTTCCCAAAGGTATTTGCACACGAGTATGACGAACCCAAATGGAATTAGAACTCGGCTCTCCGATTTCTAATGTCAAAACCTTATATATAACACCACTCACACATCCAAGTTTACAGCATCGCCATTTCAAAGTGGACACGCATCTAGCTACTGACCGTGCTCGACGTTGCTTAATTTACTTACTAGAAAGGGTGTTTCAACGTGATGTGGCCGTAAGTTTGCGAGTCCAGTAAAAGATTGGGTTGATTGGGAAGGAAGAATAATCCCTTAGAAACAGTGCAAACAAATAGCATTTAACCATATAAATCAATTAAGAAAAGTCTGTCTATATTTCTGAGATGAGGTATTATGTACAGTATTTACATTAGTCGGCCGAAACGTTGTGACAAATATGGCGACAAAGATGAGGACAATAGTCCGACTAATGTAAATACTGTACAATTAAGAAAACTTCAATAAAAATAAACAAAATTATACGGGATTTTTTAAACTGAAAACGAATTTATAATCTAGGCTAAGTGGTACCTCAAGGCATTGTAAAGGTTAGCAAACTTGTCTCGCTAGAACAATTACAACTGAGTAGTGAGTTCGATCTCCACTGGGTTCCCCATACTTTCGGCCTTGTACCCACATCTAAGCTACGCTTGGAAAATCACTATACGCTAGGCCAAGCAACCAGATTAATTATATTAATTTGTTAAGAAGTAGATGTCATTATTTCATTAGACTACAGAATAAATTCACAATATTTTAATTATTTATTCTTTTTGACACTGTTCAATGCAAAATAAAATATACACCAATAAACACACTCATATATACAAACAAAAACACTATCGAATGAAGAAAAGTAATGCGGGTTAAAATACTTTGAGACAAAGTTCATTTTAGGCAGGACCCGATAAAAAATCTGTCATTTTTATATTTTGGGTCCTGTACTTATTTTCTTTTAATTAAATATAAGTTTATTTTTTTTTAGATTGTAGAATAAACGATCTTTAAGGCGCTTCTGTATTTTTCTAATGTTTCCATAATTATTATACTATTATGGAAATTTTCGGTTTAATTTAGATAATCTGCTATAGTTTATAGTAGATAATCTAAATTGAACCGAAAATTGACAATAATCGCCAACAGTGGGGAAGCATTACGGCCCAAAGAGCATGGCAGAAAGACTAAAATATACTAAATATAAGTATGAAATCGATTATGAGATTATTATTGTTCAAATCAATAGCTTAATGTGCAAAAAGCACCGGCATTAATTACGCGTGGGATTATGCATTTGATAAGAGAATTTCATTCCGCCGTGATGAATGCAAATATCATAGTCCTACCCAAACGTAACAGAGCACTAGGAATGACGCATATGGATTAAAATGATACTACTAGCACATCTGATAAGAAATGCCAAATGTGCGAGTTGATTGAAGAGATTCCTGCGCGTCTAAAGAGGCATTCTGAAATGTGATCGCTTGTGATACTAAAAAAAGATCCTCTTTACATTATTCGGACTGTTGAACTCGTTTTTGTCGCCATATTTATTACAACGTTTCGGCCGTTATACGCTCCGGCCTTCTTCAGATAGTAACGCCTTTATCTAACGCCTTTATCCATTGTGCCATGTTTTCTCGAGGACACATGGCACAGTGGATAAAGGCGTTAGTTAGATCCAGTGACAGGACCCAAAGAGTGTGAGTTCAATACCCGGTTAAGGAAGTGGAGAACTTGGAGAGGGGAATTAACAGGAGACAAATGACACCCATTAAACATGGCACGTGGAACTAGAACAGTCTACCCCAGTGAGCGAAATTCAGTGAGTTCAGTTCGACATTCCAACCACCTGAAGAAGGCCGGAACGTACAACGGCCGAAACATTGTAATAAATATGGCGACAAAGATGAGTACAATAGTTCGAATAATGTAAATAGTGTACATAATACCTCATCTCAGAAATATAGACAGATACAAAAATTCCTCTCTTGTAAAGATGCGAATAACAAGAGTCTTCCCTCCCCGGTGCTATCTTTCTCGATATTCAGGCTTTAGATATGTGTGTAATATCTACCTTCCGGTAAACTAAATGTTATCTCATTTGTGTTTCTCTCTTAGGACAGAGCACAGCAAATAAACGAGAGATGCCTGGTCCCGAGGATTCCAGCCGTGTTGCAGCACCTCCCTAATTGCACCAAAGAGCGAGGGTCGGTGGAATATATTTTTGACCTTACCCCTTGTGCACCCGCTTGGGCTCCCCACCTTAAACTAACCTTGTCTAATATCCCTTCATCGTGTAGAGACGATTATATGACGAGTGTAGTGCAGGCTCTCTTAAAATTATCAGTGATGTTTATTCGCAGGGATTCCAAACCTACGACAGCACCTCCCACATGGAACTAAAGAGGCTTGCTGGTTTCCAACGCCAGCATAACAACAGGTACAGTACAATTTTCAGAACTCACCCATATGTACGCGTAGGGGAAATCTACTTTATAAGATAACTTTGTGTTACATTCCGACAGTGTGTGTGTGTGTGTGGGGGGGGAGTATCCACAAATAACAACAACAATAAAAAATAAATAATCATAATAATAGCTGCAGCAAATGTAAACTGTGGAAATAAAGAACAGATCTTCTTCTACGTGCTGTGTCCCTTTGGGGTGTAGGCGATCATTTATCTCCACAATTCCCTGTCCTTTGAAGATCTTAATAAATTTTATATCTCCTAAACCTTGTTCTACGATCAATTTACACAAGCCCATTCTTCCTATTCTATGTGACTTCCCAATTTCCTCTCCTTTGTAGCTCTTAATACATTTTGTCTTTTTATTTTCTCTCCTAGATCCTTTTCTGCCATTTATTTACGCAAGTTCACTGAGTAGCGGATGCGTTCTTTGTCCCCAACGAACGAAAGACGAAATACGGAGCTATATAAATAGGGAATATAGCAATTTTCGCCAAAATAATTGACGAGAGTGGTGTGGAAAAATGACCCTTTTGGAACTGTGCAAATATCCACATTCGTCACAGACTAGAATAATTCGCAAAGTTCTACAAGTTCTTATTTCTAATAAGACTTGGCGATTAAAAGAAATCATCTAAGAGTAGGGGAACTAGAAATTGGAAGAAAGAAAAGTAACCATTTAGAAAACAAGATTAAAAACAGCTAGAATACTGAAAATGGTGCTGGGGTCCTGTGAACCTTGCGATCTCTTATTCCGTAGTGTGAGCCAAGATTTAATACTGGTGTGAAAATTCAATGAATCAAATAACAAAGATATTAACTTTGATCCACTGAGAATTGGTCAAGTGACCATGTAAAAAAACTTGTATGATGCTCAATGTGAAACATGCCTACAAATTAAAAATGATGAAAATCTCAGAATTAATGTTGCAGTTATATTATCCCCGCTATACAAGATCGGATATGCTTGCTGTAGCTCGGAAAAGAGATGTCATGTTTTGGACATAGCAGGGAAAGCAGATAAGAGAAAGTGAAAGGAAAAATAACAGTATATTGCTAGAAATCGGTGGGGAACTTCTGGATGAAGATTGTGCCCATATTATTCGAAAATAATGAAGAACTGGTCATGCTGTGTAAGCTTTAGCAATGGGGGAATCGGATAGAACCCTGCGGACGTGATTTAAGGAATCACGTTAATACTTTTCATAAGAATTACTTCAAACAGAAAACAATACCGACCCTGTAAAAATAAAACTGATAAAAAGGAATCTACATCGGAAGCAACACGCAAGCCAGCTTAAAATAATATAAAAAAAATCAAGAATAAGTAGGAACAATTATGTACTCGTAATAGCTGAAGCAACGAATTCCACCCTGAAAACCAAAAGTTATCTTGGAAAGTAAAGAGAACAGATAATTCTAGAATATTCGAAAGTATTTCCTTTACACGGCCTTCGGACAGGGATGAAAATATAATACCTGTTCTTCGAGGATTCCAACCTTAAGGCAGCACCTTTCTCCTTGTAATAAGTAGGAAAATTTGGTGGATGTCAGCGACAACGTGAATGTGCTTGCAGGAACTGACATATGAACTTCCTTCATCGGTACGCTTATGGACACGTCACATTTTACTGAAGCCTGAACTCGCATAGAGACTGGTAAATACTGAACCCAGTTTTCCTGGGCATCAGGCTGGATGAAAGTTTAGTAGCTGTTGTCTTCTTCATTAATCTAAGATGGAAGCCATGTCTCGAAGATTTCCATCCTGCGCCAGGACCCTCTCTTATAGAACTTCAGAAAGATGGTCGTTGGATGCTTGCGTTAGTGTGCTAGTGGTATCATTGGCAGGGGGATGTTTCTCCTTAGGCTATAGTCACGCGTATGGACAGTATACATTAAACTGGCATCGATCACATCCTGCTATTGGTGGGAGGCTTATAAATACCGATAGGCAACCAAGCTATGAGAAGAAATCTAGAGGGAAATGATTGACTGTAAATTTCAGTAAGCTACAAGTTGAGATATACAAACAGAATTTATAAATACTAGAACGTACAGAGAGCGCGGAAGCATGAGATTTTCCGGAGTATGTAGAACTGAGTGGGGATTTAGAAAGAAACTGAAATACCAAGTACTGAACGTGGTTCACAAATTCCCTAGATATTTGCAGTGTACTTTAACGCTCTAAAAGTTGAATTATATAAACTATGACGTGAATCAAATGTGATTGAAGTTAAAGATAAAAATAATAAAACACTAACAACTTATTTTTATATTAAAATTCAGTTAAATGCAAGCTAGTAACTAAAGGTATTTTCGATGATAAAATGGTGTGTTGTGGCATGCGTGTTTTGCAATTCATCAGTAGGGATCCCAACGCTGCATCAATTGACTAAATCAACGAAAGTCAGTTTTATTCAGGTTGATTTTTGTACGCTTTATTTTATGGGTAAATAGACATTGGAATAATCTAAGAAGAGAAGGAGATAGAGAGAGGTGATGTCAACAATTTTGACAGCTATCTATCCTAACCTTGCGCCTAGATTTTCTTTCTGTTGGTCACAACAAGCAATCTGGTAGAGCAAAGATTTGAGGGGGAACAGAACTATTCACCACTCGACTGTCGCCACCGTAATTCTGGTTTTCGAGCCTTTACCTTTCTCATATAAAAAACAAAACAAAACAAAGACACTCCATTAATTTCAGGATTCCACGGTAGAAACAGGGATTATATTCACTTCAATTAACATTTTGCCACACGTCAGCAGTCTACAGATTCTTTAAACAGAAAATAGGCAAGTGTAGATATTGTATTTAACACTTAAAATCAAAACACCTGTGAAATATCTGATTACAGAGTAAGGCATCAATGTTCACCTGTTGTTCAACCAATATCGTCTATGTTAGAGTAGGCGAACTATAGTACATTATTATTTTTTGTGTCAAGCTTTCTGGCACAATTAGTCAGTGTTTGAGCCTAGATAGAATTCCTAGGTTTCTGAATAAATATTTTATGCGTAGTAATATTCACTGCAGAAATTTCTTAACTCAATTCCGACTACTCTAAAGTCTTGAGCATTTATGTTATTCCAGCAAAAAGAATCAATAACGACAGAAGGAAAATGATAATGAAGAAACATGAAAGGGCTATATATATTTCTGAGATGAGGTATTATGTACATTATTTATTATTTGGACTCTTGTCCTCATCTTTGTCGCCATATTTATTACAACGTTTCGGTTGTTGTACGTTCCGACCTTCTTCAGGTGGTTGGAATGTCGAACTAAACCCTTTATTTCGCTCACTGGCATCTCAAGGACACATGGCACAGTGGATAAAGGCGTTAGTTAGATCCAGTGACAGAACCCAAAGAGTGTGGGTTCAGTACCCGGTTAAGGCAGTGGAGAACTTTCAGAGGGAAATTAACAGGAAACTGAAAACTGACATCCATTAAACATAGCACGTGGAACTAGAACAGTCTACCCCAGTGAGCGAAATAAAGGCTTCAATTCGACATTCCAAACCTCTGAAGAAGGCCGGATCGTACAACGGCTGAAACTTTGTAATAAATATGGCGACAAAGATGAGGACAATAGTCCGAATAATGTAAATAATGAAAGGGCTACTTCTCTCAACCCATTGTGCAGAGGCTTAGATTTTAACACATTTTTTCGATTTTTATTCTAAACCAGTTTGATTTTATCACAATCTATTAATCTTTTGTGCATAGAATATCTTTCCTCAGGATAATCTAACAGACAATAACGCACAGGTAATTTTGAAGGAATCTTATTATTTCATTTTGGATAAGCTGTTCCTTCACGTCTGGGAATTTCAAAATTATAACTGTCAATTTTTCTGCCACTCTGTATCCTTTGGGCGTCGATTTACTCCCACTCTGCCAAGACCAGATGTAAGAATTTAAGAACGATGTTATTTGCTCAGCAACGCCTTGATTCATTGAAATACAAATGATTCTGTTTCGTCGAAAATTCTTTCGTCGTAATCTTTTCGGAAGCAGTTCGTATTAAGATTATTCCAAGTAAATTGTCCTTCCCAATTCCATTTCGGACGGAAATGTTTGCCAAAAACTCGTAATAACACTATTGTTGAATCTTCGAAGCGCTCAGGGCGAAGAGCTGCTTTCCAAATAGAGTAAATTTTTCTCAGTTGACTTGGGAGTTTTCGAACGGATTCCTTTTGCACGCCCCTCCTGTTCTGCTGAAAGATCTTTTCTTTATGATTATTGGCTGAAGATTCCTGCTGGCTTCGTGTTTTTCTGACGATAAATTTTATATTGCCCTTAACCCTACACATGTAAAAAAAATCCTCTTGCAATGGCTTCGTTTAGATAAAGAGAACAAATATGTTCCTGAATTCCTTAGCAATTTCTAGATTTATTGGACATTGATTTATATTTGTATTTTCCTGAAAACATTATTTTCCGTTCCATGTCTTCTTCTTCCTATTTTGACAGTGTATTTTCTCAAATGATTTTGCATACAGTTATATCATGCCGAAACACTCGCTGTTTCATTGAATTTAAGCAGTACTTAGATGGGTGATTGCTTGTGAATAACAGGTTTAAACTTGGGTGGGGTGATGGATAAAGACTCATCATTCAAAATCGAGGAAACGTGTAGACTCTTACAAATTTGGTTTTAATGATTGCTGGCATTTCAATAACACGCGTTAACAAGGGTATGTCCTCAATCCTTCCTCTCTTCAATCAATTTGAATTGCTGTTATATACTTCCGAAAAAAGAGATCGCTTTGCACGTAATTTCTCTTCTAATTCTATTCTGGATTCATCGAGTATCTTTGCCTGTTTTTCCAACTAGACGTGAGTCTCTACTGTGGGATATACATATAAGCCCGTCCAAGGTTTCCCCTATCATTTCCAAAATAGATCTCCACAAGAGTATGCCAACTTCATGGAATCCCTGCAATTGTCTTAAAGAAATGAGTTTGTTCCGTTTCTCTCTAAAGACATGTTTTTCTTTCCTGAGAACTGTCATTCAAATTAGTTTTATACCTCTATATGCTAATGTACTAGAAGTTCTAGTCGATTTCGATTTTTTAAACATCTGAATTCGCATGATCTTCTTTCAGACAAACAATATAGTCTTTGCTTCTCGAGGTCAATCGCCGATGTGTTAATTATTACTGAAATAATCTGTCAAATTTTAATGAAGAACAGAGTTTGACACGCTGGTCTACTTCTGCTTCCCCTGCTTTGATTCTTCTCGTGATTATTGACAAAATAAAAATCAAAATCTATAAAGATATCTTTCCTGTCCTAGTATTGCGTCTTCACTCAATTTCTCGTCGCTATGTTACTGTGCCTTTTTTATAAATATTTTCATGGCAATTAGCTTTCTGCTTTTGTACGACAACCTCATAAATTTAAGTGAGTACTATCTTGACAACCAGGTGTCGTCATTCTACACAGGAAATAGCTATGGATGTAACAGTAAGTTTATTGTAATTGTTTCTTTCCTCGCACTTCTCACTTGTGGAAATCTCTTCCAGTTTTTTCTTCCGTTTCAGCTACAATCTTCAAAAATCAAAGTGCATCCTCCATCGCCATCTTCTGTCTTTCTGAATCCTGTTCATTTATTAGTTTTTCTCCTCACTAATGTTTTCTCATTTTATTTCAGTCTCAGTAGGACCTTGCGTCTTAGTGGCATTATCGCCTTGCCTGGCTAAAATGATCAAAATAATCCTTGTTTATTTATTTAACCTTTGTGTTTTCTTTTATCTCGGAATTTCTTTTTTTTTATATATTTGTTTCTTTTTTGTTTCTTTCTCTCTTTCTGTTATGTCTCCTTTTCTTTCTTTCTTTCTTTCTCTCTTTCTGTTATGTCTCCTTTTCTTTCTTTCTTTCTTTCTCTCTTTCTGTTATGTCTCCTTTTCTTTCTTTCTTTCTTTCTTTCTTTCTTTATTTCTTTCTTTCTTTCTTTCTTATCCTTACATTCCATTGCTTAAATCATCTTTCTTTCTTTCTTTCCTTCTTTCACGTTCGTTTCTTTCTTTTCTTTTCATTGTTTCCTTTTTCTTACACCCGATTCTTTTTTTCTTTTATCTCTTCGTTTCTTTTATTTTCCTTTCCTTTTCTTGCGTTCGTTCCTTTTCTTCTTTCTATTTCTTTGTTACTCTCTTTTTATTTCTCTTGTCTCTTTACAGACTAATTTATTTTATCCAACTTCCCCCAATATTTCTTCTATATTTTACCTCTCATCTTTTCAATTCAGTTTTCTCGCCCACTCTTCCTTCCGAGCAGACAATTTCTGAATTGTAATCCCCTCTATTCAAAGACTCACAGAAATCGAAGTAACAAATAGCGGCTTCATTTTTTTCTTACCAAATGAATGAGTGTTCGGTCTATCGCAATTATTCCAAATCTGGACTTGTATCGCTAGAATTCCCAATTCTGAAATATGCATAACAGGTCGAAGAAAGATATTTCCATGTGAGCAGATAGAAAGAAATAGATACGAACAGAGCGAAATGTTTAAATTTGAGGATAGATAGATAGATAGATAGACAGACAGATAGATAGATAGATAGATAGATAGATATGAAAAGGCTCAGAGAGATAGATAGATATGAAAAGGCACAGATAGATAGATAGATAGATAGGAAAGAACAGACTGATATATATATATATATATATATATATATATATATATATATATATATAGATAGATAGATAGGAGGAAGGAACACACTGAGATAGATAGATAAATAGAGAGAGATAGATAGGAAAGAAGGAACAGACTGAGATAGATAGATAGATAGATAGATAGATAGATAGTCTCAGTTGAATCAGTTTTTGTGAAAAAAGAAAATGCTAGTCGAATGACAAATTCAAGAATACTCGTAGCGAACGAATCTCTTGTCATTTGGTTCAAAAGTGGATCCCTGAAATTCTTCCATTTTGAAATTCTATCATCGATTCAATAAAAATCCATTTAGCCATCTAATTAACCAATTATTCCCAGAAAAAAATTAGCCTTTGTTTATCACATTCTTTTAACTCGCCGAAATCAATAACAATGTATCAAATGCAGGTTGATTTTCTTTCGATAAACTCCGATTTACTGAAAAATTAATATCTTATGAGTTAAATTCCATGTTGCTGAGAAACGTTTGACAAAATTCTCATCGAAGGGATATTATTTGTTTCCACTTACTTTTCTCATACATGCACGGACGCACACAAAAGACTAAAACGAAATTGAGTGCTGCCTCACAACCCGTACGTCCGTTCTACCTCATTATGCAGTAACTCTTCACATTCTCTGAATTAAAGAATTACAACAAAGAATTTAGACGTCTAAGATTTGGCGTTTGTTTATTTTTCTCAAAAATTAAACAAATGTTTCTATTGTAGATATTTATCTCTTTTTTTATTTATGAAAAAACGCGACTTATTTCCACACTAAATTATATAAGGTGTTTGCTGGAAAGTTCAGGGCCTGAATGATAAAAAAGTTGTTTTTTTTTTTCACTTTATATGATTGATTATTTGTCCAGATGTCAGAAAGTTGTTATGGTATAGACCTTTTTAAACATCCCTTTTCATTTTACCCTCTCTCTCTTTCTCTCTCTCTCTCATATATATATATATATATATATATATATATATATATATATATATATATATATATTGAACTTCCTGAAAACACCGACAGCCAGATTTTGGTAAAGTATATCTGTCGATGGCTGGTCTAAATAGTTACATGGCAGCGCACCGACGGAGGGTGGAAATTGACTATAAAGCCATAGACGTCCAACAACTGAAATGTAGTATTTGTGGTAAGACATGCGGGCCAAGAAGCGGTTTCATGCGACATTTAAATTGCATGATAATATAACACCCACTGTTGAACCCCTTAAGTGCCCTGTTTGTGTCAGAGTATGTAGGGTCCCTTGCTGGGCTAAAGAACCTCATTCGTTCAGCACACATCACTAGATATTCTCCAAAAAGATATGTAGAAATAGCTCAATTCGGACACAAGTTGGCAATCATCATATATATATATATATATATATATATATATATATATATATATATACATATATTCATACAAGTTTCATTAAATAATATAGATAAGTTTTGTCTATATATTTTTTGTAAGTTCTTTTCATATCGTCTGATAAGCTTAATAACATTATCATTAAACAATGAAAGAAAATCACAATATTGATACATATTTTTAATCCAATCTAAGCTTTCGGCTTACATAAGCCATTATCAAAGATGACAATTACACAATATATTAAGCAATACACGAACAAGAAATTGATGATAGTCTGTTTTTGTTTACATGGATGATTTCCAAGCAACGATAAATACGTGCATATGAGACGCTGAAAGCGAAAATCGCACAACAGCTCATGACGTCACACATGACCATGAGAGAGTGAATCCGATGAGTATTGAGTATGGAGAGCCGTTGGTATGAACCAATGGCTTCTGTTACTAATTATAGGCATTTAATAATTCATATGTGTGACGTCAAACACGAATATGCAAGCAAACGGATGGAGAGAGAGAGAGAGAGAGAGAGAGAGAGAGAGAGAGAGAGAGCCTTGTCAATGCTGTCAGAAATGCATTCGAGTACATGACAGTCTTGGGAGGATGAAGAACGATAAACGAAGAAGAGGTAGCTTACAGCATTGAAAAGGGATAGCCGCAGACTAAACGTAAACACCAAGGCCATGCATATGGGTTTGAGATTCTTTTCTAAGGGGTGGAAGGTAACCGGGGATCGAGAGGTCAGAGGAGGGGATAGAATAGGGGGATAGAATAGTCAGGGTTGGTATCACAGAGAGCCAGTATATCCAAGCTGTTCACAACAAGGAAAGATTCAACACTGCAGAAGTTGGTTCTAATGCCACAGATGTTAGAAAATGAAATGTTAAAGGGTTTAGGTGATTTTTAAGAGCTGGTTTAGGATTTCTCTTGGGATCGTTGTTATTTTTCATGATGTGTAATTTCGGTAGCAAAAAAAAAGCCTGAAGTAGAAGAAACAGTCGTTTATCGCCCGCGACGTGGGCAGACAGAAATTGGCGCAGACTGCAACATAATGTGACCTCAGTGTTGCCCACCGGAGCTGAATGCAGGGACACCTATCCATACGCGACATAGCATTACAGGCACCGCGGTATTATACAACTATTGATCAGAGCGGCTACTCACGACGCTTCGCACGAGTTAGGGCTTCTAACTACCAGTCGGTGACAGCAACCAGAAAGTTGTCAACTGCGTACCCTCAGAATGAAGAGGCATTGCCACAGACTGCACGCATCACGGGAGAAACACGGCAGCTCCAGTATAGAGGCCAGAGCGATAGAAGGGAGAGATCCGGGAACGCCTTCCTAAACAAGAAACAAGGTGTGAGCCTCTACTCTTGTCCAAGAGAAGGGGGGAGGAGTATTGACCGGACGGCAGGGAAGCCTACCCACTCCTATTACACACACACACACACACACACACACACACAATGCTGCAGCTGACGAGTCCGAGTGGACTGCTGTAGACATACTTACCAATGGATGGGAATGAGATTTTATGTTTATGCCTTCCATTACATTAAGTTTTAACTTAGTGTAAGTCCTATTGTCCTATCCTAAAGAACAAATTGGGTTTTCCAGTATAGCGGATGCGGCATAGAATTCTAATACACTTGACAGCTAGCGTTCACTAATTGCCGACTTCCATTCTAATGGTCACATAGTGGATTGTAGAGGCTGACTTTATATGTCACCAAGCTTTCCGTTTCAAGGAACTGAGAGTTGGGTGGGTTCCCACCGCCAACAATGGACTTGGGGTCTTCGCTTTCATAAACATAGTCAACGGGAAGACAGATAAGGCAAGACATTTCCATGCTAACATCTATTTTATCTAGCAAGAATTGACGTCCCACTACTACAGAAGAATGCAGACAGCTTACGTTCACGTGCTGCCCAAGACGACTTTTTTATTTCGAGGTCCGATTTTTAACTAACTAAGCGGCTGCAGGGTTACAAATTAGTTTACAATCTTAGAACTCAAGACAAAAAATTGAAGTAAGTAAACTAAATTAATAAAAATGAAGTGGTAGAATAGCAAATACAGAAAGAGAGAGAGATAGAGAAAGAAAGAGAGAGAGAGAGAGAGGGGGACCCATGGGCAAATTTGGGTAAGCGTAAGCTACTTACCTTGTAGAGAAGACCTATATGCAATGCCCTGTCAATGGGTTTCGAGATGTCCAATGTTGCATCCCGGGCTTAACCGTTTTTATCTGGAGATCGTCTTTACATTACCAGTTGACCTAGATAAAAAAATAAAAGCCCTGTGCTATATATATTCAGATGTGTACATTTTTAGTGATTAATTAGTTAAAAGCACAAAAGGAAAGCAAATCATTTTTATTTAGTTGACACCCGTCTACCTTAACATCAGCTCTGAATTGTAACATACAAAACTCAGTAAGAGAAAGATATTATTTAATTTCGAAAGCTTTTAGTTACTTTTACTTGTTTTTATGAATATGGATAATATGGTCTGAAAGTAAAAAACGTTTTTGATGAAAAATAAATTTTTACAACAATTATTTGTTATTTCTGAAATTATTTTATTCTTTTTACATTAAAGTTGTTAAATATTCTACAATTAGTGAAAACGTTGTACACCTTGTCAATCAACACCGCTGTTAAGACCGGCTTTTTCTCATTTTAAAGTACATTTTTTTAGCGTAGAAAGTAAGTGTGTGTGTGTGTGTTTGTGTGTGAGTGTATGTGTGTGTGTGTTGCACGTGTCTGTCTAAAGAAAAAGTGTGACAGTGTAAACTCTTATCGTCATAGAAAAAGTGACTTTATATACAAACATTTGCTCATGTGATACATGAATTGAGATGATCGAGAAACATGATTGAGTGAAGAGAGTTGTTCAGTAGGAACTGCGCAAGAAACATTTGTTTCGCCCAAACTAAAAAAATATATATATATAATTTGTAAATAGAAATGAAATCTTTTCCGATAAAATAAAACGAAATCAAACGCAAATTTCCAAATTAAGCACGCAGGCAGTTCACTCAATTCAAAACAAATGATTTAGTTGCTGCGATAAAGAAACGGATTTTTTGTCAATTAATGTCGAAGTGAACCGAATAAAACTGGTTGCAAAAGACCTTTGCAAAATGTCATGAGATTATTAAAAAAATGGAAATATTAAGAAATGCTTAAATAATAAAAATCAACGCACGACTAAAATTAGAAAAAAATATTGAAAAAAATGACGAATATTTGAAAATGTTTGTTGTCACTCGATATCCAGGTAGGACTGATTGACAGCTCAGGTATCAAGATAAATAATAATAATAATAATAATAATAATAATAATAATAATAATAAGATGATTCTGGTAATGGTGGTTGTGAGGTTGTTGATGATGATGATTATCAAAGAAATCAAAGAAAAATAGAAAAACAGATAAACAGACACAAGAGAAAATGAAAATGTGGAAGCAAAGAGAAGGTAAATCAGAAGGTAAAGGCGATGGGGTAGGAATGAGAGGATAGAAATGTATGAAGGAGAAGGAGTAAGGAGATGAAGGAGTGAGTCTGGGAAGGAATAAGAAGAAAGAGAATAATTACAAGAGGAGGATCTGTAAGAATAAACAGTAAGAGGGGGAATAGTTGGGTGGAGAAGGAGAAGGTGTAAGAAGGTGAATGTAAACGGAGAAGAGTTTAGAAGAGGAAACTGAAGTTGTCAGGAGAATGAGTAGGAAGAAGAAGAAAAGCGAAGAAGGAAAAGGATTAAGAAGGGGGAGATTTAAGGAGGAGAAGCAGAAAGAAAGAGGGGGAGTAGTCTGGAGAAAGAGCAACAAGAAGGAAAAAGAGTGACGAGGAGGAGGAGGAGATGTAATAAAGAGATGCAGAAGGAAATGTAGAGAAAAGAAGAGGAAAAGAAAAAGAACTAAACGGAAAATGAATAAGAAGTAAGAGGAATAATATCCGTGAAGTCTTCGAGAAAAAATTAAATATCCAACTGAATTTAGGAAACAAAGAATTCAATGGACGAAAATTCGTGTCTATGAATACACAGAGAACGAGAAACCGGATCAAGTGCAATAACAGATCAAAGGTAAAAGTTTAAACGGAGAAAACAATAACCACCACTGGAAAAAGACCCATAATAGTTAGGAAACAAGAAACGTCACTTAAACGCAGAATAACTAACTGGAACTTACTTATAATGAAAATTTAACCTTTTTTTTGCAGAAGAGAATCACATATCGAATACATATGTATCTTCGCTTTTCGATTTCATGACCAAAAGAATCATTTGTTGCTAAAGCTTTTCGCTCGAGCATAAAAGTTCATACAGTTAAAGATAGAAGAAAATCTGAAAACCCCTTCCAACTAGAAATTCTGTCATCGATATTTTATCTAATATAATGTGGATAACATGTGACATTATTTTTTTCATCCAATTAGCGTTCTAATTAACAAATTATTCTCAGTAAAATTTTATCCCTTTTTGTAGCCGCGAATCGATGACAATGAATCAAATTCTCGTTGATTTTCCTTAGAAGTTGTGCGACATGCATTTCTATAACTTCCGATTTACTCAAATCTTCATATGTTAAGGGTTATAATGACATGCCGCTGCAGCAGCATTTGACAAAAACTCATCAGAGTGGCCATAATGTTTGCTCCCATTTTATTTTCTCACACCTGTGCGGACGCACACATACGACTAAAGTGATTGCTGCCTCATAAAATATAACAATGGTCCGTCCGTCCATTTTCCCTCATTATGTATTCATTTTTCACACATTCTTAATTAAAAGTGTTACACAACAAAGAACTTGAAAGAACGAAATTTAATTATTTCTTCTGTAATTTCTGTGAATTATAATCGCTGTTTTGTGTTTTCTTCTTTTATGTGATGTGTCCCTTCATACCTTAGATAATCATCGCTCTCCACCGCTTCCTATTCTTTGTAACTTTTACCAGTATTGTTTTTTTAATATGCTTTCTGTTCTGTTATCCATTTACACAAGGTATGTCACACGAATTACCCCCTCTTGTCTTCAGCCTGCCTTGTGTGTCTCGAATTCTTCATGTCCTCTTTCCTCATTATGTATTCCGGAAATTTCAACTGTATCTTTATGATCCCAAGTATAAGTGTATTTTTGTTGACATTTTCCTTAATAAGTTCGACATTGTTCACATGTTCTGTCCATGGTATACTCAACATCCTTCTGTAGATCCACATGTGTTACCAGAAGTCTTTTCTTCATATTTGATGATAATATCCTGCATTTACAGCAAATATCGGAGGATTTATATTACACAGAATTTCAGTATTCTTTTTTCCCCTTAATTTCAGTATAATGCATCATTTATAGGTGAACTATGTTTTCTAACTTAAATTATTTATTGACATATCTATTAAGAAAGTAAAAAATAACCCTACACCATCAGAATCGCTTTAAAAGGAGAGAATAAACGTCCAATGCACCTGGATGTGAAGTTAAAAACGAAATAAATTTGAATAAACACAAAATAAGTAGGAGATCAAAGGAGGAAATACGGTGGAAAATCTTATTTATAAAGTACAGTGTATGTGTGTGTGTGTTTGTGCGTGTGTATGTCCAAGCGACTCCTCCACTCCCACTGGTCCGATGTCAATGATTCGTATCTCATTCAAAAGCCATAGAATAGTTAGGTGCAGAGAACGATATTCGTTGAGCTCAGATTTGGGTTTGCCGGACTATGCGAGGTTAAAAATATATATTAATATATTATACTAGCCATTATATTTGCTTTCATGGTTCAAGGGGAGTAATTCTTATTATCCTTTTGTATCCAAAATAGCAGTTAACTTAAAATTTTAAACTATTTAAGCATTTTTAAAAATAACGTCTAAACTCGTACAATATGAAAATACCGATCTTTTACAGGAAACGTATTTCGTTTTGTACGACGAGAAACTAACATAGCTTTCATCATCCACATTTGAAGCTACGTTTTGTTATATCACTTTGCAGATGACATCAATTATAATGAGTTTAATTCTCGTCTGATGTCCCGTAACTAGATTGACTGTTTTTTACGGTTTATCAACATTTTGAGTGTTATTTTAAACCAGAACATATTTTGCGATTGTATGATTATTTTTGAGATAATAAAGACATACAGATACAAGTCCTACTAATTAACCCATAGGTGGGGGAAGAGCTAGATTCATACATTTGCAAAGGTTATTTATGTGTTAATGAACCCAACTAGTTTTCGAACTCAGCTCTTTGATTTACAATTCAGCGTCGTTATACCCCACCGCCCAAGCTTAAAGTTCCCGGTATTCCAAAACGGTCACCAATCGATGTACTTACCACATTTGGCGTTGCTTAACTTCAGATTGTACGGTGTTTCAAATGCCGTAACTAGACCCTTCAGTGTTACTAGACCTCGCTAGTTAAATCGTAATAAATCTACCCTTGCTGTAGGGTAAATGTTACTGATGGTATTGAGTTCTATTTATTCATAGAGTACTAAAATGATGAAGCCCTGTGCCAGACTTAACTTTGTAAATAGCGACATATTTTCTTATTTAAACCATCTTTACGTCTTAATTGGCCTTCTTCTTCCTCCACTTCCTTCTTCCTTTTCTACGTCTTGCACCTTCTTCATCTTCTTCTTTCTCCACTTCGTCCTCCCCTTCCTCCCATTCCCCCTCCTCCTCCCTTTTTTCTTCATTCACTAAAATAAGACGTTCTCTTTTAATAGATTTGCAATTATCTGAAAGGTGGAAAAATTAGAATCCCAATTATACTGCTCTCGTTGAGAAGAATTCCTGACAAAATGGTCGGCATCATCTTAGGACATTATCTCATTTTTTTTTTAATACTATATCTCTTCGAATAAAAACGAGAGAGTTTGACTGAATGCGTTTGTTGTATGGGCGCAAGAGGAGGATGTCAGTAAGTCCATGTTATAGGAACATGGAGGTTAAAGGTCAACATACGTCTTGATGAGGTTAAGAGTTTAGTGATCGGGAAAACATCCGCTAGAGAGTCTTTTATTAATTGGAAGCTGACGAAGCAAACTTCTTCCTAACTAACTGAATACGCAAGGGATGAGAATGTATGTGTCATGGCGACTCCAACTTGTGAGGGTCTGAACTAGTGGAACTAAAGCCGTAATCTCATCCGAACATTTACCCTGTCAGTAGCGATGGAGCAATGAGAAATTTGCCACGTTTCATCTGTGCGTAAGTATTTGTAGTGTAGAAAATAATTCCTGTGATCACCACAAATTCACAATTCAGGGTCACGTATCAGAGTGATGTTGATTTCAGACACTCATCTCATCTAGAATGTTTAAATGCAACACTGCAATTCCTCGAGCATCTTTGCTTTCAAACAGCATGTCGGGTGTTTAC
The DNA here is from genome assembly GCA_964036315.1 of Acanthosepion esculentum. Lineage (NCBI taxonomy): Eukaryota > Metazoa > Mollusca > Cephalopoda > Sepiida > Sepiidae > Acanthosepion > Acanthosepion esculentum. Next base: position 121,952,433 of record OZ038488.1, on the reverse strand, counting down.
TCCCAGGAGCTTAACTCACTGTACATTTTGGTCTCTCGTTTTCCACTGAAATCAAAGTAAATGATTATATTAAATGGATTGCTAAATCTACTGCTACGAAAGTCCGTTCACTACGTCGTGTTAGACAATTCTTTTTAACTAGAATGTATCTTACCCATCTGTCCGTTGAATAATGCTGACACGTCTCTATATTTAACATTATTTACATTATTCGGACTATTGTCCTCATCTTTGTCGCCATATTTATTACAACGTTTCGGCCGTTGTACGCTCCGGCGTTCTTCACCTGGCTGGAATCCTCACGGACACATGGGACAGTGGATAAAGGCGTTGGTTAGATCCAGTGACAGGTCCCAAAGAGTATCAGTTCAATACCCGGTTAAGACAGTGGAGAAGTTTCAGAGGGAAAACAAAACAGGAGATAACTGATAACTGACATCCATTAAACATGGCACGTGAAACTAGAACAGTCTACCCCAGTGAGCGGAATAAAGGGTTCAGTTCTGAAGAAGGCCGGAGCGTACAACGGCCGAAACGTTGTAATAAATATGGCGACAAAGATGAGGACAATAGTCCGAATAATGTAAATAGTGTACATAAACCTCATCTCAGAAATATAGACATAAACTGAAAGGCCTAAACGTTGTAATAAATATAGCGACAAAGATGGAGACAATAGACCGAATAATGTAAATAATGTACATAATACCTCATCTCAGAAATATAGACATATACTGAAAGGCCGAAACGTTGTAATAAATATGGCGACAAAGATGAGGACAATAGTCCAAATAATGTAAATAATGTGCATAATACCTCATCTCAGAAATATAGACAGACACTGAAGGGCCAAAACGCTGTAATAACTATGGCGACAAAGATGAGGACAATAGTCCAAATAATGTAAATAGTGTACATAATGCCTCATCTCAGAAATATAGACAGATACTGAAAGGCCGAAATGTTGTAATAAATATGGCGACAAAGATGAGGACAATAGCCCGAATTATGTAAATAATGTACATAATACCTCATCTCAGAAATATAGTCTCTCTATTTCTATTATATATTAAGAGGTTATTAATAAAATTCTAAGAATCTGCAATGTTATCGGTCTTAAACTTGCATTTTGGATTCAGTTACTTATCTTCCGGCGTAAGGTAGCTTTACAGTGTGTTTTTTCTAAATATTTTCAAGGTTGGCATTTCCTGTTCGGTACTTCCGCTTCAAGAATTTAAGCTCAGTCCTAGCATGGTAGCAAGATCTCATTATTCCACTGCTGAAATCGCCACTTGTAACCGCAAGTTCTATGTAAATAGTTTCTTTTCCTGCCTTTCACACTTGTGGGAATCTCTTCCGGCTTCCTTCTTTCCTGTCAAATACGACCTTCAAAAATTTAAATGCAATCTCTCTCCGTACATCTCTCTCTCTCTCTCTTTCTCTTACACACCCTTCCAAAAGACGATTTTACGTTCGTAGTCCTGAGTTAACGTTAGCAATTCTGTAGTTTCTGTCACTATCACAAGAAATATTATCTATCGCATACCTTTATGTACGTCATGATATCATAGGTAATATATTTTATAAAATGCATTTTCTTACGATGTAATAACCGCATTCTGGATCAAACTAGGAATTTTGACAGTTACCTATTATCGCTGACCTCTGTTGAACCCAGTATATGTAGGAAGGATTCGGATATCGCAACACCTCCACACCTCCACAACCAAACCTTTTTTATTTGTTTTTCAAAAAGAGTAAATAATTTTAGCAGAAGAAGAACTTCAGGAATGAGTAAATTATTATGGGTTATTTTTCAAACTCAAATTTTTCGAACAAGTTTTGATATTCACGTTGTTTTGTGAACATTCCAGAAAAAGAGAGAATCAGTGACCAGGAACATAGCCAATTGCTATTGGAACAATAAAATTAGTATTGTATATTGCTACTGATATACTTATGGAAATATACTGAAAATCAGTGATTGTCAGAGGTTAGGAATAATTATATATACATGTTTATTATATGTACAATGTAAATTATTTTACTCCAAGAATGCATTGACAAACATGAGAGAAATTGACTGTCAGTAGTCAGGTATTTTAATGAATTCTTTACTGTTATATATAATTTAGAAATGTAGCGTCGAATAAAGAAAGGAAGAGATTATCAAAAGTTTGGAATTAAAAGAAGCATTTCTGAGAAAATACAGCCATTTATGTAAAATAAAATGATTTCCATCGTTTATATGGAGAAAAGGTTTTGGTTTCATTTGGTGTTTATCAATGGAGTGGTGATTGATATTTATTCACTTTAGATTTGTACAGTTCCCGGTTGAATGTAGAATAAGTGTGAATATATGGGAGAAGACCGGGTTGAACGAATTATCCTGGCTGGGAAGATATGCGTCCCTTTATAACCGGCATTCACATTTCTGAGCTCAGATGAGCATCTTTAGCATACAAGGGAATATAAATGCGTATAAACTTTTTGATTTTAGTCTGTTTGTTTATATGTACAGGCAACATGTTGCTTTAAACTTGTAACAATACATACGAAAAACAGACTAGGAAATAAATAAAAATATTATTTTTATTTATCGATTTAACATTATTTTGTTACTAGAATAAAAATGTCTTATTTCTCGTGTTTCAGTTCGAGTTAAGTTTACGAAAATAATTATTAAAGTGAATTAAAAAGAATAATTTTTTAGATTGGTCGGCCGGTCGTTTTATATTATGAATGAGAAACTAAAAGCCAAATCGATTGCATAACCATCAACAAAAGATTCAGGAATGCAGATGTTCACTGCAAAACCAATCCAAATGCCGACTACGGAAGCGACCACCTCCCAGTTATATGTAAACTAAGAATGAAACTTCGGAAATTGAAGAAGCCTAACTCAGCACACAAATTGCAATATAACAGACTCTTGAACGACTTGGATCTGAAGGAAAAATATATGGAAAGTGTGAAAAGAAGATACGAAGAGCAAAATGAAAATGGAAACTCGAAATGGGACACACTAAGGAAAACATTAGTCACATAAGGAAACGAAGTTATCCCAAAGGAAAATGGTTATATACATACATTATATATATTCCAAAGGTTGTCGTACACACGTGTTCGTATCACAAATTGTCATTGAGAACTAAGTCCAGCTCCAAACCGCAGAATGGGCGAAGGCCAATAACAAGTGCCTCATAACCAGCCGCTTCGTGTAGATGGAAGTCGATTTTTCATGAAAGCAGTCCATTTTGGGGAGGGAAAACCTTAATTTTAAACGTCCGATGCCTTGTGGTCATATACAAAAGACTGAGAAAGTAAATTCAGACAGAAAACCTGAATCCGATTCCCAAAGGCGATTGGCTGTTAACCCTGGCAATATTAAGGCAAACCAGCCCCAAAATGTCTCTTGTGTTTCATTAGAACTTTGTCGGTACGACTGAGAGGGGGGAGCATATATTCTGGGCAGACTACGGCCTACATATCCCATCTCCCTTATTTGCAAGATCACTTAAATCTCACCACCAAAGACTGATTTTTGACTAAATAGTGTGCTAGTATATGACAATATAAACGTATGCCATTTTTATTACAACCCATCAAGTATCCGCTAAAATATGGTCTGCTCTATACGAACAGATATTGACCAAGCCGTGTAAATTAAGGAGAATAATATTCACTATTGTCTACTTTTCCATTCTTTTTATTTTTCATTTTATTCTTTGAATATGGGATCGCTTCTTCCTCAAGCCTTTTATCTAAATGAAATAAAATTTATAACTGTAAAGGGCTTTACTAAAGAATCCTTTATTTACATACGAAATGATGTGGCATTTTACTCGAGTTATTTTTCCTTGTTATATCCTGTATTGGAATAATTTTTTAATGTTATTTTCTGATTTAAAAACCCCCCAAAAAACAAACAAAACAGATAGAATTCGTAGATTTTATAATCATTTTATATACTGGGAAATTTATATGCGTCACAGTTAATTGTTCAAACAAATATTCTTTGCAACTTTTGAAATAAAAGAGAGAGAAAAGAATATTACTATTTTAATGATTATAAATCGAACCACACCCAGGTCGATATCCTTTTTCAAAGAGTTTTATTATGAGAGAGTAGCCATCAAATCGACCGATATAAGTTTGAAATTGAATGAAGATTCATAAAGTCGGACATTTCAATATTTAATGGGTGGGGGAAGACGATCCTTTGAGTTTATAATTTGAAACTTTCTAAAAAGGGGAAAACAAATGTTGCAACAAATAATCAATTTAGTCACATTTAAATGTGGAACTTTCTGTATTTATCGGTTGATCAGTGCATGTTTCCCTTGGAATAAAGAAATAAAATTATAATTTCAGAGTGTTTGTTATACTTATATAGATTTATCATTCAATGCTTCAAAGATTGCTAATTAACACGAATTCCCTTGTATTACATGGGATTGTCTAAAGCGTTTGTTCAGTTGATTTACTTGTGAATATATTACTTTTCTCAATCTAGCGTTTTAGGAGCATAATTATTTTTTATGTAAATTAATAATATGTCATATAAAAAATATATCTTATTTTATATTCTGCTATTTTTTTGGTTGATTTAAAGTGACTGCCTTCCTGTAGATGAAAGGGAGATAACTCGTATAACAAAGATAAATGAGTGTCTAAAAACCTCGCAGTAAAGAGCCTCCATAAAGTGTTTGATTTTTGTTCTAAAGCACTAATAATATTTCATAAAATAACGTATATGCCAACACAGGGACTCACACAGGCGCATGGATATATATGTTCTACAGTAAATTGCGACGTACTAGTCAAATTGTGAAACTTAAAAGAGATATTTCCAAAACTAGGTGTTGTATTTATCACATACTAGCAAAAATATAATGTTTTTTAAGTACCTGAACTATTTATATGTAGTAAGCTTTAAGAATAGTAGATTGTACTATCAATCCACTTCAGTTGGTTTGCTTTGTGTCTACTACGGTGGCACTAAATAGGCTATAACTCTTTGGTCGACTAACAAAAGTCCCCAGCGACATTTAGAAATATTTTTAAGGTTTCAGTTAAGTGTTTTTAAGGTTTTCTATGGCTTGTTCTTGAGGAAATAAACTTTCAAATGATAAAGGAACACGTTGAACTCTCTAAAAATATTGTTCTAGTTGTGTTTGACACACCAGTGTCTATTCTCCTGGGCAGAGACATAGGGAAATAATTTGATTGCACTTATTTCGTCTCTATGTTCTGATCCGTTGACTTTTGTTGAAGATCTGACTTCAATGTTTAGAGGCTTATGGCCATACTACATTTAAACACAGGTTCCCGTACGGTAGCGAAGTTAAGCAGTGTTCAGGTTCGCCAGTACCTAGGGGCGTGACTAATTGGGAGTACCAGATGCTGTAAGCTTAGATGTGCGAGGGATGTAATGGAAAACGGTTCAGAATTGGAAATCTGAGAGGTGAGCTCCAATTCTAGTCAGTTTCGTTATATTCTCTTATCTTGAGAAAGGTATGAATCCACCTATTCCCCCAGCTGTGCGTTAATTAGTATTACTTTTATCGGTAATTTATTTATTATCTCCAAAAATTATTCTTGCAATCTAAAAATAATTTTTGGTTTTCAATAACCCGCAAAAGGTTGATAAACCGTAAAAAGCAAATCAATATAAGTTTAGAACTTTATTCTTTATTCTAGGTCTGGAATTTTATAAAAGCGATTTTCTATACAAATAAGTAAATTCGTGTCTCAAATCCGCAATAATCAAATTATCCCTGACTTTATGAGTGCTAAAAGACACATAGACATTGGAACGAGTTAGTGAGAAGTTTATTCTTCATTTCCATTATAACGGACTTCAAGGATAGTACCAAGTCGAAAAGATACAATATGTGTTGATTATAACTAATTATAAATAAAGCTACTAAGTAACTATTGTATTTTTTTTTGCTTGCTTTTCGAGGTTAAATTATTGTCCAAATTACATGGTAGCCTCTGCGACCCTAGCATTATTTCTATGGAAAATCTTTCTGGTGAGCTGCATTTCACCAAAGTACAGACTATTCTTTATGTGCCATGTCCCATCTGGACGTAGGCGATCATGGTTCTCCACAACATCCTGTTCCTTGTAGCATTTAATAAACTTTGTTTCCTGTTATTTATCCTAAACTCTGTTCCACCACCCTAAATGTGTTATGTATTGTTTTTTCTCTGCTCCTTGCTCACTATCCGTCCAGTGAGTATCAGGTTTTTCAAGCACTCCTACCTCACTACGTGTCCCAGAAATCTCACCTGCTTCTTGCTGATGTTAAGCATTAGTTTCCATTTATTTTCCACTTTCCCGAAAACTTTGTCGTTGCTCTCATGTTCAGTGCACAATATATTCGGTATCCTTTTGTGTAGAAGAACATGTCCGTTGCTTGAAGTCTCTTCCTTTTGAGAAGAACATCTAGCACCCACTGTCAGACAGAGGGACTGAGGGACAGGTGGCAGTTTGCGACTCATTTCCTTGTTTCTAGCGATGTTTTTTTATTTCTTACTAATCTGCTTTTTGCTAACATCCATACATTCTGCTTTCTTGTAGTTGGTGTTTAAGCCTTTCTTCTTGCTTTCATTCATTTCCTTCTACTGTCTTAAATATCCACATACATACCACTTCGTCCGTCCTTTACGCTTTTACAACAATCTCATTCAGAAACTCTCTTCATGGAATAGTATTATAAATACTTCAATAAATATCTAGAGTTCGCTAATGTCTAGTTGATATACTGATATGTGATACAACGGAGAATGAGCATCTTTGGTAAATTCAGACTTGCATGTTTCTTTCTTTTCATCTAAAGGATTGATATTCGTTCCACGTCCCATCACCTTTCCTTCGTTTTCTTTCTGCTAGGCTTTTACATATCTTTTATTGAAGTTTCATCACATTTTAATCTTCCATTGGACACAATCTGTCAATGTATCACTTCTCTCAGTCTCTTATTATAAGTCAATATAAATCGTTATCTTCTATCTTTTTTAATTTACATTCTTTTATTGTCCTCTCCCCCTAATAGTATACTTTTCTCCTATTCTCCTAGACGTTGCGTCTTAGTGGCTTTATTTCCTTGCTTGGGACGAATGATTAAAAATGAGTTATAGTTACATATCTTTGGAATTATCTTTATAAAGAGTTAGATTATATATATTTGTGATTAAATTTACAAGAGTCAGATTAAATATCTATGGGATTATCTTTACAAGACTTACATTACACATCTTTGGCATTATCTTAACAAGAGTTAGATTAAATATCTTTGTGACTATCATTACAACACTTAGATAACATATCTTTGGCATTAACTTTACAAGAGTTAGATTAAATATATTTCGGATTATCTTTACAAGAATTAGATTACATACATTTAGGATTATCTTTAAGAGAATTACATTAAATATCTTTGGGATTATATTTATAAGACAGATTACATATCTTTGGGATTATATTTACAAGAGTTAGAATAAATATCTTGGGATTATCTTTACAAGACTTAGATTATATATGTTTGGGATTATCTTAACAAGAGTTAGATTGAACATCTTTGGGACTATTTTTATAAGAGATTGATTACATACTATTAGGATTATCTTTACAAGAATAAGATTACATACCTTTGAGATTATCTTACAAAACTAGATTAAATACCTTTGGCATTATCTTTACAAGAGTTAGATTACATACCTTTGGGATTATATTTACAAGAGTTAGGTTAGACCAAATGCGCAACATATTTGTCATATCTCCACTGGAGCTTCTCAATCTTCACCTTCCAGCCTTAGTAGATTTCAAAGTCAGTTAAACGGGTTTATTGAGGAAGACTTATTCTCCGCTGTAAAGCCTTTTCCCAAAGTTCGCAGCGGCTCAAGGCTATCGATACATTATCGCTATTTCCAGAGCAAATGTGCCATTCTTTAGGGCCAATTGGGACACACACTTTTCAGATAGGAACATACACTTTTCAGATAGGGGCACACACCGCAGTTATTCAACGGAATCGTATCTCCTTCATTACTTTTATATTCTAAATTTCAGGAAAAGTTCCATTCAGTCATCTTTAGGCGCGGATGTTTTCCTGACTGGTATAATCTTAAATATTTCAAATCATGGATCAGCCATTATCTATCCTCTATCCTCAAAATATTCACTTCCTACCGCCAAATATTTTATTCATATCTAACATCGCGTTCATTATAAATACTGTAATAACAATGCTCCATATTGAATGGATTTTGAACATTGTTTGGTGAGAATTGTTATACAAATCACATAAATAGTTGTGCGTGTTTGTTACTAGAATGAATTAGTAAATCCTAAAACACGTATTTATTAGAGCCGAATTTTGATGTAAACTTTTCAATATTTAATATTCGATCAGTGCCATTAATATTCAACATCGAATTGTAAATATCAGATATTATACAGAAAATAAATTTTGCAAAAACTAACTTCTGTTGGTGCTTTTTGCATTATAGAAGTGCATCAGGCCACCACCTTTTCACGTTTCTACCTGTATACACATTCCTCGCCCTTTCTATATCTCTCTTCCACTTTTTGTAATGTAATGACGTTAGCAAGTTTGACTCACTAGAAAAATGACGACTGAGTAGTGAGTTCCATCCTTATTGAGGGAGCCATATTTTTGGCATTGTGTCACATTTAATCTCTGCTTCCAAATTCACAACAGCTTATTCTGTGTTTGGATATGGTCGTAAGGTAGCTGAGATTTAAAATCAGGGTTCTACTTCCCTTAGATGGACTCTTAATGAGCGGACGTGCACCTACCTCAAGCAGCTGCTTATCAGACGCCAATGGCCATTCTTCTCCGGCTTGGACGTAGATGTCAGAAGCTATTTGAGATGTATGCAAAGAAAGTATTTTATATGAAGTGCGGCTTTGCTCCCAATAGCATGCGGGCTATCTTATTATAATTTCCCTTGTCCCTCTCTTAGTTATCCTGAATTTTACGCCCTGCCAATAACTCATAAATAATTGATCAATTCGGTTTTCATCTCGTGATAAGTAGGAAAAGATACATCAGAAATGCTACTTGGTTTCAGTTAGAAAAACAAAGAACGAAACAAACCAAGAAAGAAAGCAAGAAGGGAAAATAGAAGTGTTCAACGTGTGCGGCAGTTTAATGTAAAAGGTTTTCATTTGTACCCTGCATTTATTTTTTAAAAGTTATTAAGCTCAAATATTTAACGATGTAATAGGGTAATTTATACAGATATTATATTGACGTAGAATTCGACATGAACTTATTCAATCATGAACTTAAGGTTCATATCAAAATTCAAATAGGAAAGACGTGAAATGATCACTGTTATGTCTATTATATTATATATAATGCACATACATAAAACATGCATTACGTGTTTTAGAATCAACCTGATTGTAAATTGTAAATTGTCGTCTTTTCTTATAAGAGGTTCAGTAGGAAGCTCTACTACGTTCCGATACCTTGGTTTAAACTGATTTTTATGAATAAAAATATTTTCTTGAAGCTTTCATTTGAGCTTAAATTGAAAGCTAAAGGATTACCTTTACTATTTCCAATAAGAAAAATAATCTAGTATATTTCAAACAGAAATTATATTGATTGGAATTGATTTTTTCTAAAACAGCTGATTAGTGCCTTTTTTAGTCGCCTTGATCGCAATATAATTCTCTTTATTAAAATATCTTCTTACTTTAAGTGTAATTTAACAAACAAATGGATTTTTAAAACAAACAGTAGATGTGATTTTTAACCAACATCAGCCATTCTCATGTAATTAACGAACAGTGGAAAGTGCTGATTGTTGTTGTACTTAGACTTTATCTGTTAAAACATAATTTAAAAAAATGATGTATGACCCCTTTTTTAAATAATTTTTAAATACTCAGTAATCTTAAAAATACTGGAAAATATTCTCCGTAATCTAATTTTAGGAATGTTAACTCTAAATTTACTATATTCATCGGTCTTAATTTTTGATAATGTCGAGTATGTTCTACGATACTTTCAAAAATAGCACGTTACTTAAAATTTTCTATACATTAAAAAATTAGAAAAAAAAGCTATTTTAAAAATCTTAGTTTCAAAATTATTTGTATTTAGCTTTTCAGTTTTTGATTAGTAAATATAGTTATCCCTTAATAACAATATCATCTAACGAGATAAAAGTAATGCAGAATTTTAAACAATTTATAATATTATAAATTATTATAATTAAAATATTAAAAAAGAAAACAATTCTTCTAAAAATTCATTATTCATCGATTTTTTTCTGAAGACAATAGTGCCCTAAACAAGTTTTATTTATAAAATGAATTAAAATCTTTACTAATTAAATAATATCATAGTTTTTTGAATTTTTCTATTTCACGATTCGAAGCAGATTTTCTGAAAATGGGTAGTAGTTTGAAAAAAAAATTAATGTTTTATATTTTCCGAGGACTTCTGCTTTTAACTAATAAAAAAAAATTTGGCTAAAAATTTAACTTCTTGAAACTTCATGAAATTAAGTAAGTGAGGTGGAGTGTATAAAATATTTTTACCAAGAAAGTCTAAAAAACATTCAAAAGTAATTTCATTCACTTGTGAATAAGTCCTGAATGTTTCATTAAAATCCGATAATTATTTGCATTTCTCAAGAATTTCCAATCAATTCACTTGAAAAAAAGGATCAAAATCACAAATCATAAATATTTCATCGCCCACAAACATTAAAAAAAGAAGATTTTTAACCAAATTTCGGACGTGATAGAAAGGATTCAAAATTTAATAAAATAATAAAAAACACTTTTTGTATTTCCTCTTTGAAGATAAAACTTTCTTTTCATTAAGTCCGGGAACTATGTTTATTCAGCGAATAAGTTGAGGTACCTAAATTCAGACAAGTTTCCTCGTGTTTACACTTGTCCTACTGATTCCTCGTTCTTAGTTTTGGAATTTTCTTTTATTTCAGTCATTCTTATTTACTCACTTATTTCGATTTTCTGTTCTGACATTCCTTCTTTCCATTTCATCCTGTCATTCTTCCGTTCATTTTTTTTATTCATTTGACCTTTCTTTCTTTCTTTCTTTCTTTCCTTATATCTTTTCTTTATTTTCCTCATTTAAGGCTTGTTTTTACCCTTTCTATCTTATTTGATTAATGTTAACCTTTCTTTCTTTATTTTCTGTCTCTTTTTCATTTCATTGTTTCTTTATGTGTCTCATTTGTCTGTTTCTCTTGTTGCTTTTTTTCGCTCATTGTTTTCGAATTTTTCACACTTTCTTACATTATCAGACATGGCCGAGAAGAGGATAGAATCATTCAAGGTCGTATGCACCTGTCAGGTTAGATGTACTTTTAACAATACCCATAAAATGAAATCAGCAGAAAACACGCACAGTCAGTCGAAGATCAGGGTTTTTGAGGTTTCTTTCATGTTTCCTTTATGTTTCTTTCAGAATCCAGGCATATAGACACAATACTGCAAGTTGAATGACGTCATACATATATATATATATATATATATATATATATATATATATATATATATATATATATATATATATATATATATAGTTACAGTTATAGATATATACTGAATTGTGAATATGTGTCAAGCATTTTGTTGACTTTTTGGTGTCGAATAATACGTTTTGACGCATAAGGTGGAAGCTTGTAAAGAAACAAGCTGAAATTATGCGCTATCTACAAAGTAATTCCGATCATCGGAGAAAGTTACGAGATGTCGCTTCCTTTGTTAACTGTTTATGGTTTGAAATGAGACTTGTCACGTTTGAAATGAACATCGACAAGAAACTTTACCAATTTACAACTAAAATATAACTAATATATAACTTTGTATTTGAAACCAGAAGAAACACACAAATAGCTCTGTCAATTTTATGCAATAAATTGTTTAAACTACACAGAGACTTACACACACACACACACACGCACACACATATATATATATGATAAAATATATTTTTAAAGTATGGTGTATCTATGGGTTAAAGTACAGGTTGATACAGATGGAATAAGATTCCGATAAACAAAAACACTATTTATAAAAGAGTTCTCAATACAGAATAGAGCAAATAATATTTATTTAAAATTATATCATATGCATACATATCTTATAATTTTAAATAAATATTATATATATATATATATATATATATATATATATATATATATATATATATATATATATATATATAAATGGTTTTTTGGTGGACAGATAGGACGTTTTCTTTTCTTTATTTCATATTTCAATCGGCTTATTTGATTTCTTTTATGGTTCAGTTTATATTATTTTCCTTGGAGTAAATGTAGTTTGGCAATTTGAACCAGTCATATATGGAATTAACTATACGAGTTTCTCAATGAAGTCTCTGTATTTGCCTTATTGACTGGCACTTTTTGTGGTCATTTTCGCCTTACTTTAAAATGGCATTTTATGTATATTTCTACTATTTGCCTTGTTTCTACGATTTTAACATTTCGTTTGTTTTATCTTTGATTATCTCCTTTTCACTTTTGCAGAAGTCACATGATCATGATTGTTTTCTTGGCAGTTAACACGTCTTACTTCATAGTGACATTCTACTTCCATGTGGTCTGAATCCCACTGGTCATATATTTCACATGTTGGACGATTCCTGCAGTTATCCCTATGATGCCGAAATTATTTGGCACCCGAAGCACCTTAATGGAGAAGGAATATATTGTTCCTCTGGCTCAATAGTCTACCCAACTTTAATTTTTCTAGGGATTTGAGGTGCGGCAAAAGTAAGGATATACATGTCTGATGTTATGGTTTCTCATTTTCTTCTTATTCTGATGCTATGATAATCAATGATAATCAATGACCTCCTGCATTCCTAAGGCAGATGCGATTTCCTCAAGTTTAAAAAAAAATCTTTTAGAAATAAAATATAATTTTCTGAAACGTAATTTGAGGAAGATTTGCAAATTTTAAATTTTAATTAATCTTTTTGGAAACAAATATTACTCATATGAATTTAAAAATATCGCAGAAAAGGATTTTTATCACGGAGGTTGGGGTTTTATGAGATTTTGACATCTTGATGTTTGGGAAATTTAACTAATTTTTTTATGGGGGAGATATTTAAAGAAAATGAGAAATATAAATTGAGTGCTTTTTTATATATTTGAACTTCCTAGAATTTAGAAAAAATATTTTAAATAATGTAATATTTTATTGAATTTTGTGTACTATGGCTTTAAATCTCTTCTAGTTACTACTCTTATTTTCTGAAAATCTGTTTGTATGGACGTCCGTATTTACAAACATTGCCACTTTTATACACACACAAAATCCCGACAATTTCGAACTATTCCCATTTCGTTTCAACTTCATTGCACGCAATTTATGGCTGCTGCTATATCTCATACCATGATGGCCTTGAGCTCACGACAGCCAGTTTGTTCCCTCAATTCTAACGGTCATTACATTCTCCAGTGCGAGATTATTCCACTGGAAGTTCTGGCGGACGACTTCCTTCAAACGACTGTGTGGTGTGCTGTGAGATAATCCCCAGTCTGTAGATGCTGGATCGAACTGGTATATTGATTCTGGTGGGGTTGTCATCCGGTCGTCGCAGGGCACGGTAGAGCCTACGAATACGGCTACGGGCGATGGTATGGAGGAGCTAGGATTCATGAATAGAGCCACGTATCTCTTGACTCAAGTTTCTTCTTTATCTCTGATGAAATTGTTTAGCATTCACTACCATATATGAGGGTTTATGTTAAATTACACTTCACTACGACTTTCTTAGTTTATACAAAAATCTCGTGTTTTTTAATAATTTGAAAGCTGCGTAGGCCATGGTGAAATTTGAATTCTCAAGCACAAATATACAAAGAAACTTTCATCTAATCTGAAGAACATTTGATGAAAAGGATTTTTCTCTTTAATATTGGTTTCCGTTACTCTCAATTCTTCAGATGCATGTCTTGTAATACTTTTCTCCAAACTCCAGCATGAATAGATAACAGAATAACGAATATCTTATGCAAGCTACTTCATAGAAAGTAGGGAAATGTGCTCTTCTTCTGAAAGTGTCGACATTCAAGGCAGTTTTAATAAACTTCATGACAAATGTAATATTATATTTAGATCTTTAGAACATAATATATTATGTATATTAGAATATAATATACATGGTGTTGACTTTCTATAACCTTTTGATGCTTTTTAAAAATCTAATGCAATCTAATACTGGCAGGATTACGACAAAGTTTTGAAGAAAACAAATTTATCATAAAGTGTTACTGACAGGACGAAAACATCTAAGAAGTGCAAAGAAAATTAAAAAGAAAAACTGTGACAGAGATCCCTCAACACGACACACCATTCTTCTCATCAGAGGTGGGGTTGAAACATGTGAAATTGAAATTGTTCACGACATCCATAAGCAACATTCATAAAGATCACGGTCATCACCAGCCCCGCAAAAGACAGCCCCTCTCAATTCATTGGTCAACGTCATCAGATAGATTTGAAAAATTAGTTTCTTTGCAAGTCAATAAACACCGCATTTATAATCATTCAAAAAGTGAGTAAAATCTCGGACACCCTACATGTGATATAGATATACTGGCGAATTTAAATTTTACTTCAATACGGTACGTGTTCGACAATGTAGGTTTTGTGATCATTCTAGGCACATTGCCGAAGTTATCGCATTCATATTGATCCAATACAAAAGGCGACACGGAATTTTCATCTTGAATGGAAGACTTAAAAGTGATTAAAGAAACTAACTGGAAACCAGTTTATTTATTTGAGAATCTTTAAGTGTAAGACAATGTGTTGTGGGGCAGACCCATTTTACACATAATGGACTCGTCCAAAGTATACTTATACTGACAGAGAGAATGCCTGCGGGTTGAGATACGTTCAGTCAGGGTGAGAGATACGGAGACAGTACACAGGGTGTTCACAGAGAGTTATACGAGAGTCCAGCGAGAGAGATAATTACGGCTTCACTTACAGAGACTTTCTACTAATTCGCAGTCCTGGACTTTCTACTAATTCGCATTCCTGGACTACTAATCTTCACTTCACGTCTGTATTCTTACGTTTAATACACTTATTTTTCTATCTCAATTGCTGGCGTTGTTTATTTATTTGTGCAGGATTCCATTCCCGGAATCCACGACACAATGTATTCCCAGGGGGCGTATCTGTACTCTTTACGAAATGTCGTGTTGGTGTTTTTATATTAACATCGTACGAAAAAAGATATAGATCTGAATGAATGATGATGCCGAAAATAGGTCAGGCTCAAGTTATGACGTCATTAATTGGATATCTTTAGGGACATTAAAATTAGTAATCAATATTTAGAAGGGCTTATAATTGTACACACTTCAGCCTGAAACGACGGCCAGTGTATTAGATGAGCCAAACTTCTACAATTGTAATGACTTCATCAAGGTGAAACGTTGCAATTGGTGTTTGTCAAGGTGTAAATGTCTGAATATTTCTATAAACTGGGAACGTAACAAAGCTTGGTAGATATAGCGAAACACTCCATTATAGCAGATTATCTTGCAAGGCTCCCATAAATGCACGAAACATTGACGTTCATCTTACATCGAAAGGAGTATCATAGTAAGTTCTGATTATGTCCTTTACAAGTATATTTATTGTTATTAATAATTTACAGGCAAGACAAAATAACAATTTATTATAAAGAACGGGATTCTTAGATTAAACTTTTAATTACTGATATTAATATTAATGATTTTAAACGTTTGATATATACAATATGTCAATAGTGTGTGTCGAATAGTGACACGGGAGGCTAATATAAGAAGTCAGGATTCCAATTCAGATTGATGACGTTTATATCTCTTTAATATTGTTATGGGTCCTTACCTATAACTACAGAATTAACTCTTCCTAACACTATGTATACTACGCCTCTCAAAAGAGAGAGACAAAACGAGTCGAGCCGATAGTAGTTCACTCCAAACCAGACTGACAGTCATTCTAACACCTTCCACATCTTGTATTATTTTTCCGTGTAAGATATCTTCGTTATTTCTACTCTTGTGTTCGTGTTGATCTTCCTTGGTCCTAACCTGGACCATAACAAATATTTACCTCTGAAAAGACATGAATCAATTTTAATATGAACCTATTCTAATCACCATGTGTATTTGTTAAAACTCTTCCATCACTGGCATGTCATAATAGAAAGGATGACAATATTCATAGTTAAACGCGTTTCTTATATGCTCTGAGCTGTTACTTCTATAGACAACCTCGGCAGTAGTTCAAAGAAAAAGGGAATTATAATGGTCTTGAATCTAGGATTTTGGAACAAATGTATTAAATTTTCATCCCGTGAGAGTAATTTTTAAGCAAATAACTAAGCGCAAATAATCATTCATTTCTCATTAAATGCCCGTTTCACTTCCCGTGTTCTGTGAGGATAGTGCGGAATCATTAAAAGGTGAGATTTGGGCCAGGAAAATCTGTTCATTGGGCGAAAATGAAGGAAAATTATCCGCTATTATTTATTACGTAATGTCCGAACGATTGAGAAAGAAATGAACGCAAATTTAATATCTACATCATAAACCCAAAAGCTGGAATCTATAATTACTATTCCAATGATTCAAAGTAAATTGCTTTTCCCGTTTTTGTACAATAATTCAAAACTTTTATGCAGTTTTTATAACAGCGTAAACATTTTCCCAGCGAAATTAGAAGATATAATCTTAAAGGCATCAATGTCTATTAGACATGTAGGAAAACTGCAGAAACATCCATTCTGATCCATCTGCAAGACCAATCAAATTCCTGGTTTTGAAAAGGGAAAACTATTAATCCAAAAATGAATTACTCCCAACACAAGACTCAGAGATCGTCGACAAGGGACGAACGACATATTTGAAGAATGTTTATTTGGTTCATAAGAACGGTGATGAAGATTATTTTTAAATATAGATTCTCTTTTATTTAAGGAATACGGTTCTTTTAAAAGCCAATATATGCAAAAATGTGGTATTTAATATTCCAATTAATTCGATGTTGAAAAATTATTGAAATCTTTTATAAAAGTTTTGAATAATTGTACAAAAACATGGAAGGCGATGACCATTGTCCAATTAATTATAATATATAAAAGAAATATATTCATTATATGAAAAAATAAAAGCAAGTTTGAAAAACGAATTTGGTTAATATATCATAAGATATATTGAAAATGACGTCTGTTTCATTCTTACTTTTTCTCTTCACCTGAAGAATTGGCTAAGTATAAAATATTATTAAATATAATAAATTATGGAATTTCATACAAACATTATTTCTATTATCTCATGTTTTCTAGCATTGTATATGAATATATTATTGCCAGTCTTGTAATATATAGCAATAAAATCAAAAGCAAACTTTTCAAAGGTATTCATGTCCTGAATAAAGGTACCTATATTTTAATAGAATACATTTTTATCTGATTAATGAAACATATCTTATGGAAAAAGTACTTATTCATTTTGATTATTGGTTGATTAAAATATATGTAGATCTAATGAGAATAACAAAGAAAAACGTTCATACATTTCAACGGTGGTTTATCCTACAAAGAGAGGGCCATGTTCGATCTTTTCAAAGGAATGTATTTTTCTCGAAGTGCAAGCTGATAGATGTAATACAAACTGTTTAATATATATATATATATATATATATATATATATATATATATATATATATATATATATATATATATATATATATATAAGGCAGGATGTGTGTGTGTGTGTGTGTGTGTGTGTGTAACGAATGCACGGCCGCAATTTTCGACGGATTTGCACCAAAATTCACATGCACATGCTCCAAGTTAGAATAAAGGCCAAGACCGACTTTGCATTTCCCAACTCCCATCCATAGTGGAAATAATCTATTATTTCATGCTTCTACGGCAGTTTTCATGTAGTTTGCGGCCATTTACTACTGAGAGTCTATAGCTGGCTGCCACGAATAGGCAGGAAGATTCTTTTGGCCAGCGTGAGAGTCAACAGCTGACTGACATGAAAGTTAACTAGCATGCTAGCATGCAAAAATAAATCGATAGCTGCATTCGTCACAAGTAGGAAAAATTTAAATCTGCATGGCTCATTCGCTTGCTTAAACACAACGTTGATTCTGATTCCGCAGAACTGGGTTGGCTGTGAAAAAATATTTATAATTCTTTTTTCATTCGGTTTTTCCACTTACGAGTCTTTTTTTAAAGCTGATCGTTTTGTGTTCATTTTGTTTAGTTCTTTTTTCGTAACAGATTTAATGTTTAGTATAGAGCTTAGAAAAAATTCACAGTGGGAGATAGGCTAGAAGTAAGGCATGTAGCAACATCAACACGGCAAAGGGCACTCCTTTAAAGGCAAGGAAGGGCAAACATATTTTAAGTCAAGTGATAGCGATTGCTGTATGAGTTGTACGATTTTTGAATCAAGCACGGGAAGCGCCGGGCCATGCTGCTAGTTATATATATATATATATATATATATATATATATATATATATATATATATATATATATATATATATATATACACTCCTGTTCGATAAAAGTGATTCAGCAGATTTTTTTTACTAAAAATATTTCTGTCTATTTTCTTTGGGGTTAAAATAATTTTTAATCTTACTAATATAAAGACCCCTTCCCGACAACCTAGGAAAAAATTTATTCACCCTAAGGTATTCTATTGATAATTATAAATTTGGATATAAATGAGATTCAGGAAAAGCTATGTGCAAAAAAAGTGACTCAAATATCGCATTCGAATGATTAAACTGGTAAATTTAAAGAGCTTTTGACAAAATATTGAAAACTATTTTACAATACACTCAGAACAATATTCTATAGAATTCTAGAACAGCTTAAATTAAATCTAGAGTAATCCAGAATATTCCAAAAAGCCTCGTACAGTATAAAAACAGCTTGAAATAGCCACTTACGTCACTAACCTGATGAAAGGGTACAAACACGCATCATAACCACTTACGGCATTTATTATTGCCCTCTCAAAAGCAGGCAAGTCTACGAGAGAAATTGCAGAAATTGCTATAACCTCGCAATCAACTGTCTCTCGAGTGCTTAGGACACATAATGATGCCACTTCAGCTCCAAGGAAGGAAACAAGGGGACAAAAGAAAAAGATTGATGATAGAACTGACAGGGTAATCAAGAGAGAAGTTGCGAAGAATAGGACTATAACTAGCCAAGAAATTACAGCCAGTCTAAGCGAAGAGCAAGGTGTTAATCTTGCCTCTTCAACAGTCCGTCGATGGGTGTTAGAACAAGGCTACAAATCTTGTACACGAAGGTTTAAGCCGCTAATAAGCAAAGCCAACAAAGCCAAGATACTTGAATGGGCTCACTATTACAAAAATTTCACCGTAGAAGACTGGAAGAATGTTCTCTTCTCCGATGAAACGAAAGTTGAGCTAAATTCAAAGGATAAGGTGAATCACTTTTATCGAATATCACTGTATATGTATATATATATATATATATATATATATATATATATATATATATATATATATATATATATATATATATATATATATGAACAGACAAATTATCAGAAATTCTATAAGATAACACAGTATACACAACATATTGGTAACAATTTTAAAAAAAGATAAGTTAAAAATAATGGAGAAATATATCATAGCGATGCATCACTAGACGTTTGGTATTTTTTAAATAAAAAATTTATTTAACAATAATGATTTTCTATATTAAATTTATTACAATAAAAAATAGAAAAAAAAAGAAGGAATAATAAATAAGATCAACAGATAAGTGCATTGTCATTTATTTTTAAATATTTTAAATAAATAACTTTATTTTATTTATTATTTTACCAAAAGGTTTTACAAAGGAAACCTTACAGATAATAAATTCAATTAGATAGCTAGCTAGATAGATAGATAGGATGAATGAATGAATTCAGCTATATAAGAAAGAAATATTTCTAGTTTGCATTTCTCCATTATAATCATTATTATATGTGTCATACAGTAACATTTTAATACACAGACGGAACAGAATAGCCAAAGAAAAGAAATGGCAAAAATGTTTTGTTCTCAAAAGGACTATTTATACTGCGACGTCATACACAAAATTATATACAAATATTTCTCAGACATTAAGAAATTATAACGCATGTATACACCAACAAGCAGTGAGGCGTAGTGGAACAAGAAATATCTTTTCGGGACTAATTTGTTCCTGAGAGCGTCCGATTAACCTATTAGTCACATTCAGGGGTTCCTTCTGTGCCTTTGTAAATAATGTATAAATTACTGACGAGTAGTCATATTCTTAAATACAGCTAGTAAATTGTGGAAATTAAACTTAGTGTTGATAAGTGTTGTTTTTTAATCTACGGTGGTAGAAATTTCTCGTTCCACTGCCTATGTGTAGAACTGTCTCCCTCGTAGATCAAATAAAGTGTTCAGTTCGGAATTCTATGTAGATTATCCTAATCGACAAAACTCTGATGAATGCCTGAGGGTAAAACAATCAAAGTGTTGTGATAACAATAATACATCTGGGGACATAGTACGCATGTAAATAGTGTAAATAGTTTAAATAAAAAAAAATTAAAAAATTAAGGCGAACAATGTATAGTGAACTTTCTTATTATTTACGGAATAAGGTACGAGTCAGAAGAGTCGAAAAACATTTATTGAAAATTCAGCCCAAGAATCTCGGATGTGTCTTCCAGTTAATAGAGAAAAAAACATAAAATCTTCTTCATCCTTAAAGCATCAAGAAATTTATTTGGGGACAAATAGAATTAAACGAGATTGGAGCCAAGATTTGTTTTTCTTCGAGCCAAAAGAAAAATTACATTATTTCATCAACTTTTCGAACTGCCGGCTTTGTGCTTCTTATTTTTACAAAATGGTTCATCTGTTTTCCCCAATGTTGTTGTATAGTGTAAATTTCAGAGATGAAGACTTATCTTTATTATTCGACATATTCTCTAAGTATATCATTTATGAACACAAGATGTGAGTCGATATATTATTTTTATTCTTTCAGTTGTCTCCAGTACTTTATAATTTATTCCAAATTGAATTATTTATTGCCTCAAATGCTCTTTTGCATGAATTCTTTTTCCATATTTATCTGCTTCGTTGTTTTTTTTTTGTCTTTAGTTTCTTTTGTCTTATTGTGATTCTCCTTCTGCTTCGCTCTTGCTGTCCATTCCATTCTCTTTGTGTTTTCCTTGGACAACACCAGTGAGCAACACCACCAACCCGACTTTTTCGTTATCTCTTTTATAATATTTGTTATCATTTTATATCAGCATGCTCATTTATGGCTGGTTTAATATCTTTAGATATTACAGAAGAAATAACCCAGAGTTTTCGGAAATGTCAGTTGTGATATCAATCCTATCCTTCTTTTATTATTATTATTTGCAGGTTATATAGGGATAGAAATATCTTCATTTCGGGTTAATTCGTATTCTTTGATGGTTTTACCAAACATCTAGTTGTGATTCCCATGATGACTATTCCTTTTAACTTAAACCCCTGATGCTTTCGATACCAGGCCGTATTGCTAATCTACTACTCCCGTTCATTAACAAATATATACCAACCGCTAGGAAATAGGCCCAGCTGGTTATGGTCAAGTAACTCACAAGCAAAGCTGTGTTAATGAACGGGATATTTGCAATCGATCCTCTTAAGTCGCCAAGAAAAAAACGTGTACAAATGTTAAGAGGTTAACACATACAATAACTTCAGATCACGAGCCACGTGATCCCGGCATGTCATAGAATTAGGGCATATTATTATTATTATTATTATTATTATTATTATTATTATTATTATTATTATTATTATTATTATTATTATCATCATCATCATTATTATTATTATTATCATCATTATTATTATTATCATCATCATCATCATCATCATCATCATCATCATTATTATTATTATTATTATTATTATCATCATCATCATCATCATTATTATTATTATTATCATCATCATCATCATCATCATTATTATTATTATCATCATCATCATTATTATTATTATTATTATTATCATCATCATTATTATTATTATTATTATTATCATCATCATCATTATTATTATTATTATTATTATTATTATTATCATCATCATTATTATTATTATTATTATTATTATTATCATCATCATCATTATTATTATTATTATTATTATTATCATCATCATTATTATTATTATTATTATTATTATTATCATCATTATCATCATTATTATTATTAGTAGTAGTAGTAGTAGTAGTAGTAGTAACAGTGGTAGTAATTGTAATAGTAAAGAATTTCCGTCCAATAGAGTTTCTTGCTCATTTTTTCCTTTTTTTGTTTATAACAAATATCGCCATATTTTAGAAGTGACCTTCATGTTTTAAAAAAAAAATTTTGCTATTTTTGATTCATTTTTCGTATGTTTTAAGATTTTTCAATTATATTTATTGAAGAACCTGTTTTTTTACCAAAATTCTAATGACGTCACCACTGGAATCATAGATACCGCATGCAACTTCTCCTTTCAACATATTTACTTTTTTTTTATTAAAATCTAGAAATGTTGACAGTTTTCCACTCACGTATTAAACACTCTGCGGTCAGAGATGAAAAGGAACTGCTGTCGAAAATTCAAAATAATAACTGAGAAAAAATCACAAATACCAAAGACAGACGGCTAACATGCAAAGGGGTCAAGAAACATATAAAAGAATAAGTTTTCTGTTAATGAGCACGGCATTCTTCTCTCACTATTCAGCCTGAAATGATTGCTTTCATCAAAATTTACTTATCTTAATATACGAAAACAAATAACTAAACACATCGTCACT
>OZ038488.1:121911978-121924478 GCA_964036315.1 Acanthosepion esculentum | reverse complement strand
AATGCTTACATAGTTAAAAATAGAGTTTAATGCAATTATTACGTATTTTTAATTAAAAAAAATTAAGTTTTAAGTGTATTATTCTCACTGATGAAGAATTTTTTGCAAGCAGATGTTATGAATATTAAACAGCATCATGGATTTTATTCAAAACACACTTCTTATTCGCTTTGGACAGCGCTAGATTATTCGAAATATGATACAAATCTTAGTAAAACCTCTCTACGAGTAAAGAAGCTGATGTTCTTACTTTTTCTCGGCTCTAATATAGCATTTTTAAGCATTTCGCCCCAGGCAAGGTGATGAATCTACTAAGATGCAAGAGGCTACTGAGTGTGTAAGAAACAGAGAAAACATTACTGGGCAGAGGGGACAATTACCGAATAGGATTGAAGGAGAATAGAAGTTGACGATTGAAGTTGCAGTTGAATATTTGAATATCTTAGTTGACAGGAAACTAAGTGCGAAAGAAAAAATTATTAGAATAGAAGCTGCGGTTAGATTTAGAAATTCCAACCGTAAAATGATGAGACATAACAGCCAATCTAGTACTGCGCGTAAATTCAGGAATAATAATTACAATAAAAGTATTTATATGAAAAAGATACAGGGAATTTACGTTACGGTGGTGGGGAAGTGACTGAAACTGAGGTGCCATCTCAGGGCCGATCACATTGTAGATTCTTCTTTGTATATTGTCAATAAACCCTTAAGAAAGAACAAAAGCACCAGACTATATGTGACAGCCATATCCGCTGCACATGCAAATGGCAAGACTTATAAGGGCGAAAGAAAGATAATCGTGAGAAAAAAATGGCTTGAAAATTTCTCGAGAGAAAATAATGTATCATGGCAGAGTGAACGAAATTTTACAGCAAATCGATTCGATATAATCATGTCGGTGGAAAATGTTAGACCGAGGAGGTGTGATGAGGCACTGTTTCCTCGGGATTAGCATCAACCAGGCTCTGCTAGAAGGCACAAAAGTTTCTCTAAGACTTGTAGAATAAAGGAGTTTAGTTTTGGAGCCGTGAAATAAACAAGCCATTTCTTGCTCTATTTAACAACAGATTAACTGCAAATGAGGCACGATGAAAGACGGCACGTACACAAAAATATAAATACACACACATATAGGTCAATATACGACAGGGCCAAAATGATTGGA
This sequence comes from Acanthosepion esculentum, assembly GCA_964036315.1. Taxonomy (NCBI): domain Eukaryota; kingdom Metazoa; phylum Mollusca; class Cephalopoda; order Sepiida; family Sepiidae; genus Acanthosepion; species Acanthosepion esculentum. Next base: position 121,923,310 of record OZ038488.1, on the reverse strand, counting down.
GGCATGGCACAGTTCAATTTCACTCGATTACTAATGGTATTTTATTTTCAGGTGCTAAATCTTGTAAAACACATGTTAAACTTTCAAGACGGAGATGAAAAAACTGTTAGTGAAATGCAAATAAAATCATCCACCGTTGACACAATATCTTACACACACACACACACACACACACACACACACACACACACACACACACACACATATATATATATATATATATATATATATATATATATATATATATATATATATATATATATATGTATGTATTTAAAGATATTTTTGAAGGTACAAAATTTTATCACAGCAATAAACGTATGAAGCTTGATACGTATGATACGAGACATATTAAAAACGGGCGAAGCAACCGGTTTCGCTCCTACGGGTCCGCCATGTGTGAGCACTTATTAAAGAGCAGATCGTGTGCAGCTAATGTTAGTGTTGACCGGTTCACCGTGTTGTCCCGGTCACACTCGTTATTTCACCTTAATGTGCTGGAGGCACTTTACATCGGGTCCCGCAAGCCTTCCTTGTGTAAACAACGTGAGTGTTTGTTGGGGCTCGCTGCCATTTGCCTCAAGCTCCTTTTTCTCATAATATTTTCCCTCCTCCACCACATTTCCTTTTCATTGTACATCTATGTTTTTAATTTAAATTAAATCTCCCGTTGAAAGCCTGATGAGCGGGAGCGAAACCGGTTGCTTCGCCCGTTTTTAATATGTCTAGTAATATCAAGCTTCATACGTTTATTGCTGTGATATATATATATATATATATATATATATATATATATATATATATATATATATATATAGTCTGTCTGCGGAGGACTATATATATATATATATATGAAAAAATGCTGCCTAACTACACACACACAATATATATATATATATATATATATATATATATATATATATATATATATATATATATAGACATCCGCAGACAGACTATTTCGCTGTATAACAGCCCATCAGTGTGACTAGACATGCGGTTACTTCAAGCCGGGATCTAAATCCGATCGATATAACATTAATCGGAGACTCTCATCCTTAGGCCATCAGCAGGAGAAAGGGAAATTTTAACGCTACCGGAATGCATTATATATATATATATATATATATATATATATATATATATATATATATATATATATATATATATATATATATATATATATATATATATATATATATACATATATATGTTTGTGTGTCTGTGTGTGTGGACATACACTCAGTGATCTTACTTTGCTTCATGCTTAAACGTAAACGTGAGTCCTGACACAAATGATTGCCTGACGATTGCGTTTATGCATGAAGCAGACTGTTATATTTAAATACGCTCCATCCCAAATATCGAGTCCTTTGAGTCATAAATAAATAATACCTTTTATATATATATATATATATATATATATATGGGGTATTTTTTATTACTATTTCTTATTTTTAGTTTATACATGTATTTGGGCTGCTACCCATGATTTTTTGTATTTTCTTAAACAGAGAAATTCATAAGAATTGGCCCAGATCGATAAGTTCTGCTTCTAAAGAATAACCGGCCTCCCGATACGAATCGAACAAATGTGTAATTTCTATTCCTTGAGTAATTTTAACCATTCTTCAAACATTTTGTCGATCTTGAAATTCTTCATCAGACACGCATTTTAATACAGGAAGAACTTAGTTTGTGTTGATATACCTGTTACTTCTTCTTGCATACATCTCCTACTGAACGTTCATTTGCTGATTTCAGATCTCTTGTCTGATTTAGAATACATAATGCCATTGATTAAGATTTATCGCAAACTTAGAGATCGATTCCGGCGTTTAAAACAAATTAATACATTCTGCTAATTGCTTAAGAACATATTTAATAGGGTAACTAATCATTATTCCATTTTCGAAGCATTAATTTAACTTAATGTTTGCATATAAATATATGTGAATAAATATTATCAAACATTCATACAGAGATTTTGAGATGTACATAAATCAAATAGACTTTGCTTTTAAATTAAATTATAAAAATTTTACGTTTATTTCCAATTTAGACTTATTCCAAACATACTCTTAATTTAAACACTCTACGGCACATAATATAGAGTCCTTCTTTACCTTAATTGGCGACGGAAATATGCATAATTTGCAATAATATATTGAACGAAAATTCAACGATGAAAATGGCGTTTTTTTTATAATACTTTTCTTTGAGCAAACTTACATAAGCTGCATCGCTTTCACCTCTATAAATTACTTATTACGTTTATCTTCTGCATAGATTAATTTATATCTCTTTTTCTGAAAGAGAAACCTTGTCTTAGCATATTTCTAGCACGAATTGATATGCATATGGGCTTCAAAAGTGCGTGGAAGTTACGGAAACAAATAGTTTTTATCAGTTATTATGTTCACGATCGTCCTTTATTCAATTAAACATAAGTAGATTCTTTCAGATGTATTAACTCATATTTCTGGGGAATATGGAGAAAAGAAGCCGGAATAATATTCCAGAAAGACACCATACTTAAGTGACTTGATTGATGATTATTTTATTCAAGGATTATAATTAAAATCTAGGCAAGATATATGAGATAAGAAACTATAAGATAGAACATTCTGCTACATCCAGTTAATTCAACATTACAATGATGAGTTGTAGTTGGCGATCTACAACTACGCTTAAGTTCATGAAGTCGAGGAACCGTAGTGGAAAGCTCATTAGAATAATCACCATCAAAATATAGAAAATAGACGGAACAGCTACAATATGGCGGTGTGAAAGTGACTAAAGCCGAGATGCCAGGCCATGGCCGATAATATTACAGACTTCGGATTTCGTCAAGAACCTCAAGATATATAAAGTGCGTACCAAACTAGATGTTGCATCAATATTCAATGCACGAGAGTACGGTAGATTTATAAACGTGCAATATGGTTTCTGTCGACTAATATTGTCTAGAAAGATAGTTAATCAACTTTCCCAGCAGCAGACCTTGCAATTGATTCAATATAATTACTTTACTTTATGTCAGTGTAAACGAAGTAAAAGAAAGTGTAAAAGAAGGGACAATGTCGATTATCTCTGCTGGATGTTAGCATCAGCCATGTTGATGAATGGCAAAAATGGTTCTTTAAGATGACGGACAGACAGCAGATTCATTTAGGCGGTGTTAAAACTTATACGCCGTTGAAGCTAATTTTCCCGATCAGCTGCCAGTTTTATTTTATCGAATGAATCGTACCAAATTAACATTGAGACGTGGGTAGATGGTTGTGTCATCACTAGAGATGCAGAATTGGTGTCTGATAACACCGGGAAGATGATTAATGAAGATAAGAACCAACCTATGTCCATGGATAGAGTCCAGAGAACACTAGCACTAATGCAAAAGATCTAGAACAGTAGCCGTTCGGTACGATTTTCATTACACGATTTTGTAATAGAATTTTGATCAAATCAAACATTCTGCCGGAGACATTATAGCCGTTGAGATTGTAAGGAAGACCAACTGTCAAAGTTCTTCGAGATATCTAAAGCCACAGCCCGTACTTCTCTGTTCTTACCTAGAGCTTGATAGACTATGGAAGCGATATTGTCTGTCGGAAAGAAGACCATGTGAGGTGAGATATACTAGTACCTTTATAAAAATAGAAAAATAAATGGGAGATAATTCGATTGGTTAGAGGGTTCTACAGATTCCTTAAAGAAAAGAACTACATAAAAGCATTTCCAACAAGCTGCAAAGCAAGAATCAGCAAGGAATATGCTTCAGAGTTTATAGAGAATCGGAGTCAGTACGGGAGCAGATTTATTTTGGACTATTGCAGGGCTCACATAAAGTATGTGGTGCTGTAATTTGGAGATGATAGCGGAAATCGTGGGCAGGCCTATATGTTTATATCACAGAGTCCAGACTAGGTACTAGGTGGAAAATCAAGCAAAGTTAATCCTGAGGTGTCGAGATTCGAACTGGAAGAGAATTTGTGAGCAAAACATTCTGGTAGATGAGAAACTGATTGAAGGGAGGAAGGATTATGAGAGGCTATACGGTGTCTCACTCTCTCCGCGAACAGTGACATATCATCATTTACGACGCGTTTGTAATTATTACTAACGGCTACAAAGAAACCTCTAATATGATTCGAGTTTTCATGTTAATATAGCCGGGTGAACTGACGTCTTCGGACTATAGCGGCTGAAAAAGCAAAACTGAATAAAAGAAAATTTTTACTTAGTATTTTCGAAATGGCACGAAAACATCGAAGTGAACTCGATGGCAAATGTGAAGATTAAATATTTTTTCATCTACGTGGCGTCACGAAGGAAATCGCGAAATAAATCCTAATCAGTTCGTAGTTAACAAAATTGTCTTGTGAATTGAGGATTCTTGCTTAATAGACGAGCGGAAATAAATATCTACAGACGCTACAGCATGATCGGAATTGCTAAGAGGGATAATTGGAAACCGCGACACTTGTCCGGACAGGGCTAAAGGAAAAGTTCAAGTAAAGAAGAATGTCTATCAGAATTACTAGGGACGCGATTAAGGAAATCTAGTATTTGGCGGAGAGATTGTGCAAGTGAAAAGTCCAATGCCTGAGTGTTGCAAAGATCCGTGATATCGGAAGGATGAAGCCATTGATATGATGAACATTCAAATCGCCAAACGCAAAGACTTTTGCAGATGAATGTAGATAAAGACATTTATATAGCGTCTGGCATTTTATCTAACAAAATACATTCCACATAAGAAAGGGATCGATAAAGGAAGAGATGACTAACAGGGTTTAATAGTGAAAGTCGAAAGGAGATATAAGAGACACTTCCAGGGCTATGCTAATGCACCCGGGAATCACTTCGATAATGAAGCGGATAGCCTGGAACACAGAATTAAGTTGTCGAAATTAAAGAATTTAAGTTAGTTTCCCAGAGCCTTAGGATGTCTGGTTAGTGTTTCAAGAGAAATGAATCTACACTGAAATTGCTACAAACACTACGAATGCTAAAGTAAAAAATGTGGTTTTTATAAACTGGTTTAATACTATATTTATTAATCGTTTTATTCCAAAATCAATTTTTAGGGTTAAAATTACCAAAATAATAGAAACCGACCATTGTTTAAGGTAATACAAACGGATAAGAAGGTGGCCAATACTACAGTATTTCTGTTTCTGGGGTGACCAGAAGAAGCGCTCTCAGGGACAAGTATTCATGTCTGACAAGGCATTGCAAAACTCCGATATTATTCGCCTGTTGCCCTGAGTAGGTTTTTCTAAAGTCTACTAAATGGGATGCAGGAAAATTTCTATGAACATTTCTCGGACATTCAGGCCGGTAAACGTTGTTTAATACTGTTTATTATAAACAGAGCATTTACTTAAATATTTGTATCTATAAAAAGAATGTTAAACATAAAAATGTCTTAAAATAATTGTCGGACTTTGTCCATTTTATAATGTGTGACGTCATTTGTTTACATTTGATACGCCATGAGCAGTTATGAATGTACGTGAGAGATTCATGGAAGATTGAAGTTTATAAGCAGTAAATTCGACCTTGCCAACCGAACGATCCTCTGTGGCCGAATCGGTTAAAAGGCACGTCAGGCTATATGACGGTTCCGTATAGGATACAGGTTCGAATCCTGTCGGAGGACGAATATTTTCTATGAAAATTTCTCGGACATTCAGGCCGGTAAACGTTGTTTAATACTGTTTATTATAAACAGAGCATTTACTTAAATATTTGTATCTATAAAAAGAATGTTAAACATAGAAATGTTTTAAAATAATTGTCGGACTTTGTCCATTTCATAATATATATATATATATATATATATATATATATATATATATATATATATATATATATATATATATATATATATATATATATATATATATATATATATATTTGCAGTGAGACTCATGGTTTTCCAAGTCATCAGACACGAACTGGTGAATGAAGCACTTATTAGGATTGTTTATTGAAAATACTGTGTCTCATGGGAGGAAGGCTAATTTAAACGCAGATTCAAAGGTCAAAGTTGATATAAACTTAATATATTCTTGGGGTGCCAATTCAAAATGCAGGATGTAGTAGTGGGATATTGGAAAAAAGATGCAAGCTTAAAATTTAAACAAGAGGGACGCCGTGTAGGTGGTTACGCATTAATAGACGCTTAAAGTGGTTAATCAATATGTAACCTAAAATATGTAATGGGAATGTGATATCTAGAGAAATGATCTATCCAGAATTAAAATACTTTAGGAGAGATTTTGCCTGTGATTACAAGATATCATAATTTCCGCTTGTTAAGTATGTTTCGATCATTAATATTTTTGTGGATGAATCTTTTTCTATCTATCTATCTATCTATCTATCTATCTATATATATATATATATATATATATATATAAACAATATCCTCAGCGATTGGCATTCTGTCGTATAGGACTCATGACGGAACCCGATACTCGGACACGACTGGGAGCCGCCGCCGCCGCCGATATATATATATATATATATATATATATATATATATATATATATATTTCATTAAAAACGACTGACAAGGTGCTTTTATTTAGTTTTTTATATAATTTCTCGTGCGATCTAATAAAGTTTTTCTTTTCAGAGGATAAATTATATAAAAATTGTCCGAATGTTCTTTTCCGAGCGCTTTCGGCTATACATTTCATTACTTATAAAAATAAGCAAACCAACACTTAATAATATTAACTTTGAACATGGACATAATATCTTGACCGTGTTTTGAAACAAAAAAATGAATCACTTTATAAAACATACACATAACAAACTATTTCTAATTCTAACAGTTGAAATATAATCCTTGATAATGGCTAAATGTATAGCCGAAAGCGCTCGGAAAAGAACATTCGGACAATTTTTATATAATTTATCCTCTGAAAAGAAAAACTTTATTAGATCGCGCGAGAAAATATATAAAAAACTAAATAAAAGCACCTTGTCAGTCATTTTTAATGAAATGTGCTTGAAAGAAGGATTGCTGCCTAATACACACACACACACACACACACACACACATATATATATATATATATATATATATATATATATATATATATATATATATTTGTGTGTGTGTCTGAGTGTGTGTGTGTTTCTCTGTGTGTATGTGTGTGTTGTGCGAGTAGACGTTGAGATCAAGCGTTATTGGTATCTTCAGGTCATGCGTGTTGTGTTTTGGCTCAACTATTTATATATGTTGTTCATTTATGCATTATGGGTAATAATTTCTATTGTATTATCCTAACGGTTATTGGTTAGGGAGCAATGGTTTTGTTCCAAATTATTTTACAGATTATTGAGTAGAAATAAATGTGGATCCGAATGCAGTTCTTTGTGGCAATTTTATAGTCTTGTTTGTTATCTCATTATGGATTACTTAATTATTTGTTGTTGATTATTAATATTATTACATTTACTTGTGTTTCTGAGAGCGTCCCTGGCTTGTTAATTTGTTTATTTTTTTACTTAATTTGTTCATTTATCTATTTAAATCTTTTGTTTTTGTTTTATTTATTTACATACTGTAGCGGATTTGGTTATATTATTTGTTAAGTTTAAGCTTTTGGATTTGTCTAAAGTATGTTACGTTATCTGCATTGCATATATATATATATATATATATATATATATATATATATATATATATATATATATGGTTGTATTTTAGAAGTTATTCCTACTTAGTTTTCCATTTTTAAGCAACTGAATCAAAATTTGCTTTCGTGTCTGCATTATTTTACGAGATCTCATCGTTTATTTTGTAATTTGTGTTGGTGTGGGATGATAATTATAGCTATTTTTCTTCCAGACATAATTTACAGTTTTGGGATTTATTGTTCTAGGCTGATGCTGTTTTCATTATTTCCTCTTTGGTGCAATTTGGTTGTTTTTTCCCATATATGTTTGCAAAAGATTGTACAGTTCTAATATTTACTATTTGTAAAGGATGATTTGTATGCATAGAACCTTTATTTCCAGGGCCCCTCAGTTACTTCCCTGTATGTTTTTTCTAATATGTAATAAAATCTTCATCACTGTGCCTGGTCAGTCGTATTCAATAAAACCTGTATAAAAGAGAGATAGCTGCTCAAATATACAATTATCCATGTATATATTGGTTTTGTTCATTGATATTTATTTTTTAGATATTATCAACTGTTAAATATATTCAATTTAACAACAGCTTTTCTAAATAGTTAGATTGCAATGGATTTTTTCTCACTTGTTTTGATGATGCTCTTACAGAGCGAAACGTTGATAAAAGAATAAAAATAAGCATCAATCTGCATTTCAAAAATCTGTCTTAAATACTTTGTTCGGATATTTCATACCAGTAATTTATTTCTTATTGTTTTTTCTTATAGTGTAAATAGAGGCACCTGATGATTTATGTAAACAACTTAGTTTTGACATTGAAAATCTATCGTTTAAGCACAAATGAAAAGCCGTTATCGATAGAAGGAACTTTTAGTATTAAATTAATAATAAGAAGGATGAATTGACGTCGTTCTGAAGAGAATGTTGTGTTTTGAATCTGCTTTCTGTCACTTGTTTCCCAGCTTTACCAAATCAGAAAGTGTCTGTGTGAAGATGCAAATATAAAATTCATGATTTCCGAAGTGATATTAATGTGATTTTTCTATTTCTTATTATTATATTTAATTTCTACGTTTTATGTTATATTTTGGGGGAATAATTTGTGATTGTCAACGAAAATAACGAAGTGAAGACGGTATTTAGTAGTAATTGTCACTGGCAGCTATCACAGCAGGAAATAAAATTCTCCCCTCTCGCTATGTGTAGGCGAACAACGAGGCACGTCTCAGTCGTGTTATCACACACACACGCCTGCACGCACGCACGCACACACACACACACACACACACACACACACACACACACACACACACACACACACACACACACACACTTAATGTCGGCAAATACTCGTTTTCAGTAAATCATGAAAAAATCAGTTTCGTTCACAGTTAAATAAATTCAAAATTAAAACATCAATTTGCAAAAATCGGGTGATATTCGGCTGTAGAATCTTGTTTTTATTTAAAAATTCTACTTCCGAAAAAACATTTTTAAAACATGATTGCTTGTTAAGTTAACTTTTATTCTGAAAATAAAATAACTTTCTAGTGTTTGTTTTGTTTTTTTTCAATTTTTACTAAGCAAAACTATAATTTTGAAGTTAGATGTCTAGGTCACATATAGGAATAAAGTGTCGCTGGGTTTGAACCCAGATCGACAGAGAGCAAGCACAGTCGACCTAAACTTGAAATAATTAAAATCACGTGACGGGTAAAGGAAAAAATATATATATGGGAATTCGCGGCGTCTGCCCCGAGCATTGTTTGAAGGCGTTACTATTATTGTATGTGTGATTTACAAAGTCTCTCCTACTAATGAGCATTACAAAACTAGGTATGGTAACGGCTATCGACACAAAATGTAGAATGTAAGAATGTTCTTAATACAGGCCCAATCAATTACGTTTACTTAGTAACTAGTACCTTTGAGAAAGACGTTTCTTCTCCGTTTATAGCTTAAATAGAAGGCCACACTATGTTTTCTAACCTTGAGTGATAATCAGCATAAAAGACTCTTCGGAATTCAAAATTGTGATCAAAAGCAACAAGGAAATACTGTACTATTTTCCCAAGAAACGATGGTAGTTCACCGATATGGCATTATGAATAACCTATAAATTTTTAATAAAGCAATATTTCCAAATTTCTTTCATAAATTCAACTTTAGTATATTGTCAAAATTCATTGTCACTCTCCCACAAAAATTATATCTTTTGAAGAATTTCAGTCTAGATCCTTGCAAATAGAATTTCACAAAATTAAGAAAAACTATTTTCGAAAATGTTGTCTACAGAGGATGCTCAATGAATAGTATTATCAACACTGCTTTTAATGACCATAACCTGTTATATAATACAAAACAAGATCATACTATTTTGTTATTACTAATCACTTTCAAAATTAAAACAGTTATTTTATGCTCCTTGTGCATTATTAATTTTACGAGCATAGTATCCATAAAATGTCGGGACTCTTGAATCATGGAGTAACTATACAAAAGTAATTATGCAAATGTTGTATATATAAAGCGCAATACTTTGTCTATATTTTTGCTCAGTATGGGTGATAAGGTGTTTAGCTATAGACAGTGAGGACACCAGAACCAACAATGCATAGTAGCTATATGCTTTAAGACACAAGCGATCTTCAAGTCTGTAAATTCTCATATATATATATATATATATATATATATATATATATATATATATATATATATATATATATATATATATATATATGTAGATATATATATATATATATATATGTATAATTTGGCAGCAACTTTTCTTTCAAACATGTAGTGTTGAATGTTAAAGACAACATAGTCTTACATATTTTCTTTTGAATTTTCTCATATTCTCTAATGAGACTTTTTATTTGAAAATAGTTCCGAAATATGTATTTTCCATACGATGACCTAGCGCTTTCGAACATCATTGTTCATCTTCAGGGTCAATATTTTAGTCAAAAAATTTTTTTTTTTTTTTTTTTTTTTTAAACAAACATTTGCCAATTATCTTGTAGCGTAATCATGTTGCTACTTTTTTACAAACTAAAAACGTTAAATTCCTTTTAAATTCAAAAGACGCGATGATGTTATATCACGTGCATGGCGTAGATTTTTATCATGTGACAGCGTGAAAAAGATTTCCAATACACAAGCCAAAAGATCGAAGAATACGCTACAAAATTTAAATATATTATAAACATTGCAATATATTACCAGATATATTATAATCTATACGATTAATAAGAGGTCTTTTTCTTTTAATATGTAATGCCTCTAAGATTTTAAGGCGTCTAATGTCTGTATGTTTATCTATAATTTTAGTATTTTCTACAAGTATTTTACGTATATCAGATTGCGTAAGGGAATATATATATATATATATTGCATGCAACAGAGTCATTTCTTTTAGTACTAAACTCCTAAAGAATATATGGATAATACAATTTAAATAAAGAAAGTAAGTTTATAATTAAATGCCTTTCTAAATATGTAAACTGTTTTCCTTTAAACATTTGTACATCGGAACAAATAAACGTCATTTTAACTTAACATAATATTGTCAAGTGAGCTATGCAAAAGAACTCTTTAAAAACACTAAACCAAAAATATAAACGAATCAAAGTTTATACCAAAATATATAACGATAAAATCTCCCAAC
>OZ038488.1:121859478-121906978 GCA_964036315.1 Acanthosepion esculentum | reverse complement strand
GCTCAATATCAGAGATAGAGCGTGTGTAAATATAAAAGTGAACATAGAAGTCAACACTCAGAGGCGACAGTCTGTTTCATGCAATCGTCAGGCCACGATTGCTGTTATTTGTCTCGGCTATTTATATATACCGGTCAGTGGTGCATGTGGGTAATCTATTTTGGCGGTTATTTAACCGGAAGTCTTTTATTTGTTTATTTATTTATTTGGGTTAAATTATTTTGCTTGTTTTTATTTTTTATTTTTTTATTTCTTATCTTATATGTATTTATTTTTTTTTTATCGGTGTATTTATTAACGTAGTAAAAATTATATATATATATATATATATATATATATATATATATATATATATATATATATATATATATATATGGGTGAATATATAATAATGTTAGCCAGATGAATGTTGAAGTGAAAAAATCTGTATAACCAGTTTTGTCTTTAGGACTACATATATAAAATAATATTTTTGATGATGGAATTATATATGTGTAGGTCGAGGAGCTAGTATATAAAATCGCAAGCGTTGGTTATAATTAGGCCCCGATAGGAAACGCTGAAGAATTTGGAACGCTGAATTCTTTAAACTTTTTTAATTCAATTTTTTTCTGGTCATTAAAATGTTTTGTCTTGTCATTCATTTTACCCAATTCAATTCAGCTTCCTTTTATTTGTTTGTATGCATCACTTTTCTTATTAAGTATCACACATTGTAATTATAGAAGACCTGACAAGAAAGGCGAAATACTGTAAGGACCTAGATGAAAATGTACAGCGGATGATATAGCGATTAAAGCACTTTCTATATATTTTCGTCTTATTAAATAGCCCTCTATTTTAATTAAAGTCGCAATATGATCCGGTGATCAACTAATGCATTGAGCATGTTGTTTTGCAAAATATATCTTTTCTCTTCATATAATCAACTATTTAAATTCCTTGAGGTTTATCCTATGTATTTCTCTGGAATTCATATATATATATATATATATATATATATATATATATATATATATATATATATATATATATATATATATATAATACATTTTTATGTTTATACATTCTTTTTATAGATTCACATATTTAAGTAAATGCTTTGTTTATAATAAACAGTATCAATAACATTTACCGGCCTGAATGTCCGAGTAATTTTCATAGAAAATATTCGTCTTACGACAGGAATCGAACCTGTATCCTATACGGAACCGTCATATAGCCTGACGTGCCTTAACCGATTGGGCCACGGAGGATCGTTCGATTAGCAATGATGATTTTACTGCTTTTAAAGTTCAATCATCCATGAATCTTTCGCGTACATTCATATCTGCTCAAAGCCATTGCAAATGTAAAGACGTCACACATTATGAAATGGACAAAATCCGACAATTATTTAAGACATTTTTATGTTTATACATTCTTTTTATAGATACAAATATTTAAATAAATGCTCTGTTTTATAATAAACAGTATTAATAACATTTACCTGCTTGAATGTCCGATAAATTTTCATAGAATATTTTTGTCCTCCGACAGGAATCGAACCTGTATCCTATACGAAACCGTCATATCGCCTGACGTGCCTTAATCGATCGGTTATGAAGGGAGGAGTTCATGTGCTCACTTGTACATTTTCCCCCAACAATATAGCTTACCTTAATAATATAAACTGCTCTTAATCATGAGAAAGAACACTTTCTTCTTTCCACCTGCCTGACTGATACTTACCTGCAGGAGAATGACTCATTGCGCCCAAGAAATTTGGTTCGCTGTGCCGTGCTAAACAATTTATCACTCCAAATTCTATTTAACATATATATATATGTCTACCATTCGTCCTTGCTTTCAATATTGCTGCTAGATCTTGTCTGGTGTTCCTGCTATATATTTAGAGATTGTTAATAAAGTCCATATAAAAATCTGAAATGTTATTGATCCACACCTGGCATCTCGGCTTCAGCTCCTTTAGCACCGTCGTAACGTAGCTTCCCTGTGCCTTTTTCTATAAATACATTCATGGTAATTGTTCTGATGAACGTTCCTCTATGGTACCTTAAATTTTATGTATTTTAGCAAAGTACAATATTGCCAGATAGGTTTCATCAAATTACAGAAAGAAATACTCAATGGTTTAAACGAAAAGAAACAAGACTCATCTGATAAGGCAAATGTGGCTCCAGTCGGATAGAAATAAGGGCGTCGAGGTTGCAAGATCTTTGAGATTATTTTTCCGATTTCTTGCATTATTTGGAGAATGAATGTCAATGAAAATGTTTTTACGGTTGGATTAATGTTTTTCAAATAAATCCTAAAAATCTACTTTCGGCATGATATTGTTTGGATGAATAAAGGGAGGCTTTCTTCCGTAAAACGAAAAGTTTAGTCACATTTTAGTTCAAACTTTACATCCAGTCACGTCCTCCGAGATCACTAATCTTTATTCTATCATTTTAACCCACCAAGCAGCCTCCACGTTTATTTATATATTGTTTTGCTGCAATATGAATTATGAAACATCACCACCCAAGGTTATATATAATGTCCTCCACTAAAACTCAATATCATACTCCACAAATATGCTGTGCTATTTGAAGACTCCTAATGACCTACAGCATTTTCCTATACCGACCTTATATTACCGATGTGAATTTCCAGGCAAAAAAGTTGCTTTTCATTGATCCTGAATATTATACGAATAAACAAAGAGAAAGAGAATGTCAATATATACACACATATATATATACTATTTACATTATTCGTACTATTGTCCTCATCTTTGTCGCCATGTTTATTACAACGTTTCGGCCTTTTTCAGGTGGTTGGAATGTCGAACTGAACCCTTTATTTCGCTCACTAGGGTAGACTGTTCTAGTTCCACGTGGATGTCAGTTATCTACTGTTAATTCCCCTCTGAAAGTTCTCCACTGCCTTAACCAGGTATTGAACTCACACTCTTTGGATCCTGTCAATTGGTCTAATTCACGCCTTTATCCACTGTGCCATGTGTCCTTGACACAGTGGATAAAGGCGTTAGTTCGATCCATTGACAGGATTTGAAACCTGTTGTACTACGTGACACAAGCCACCCCCGAAACGACCCTCAGGTTTTGAATTCAGAGTTGTCCTCCTCCTAGACCATTTACCATCCAAAGACATAGAACACAGCCTGTCCTGCTATTTACTCATAGCTGAAGGGAGAAGAAGAGGATTAATATATTTCCTAATGGTGTGTGTGTGTGTGTGTGTGTGTGTGTGTGTGGTGTGTGTGTGTGTGTGTGTGGTGTGTGTGGTGTGTGTGTGTGTGTGTGTGTGTGTCTAAAACTTCAGACATATCTAAACATTTTATCCAAAAAAGACATTATGAATAAAGAAAAAGGAATTCCTATCTTAGCTGACACGTTTCTTCCAGTGATGGACTCTAAACATCCTTACATTTACCTTCATAAATTTCATCATATATAAAGTTTACGATGGATGAATTGTCGTTTAAATTAAACAAAAATGAAAATAACACTGACATCTCGTTTTAACAGATATACTCATCAACGTTACGGAAAAATATCGTGAAATACAAAAGAGTAAATTCATCCAACAAAAATCGCCATTGGCTTCAAGCACGGCCTCCAAACGACTTCGGAATCTTCTGCAACTCACATTGTTTTTGATGAATGCAGCCATAATCCTTGCCTTCAATTCCTCTTTCATGTTAAAAGGAGTTTTGTTCGTCTCTCGCTCAACTATGCCCCACAATTGCAGTCTGGGGAGTTATGTGGCCAGATGTAAGGGGTGATATGGTCACAGAAATTGTGTCACAGCCATGTCTGGGTTCTGCTACTTGTGTGGCATGGTGCATAGTCCTGTTACCAAACATAGGGTCTTCCAGCGTCCACTCTCTTGACACGGGGCTGTACTACTTTCTCAAGGCACTTGATGTAGGCCCCCTTTCGTTGAGCTTGGAGCCCTTATGAATGGAAGCCTAACGTCATCATCACAAGGGATCACTCCAGACACCATGATATTGCTTGGATATATCAGCGAAACTCTTTCTGAATCCTGTGCACTGTCCTCAGATTGACACCCGAACACGCTGAACTGTTTTTATTGGAGGGTCTGACGCTAATTCCAAGCACCACAGCATGCGATTTCCAAATTTCAGACGGAGTGTATCGCGCCATGATGATCTTTGTCTCACAGACGGTGCCCAACTGACACTATTACACTCTGCACTCGAAAAATCCAAACAAACAACGCGTATTCGCAGAATTAAAAATATCGAATGACCACAATATATCCATCACACTCTGTATAAGGCTGGAGTGCAAGATAATGCAAACAAATGAAAATATCGATGCAACTTTTTTGATTTGTGTTCATAAGCTGCTTATTTGATCGCACTCTTACACTTCCCATTTATCAGGATTTGGATTCGCGCAAGAAACCAAATTCTTTATAATTCTTACGTCTGTAAAGGATTACAGAAAAGAAAGGTAGGCTACGGGGAAAAAGACACTAGTCTGATTTAAATGACTATTTAAAAGAAAGACTTGACGTTAGAATGCCACACATTTTCAGATCTTCTGTTTTTATAATGAGCGGCATTTCATCCTTATCAGTTGATATATTACTGCATTCATAGAATTATCTGAAATCCTGAGATAAACCTTTTTTTTATTCCGTAAACTATCTGTAATCCTTTGATCTTCTCAGATACGTGTAAAATGCAGAGATTACGTATTTCTGATTTTCCTTGTTGAACTGATTTAAAAGAATGTCGAATGGAAATTTGAGATCAAATAATAATTTTAGGCTATCATAGTCTCTAGGAATAAAATACAGATGATTAAAATTGTCATTAGAGCTTTTTCCAAGAAGATTAAATATATATTTGGTAGCTTTATTTGTCAAATGTTAAAATTAGGAAAATCTGAATATTTTATTGGACGATTTGAAAAGTTTTACGCCCTTTTTTTGTTTTGTAATTGAGCCCGTGAAGTTTAACTCAAACCAATTATTTCTTGATCAATCGTTTTGTTGGCTGGTTGATTAGTTCGTTGGCTTATTTTGTTTAGCGACAAATCAAACACTTTGTGTTATTTAATGCAAAAATTTAAGACCCAAGGAGTTACTGGGTGTTAGACAATATGAAAACAAAATACTATTAAGGAGAGTGGACAATAAAAGAACAAAAATTTAAAAAAGAGAAGATAGCGATTGGCATTATATTTAAAGTTTTGAAGATCTAAGTTGACTGGGGAGCAAGAAACCGGAAGAAAGTTCCACAAGCGAGAGGTACGATAGAAGAAACTGTTAGCATAGAACTTACGGTTACATATAGCAATTCAATTGTAAAAGGATGAAACCTACTTGACAATCTAGTACTGCACTTGAATTCATAATTTCTAGTTACCATAGAGGAAAGTTTACCGGCACAAATGCTATGAAAGTATTCATAGAAAACGCACATGTAAGTTGGAAAGTGGCTGAAGACGAGATGGCAGCTTAAAACCAATAATATTGCAGATTCTTGCTTGTATTTTATCAAGAATCTCTAAATTTATTGCAGTAACACTATTTTGAAAAAATGATTACATGAATGTATGTTGTTTTGCCCTTATTCAAACACTAACGTCTAATGCCGTTCCCTCTTCAGGTCTGACTTGATTCTTACAATACTTGCGTTCACAATGTTAAAATAATATTAACGATCTTCGAGAAAATAAATGTATTGGTTATTTTAATTTTAAATTCATTCGAAAATAAGAAAATCAATATTATAAATCTTTCCACATTTCGGGTTCTAACTCGTCCTGTTACAATTTCTCTTGTTTACTGTTAAGCTTCCAAATATCTTTAAAACAATGAATTTCTAACTCACTTGCAAAATCCAGTCTCCAACTCTTATAAAATTTCAGCTTGCCACTTTCCTTAAAACATTGGGCTTCTAACTCTTGTAAAATACAGGGTGTCCCCACAAAAACATCATTTTGGAGTCGAATAACGTAGCCAATTCTCGCTTAAATCATCTCAAATTTGAACAAAATGCCTAAAAACTAAGTTGACTAGGGACGTATCTCAATGGGAATCTGCTAGCAAGTTGGACCGAGCGTGCAGGTGATGACAATGTGCTATCAAAATAGCCACCACGTTCAGCTGACTTCTCAACTATTTTTTTGTGTGGGGCTATATGAAAGGAAACGTCTTTACCCCAACTATTCCTCCAAACCTAAAGGAATTTAAGCAGTGAATTATTGAGACAATGGAGATTATTATGCAAGACATGCAAGAGCATTTTTTTTTGCTGGAGGTTAACTACCAACTTGACGTGAGTCGTGTCAGAAGTAATGCGTATATTGGGCCTTTGTAAAGCTTAGTGATAAAATAGGTTATAAAATGTATATCACTTTGAATATCTTGTTTGAATTTTAATAGGTAAATCTTTTATCGTTCAATATGAAGCCTATTTAATGTAATTACTCAGACATTCAATTTTAAATGATGTTAATTTTTTGGACAACTGAGCTTCTAACTTTATTAAAATAATTCAGCTTTCAACTCTCTTTAAAATATTAAGCGTATAACTTAAAATCCTT
This sequence comes from Acanthosepion esculentum, assembly GCA_964036315.1. Classification (NCBI taxonomy): domain Eukaryota; kingdom Metazoa; phylum Mollusca; class Cephalopoda; order Sepiida; family Sepiidae; genus Acanthosepion; species Acanthosepion esculentum. The sequence continues at coordinate 121,900,385 of OZ038488.1, read as the reverse complement.
CCTCACTTTTTAAATTGCTAATTCAATTTCGGATCTAAAATTTAATTCTTTGTCATTGAATCCTATTTACCTATTTTTCTTTCTTTGTTTTATGGACTATTTATATCTATAAAACCCTTTATCGATCGATCTGATGCCAAACTATTCTACGATTCTACACATATGGATATAAATTATTCCACTGAAGTGGAATTGAATCCAGTAATGACATTTTTGGTTTGTATATCTTTGTTTCGACTTCCACATTTATCTGCCATAAACCACGTTAAAGCGACCATTAAATCTTCTATAATGCATCATGAATTCTCCGCCCTGAATCGGACTGTTGGAATATGGTAGGTTTAACCAAGTGTAAATATTTAACAAGTATAATTGAAACGTAAAATTCGACCGATAATAACATCCTCCTTTTTGTCTCATCTTCTTTACATTCACTGACACAACCGACATACATAAACGTGTATATAAGTATATTAAAAATACAATAAACGAGTATATAATTATATTACAAAATACAAAATTACTACGAAGCTTATTGTTATTGTTATTGTTACCTATAACTACAGAATGAACACTTCCTAACACTATGTATACTAAGTCTATCATGAGAGAGAGACGAATCGAGTCGAGCCGATAGTAGTTCACTCCAAACCGGACTGACAGTCATACTAACACCTTCCACATCTTGTATTATTATATCGTGTAATATATCTTTGTTATTTATACTCTTGTGTGCGTGTTGTTCTTCCTTGGTCCTAACCTGGACCATAACACTTTCATTCTACACTTTTCCTTCAGCTGTCCTTTTCTTTCTTTCTTTCTTTTATGGGTAACTACAGAATGAACTCTTCCTAACACTATGTATACTACGCCTCCCAAGAAAGAGGGACGAATCGAGTCGAGCCGAAAGTAGTTCACTCCAAACCAGCCTGACAGTCATACTAACACATTCCACATCTTGTATTATTATTTCGTGTAATATATCTTCTTTTTTTCTACTCTTGTGTTCGTGTTTTTCCTTGGTTCTAACCTGGACCATGGCAGTTATAAAAAAATTCCTGGGCGGTGAAAGGAAATCCTGGTAGAGAACACTTCATAAAATATGAGACTACGATGTAAACACCCATTTCTAAGATTCGGAATAGATTTTTAAAAATCTGACCCGATGGGAAAATTGGTTATAGCCGAGACCAATTACTGAAAATGGAATCGGAAATAGTTGGCGAGATGTTGACATGCTTGTAAATGGATGCCCTTTCATATCTATCTCCGGATTAATAAGCTGATCAGTATTATTATGAAGATTACAGACATAAATCAATTTCGAAACCAAGTTTACCCTGAAATCAAACAGTCCTAGCAGAATTCAAATTGAATTACATAGTGACCTAAGGCATAATGATAGCCAAACCTGTTTGAAGATCCGGGAGGGGAAATTTTAGTAACTTGTTGCGGTACTTATATCTTTTATAAACATTCTGACATATATCTATCTATCTATCTATCTATCTATCTATCTATATATATATATATATATATATATATATATATATATATATATATATATATATTTGTGTATTTAATCAGCAATCCTTCATTGAAAACGACAGAAAAGGTGGTTTTATTTAGTTTTTTATTCAGTTTCTCATGCGATCTAGAATTTTTTGGGGATGATAAAGTATATAAAAACTGTCCGAATGTTCTTTTTATCCGAGCGCTTTCAGCTATACATTTAGCCATTTTCAAGGATTATATTTTAACTGTTAAAGTCAGAAGTAGTTTGTTGTATGTATGTTTTATAAAATGTTTTCATTTTTTCAATATATATATATATATATATATATATATATATATATATATATATATATATATATATATATATATATATACTTATTATTATTTAAAAATATGTATTCATCGCGCCACAGAAATTGCCATGTTCCAAAACCAAACCCTAAATCTTAAATAAAGCTTAGCATTTAAAGTTTTTGTTTCATTTTCCAGCGATTCTGAATAACTTCAGAAAAAATGATTTACTCTTTTTATAAGCTTAATAGTATTATATAGTTTAAGTTCGTGGGGGAATGAGATTACAAAATCTTTAACGGGGTGTTGGTTTTTCGGCGAATAAAGATACAAGTATAATTTAAGCTGGCAAAGTAAATATTGGTTAAGGGTTAGTTATGGGTTTATAATTTCTGTCTGCTGATATTGGCTTCCTTATGAGAACGTATCGTCATTCCCTTTTTTTTGATACGCTACAATAGAATTGGCATTTTTTTTTTCTTATTTTATAAAATAAGTTGGGATTTTCTTAAAGGGGCTTTCAAGTCTGATTAAGTCATATTTTTATATTTATATTTTCATTTATAAAAATCTAAAATATTATATTTATATTATTTACATTATTCGGACTATTGTCCTCATCTTTGTCGCTATGTTTTCACAACGTTTCGGCCGTTGTACGCCTTCTTCAGGTTGTTGGAATGTCGAACTGAACCCATTATTTCGCTGACTGGAGCAGACTGTTCTCGTTCTCTATCGTTTAATTGATATCAGTTATCAGTTATCTCCTGTTAATTTCCCTCTGAAAGTTCTCCACTGCCTTAACTGGATATTCAACTCACACTCAAGGACACATGGCACAGTGGATAAAGGCGTTTGTTACATCCAGTGACAGGACACAAAGAGTGTGAGTTCAATACCCGGTTAAGGTAGTGGAGATCTTTCAGATGGAAATTAACCGGAGATAACTGATATCTGATACCCATTAGGCATGGCACGTGGAACTAGTTTAACCCAGTGAGCGAAATAAAGGAGTCAGTTCGAGATTCCAACCACCTGAAGAAGGCCTGAGCGTACAACGGCCAAAACGTTGTGATAAACATGGCGACAAAGATGAGGACAATAGTCTGAATAATGTAAATAATGTACATAAGACCTCATCTCAGAAATATAGAGATACTGAAAGGCCGAAACGTTGTAATAAATATGTCGACAAAGATGAGGACAATAGTCCGAATGATGTAAATAATGTACATAATACCTCTTCTCGGAAATATAGACAGATACTGAAAGGCCGAAACGTTGTAATAAATATGGCAACAAAGATGAGGACAATAGTCCGAATAATGTAAATAGTGTACATAATACCTCATCTCAGAAATATAGACAGATACTGAAAGGCCGAAACGTTTTAATAAATATGTCGACAAAGATGAGGACAATAGTCCGAATAATGTAAATAGTGTACATAATACCTCATCTCACAAATATAGACAGATACTGAAAGGCCGAAACGTTTTAATAAATATGTCGACAAAGATGAGGACAATAGTCCGAATAATGTAAATAGTGTACATAATACCTCATCTCAGAAATATAGACAGATACTGAAAGGCCGAAACGTTTTAATAAATATGTCGACAAAGATGAGGACAATAGTCCGAATAATGTAAATAGTGTACATAATACCTCATCTCAGAAATATAGACAGATACTGAAAGGCCGAAACGTTTTAATAAATATGTCGACAAAGATGAGGACAATAGTCCGAATAATGTAAATAGTGTACATAATACCTCATCTCAGAAATATAGACAGATACTGAAAGGCCGAAACGTTTTAATAAATATGTCGACAAAGATGAGGACAATAGTCCGAATAATGTAAATAATGTACATAATACCTCATCTCAGAAATACAGATAGATACTGAAAGGCCGAAAGGTTGTAATAAATATGTCGACAAAGATGAGGACAATAGTCCGAATAATGTAAATAATGTACATAATACCTCATCTCAGAAATATAGACAGATAGTATATTTATATTTATTAATAAATTATTTACGGTATTGTAAAATTAAAATATTAGAATTTAATTAGGCATTTTCTTACTTTCTTATTTATGTTCAAATAATCGATATGTAATTATGCATTTTTTTATAATTAATTCTTTTTTTAAGAAAACATAAATCAATGTCTGCAAAAATCTGATTTTTCGATCCATCATATCTGCCCAGGAAACATAACGTAAAAACGACATCATATTATGGATTGAGGTCCTACAAATATTTAGTAAATTCTCTGTTTGTACGTTATTTTTATAGATATATCTTATTTAATGAAATGTTCCGTCTTTTAATTAATCCAGGATTAATTAGGGCTTGCTAACACAAGTAACCCCTCCCAGAACAAAACCTATTTCGGCAGGTGATCCTCAAGCAAATGCCCTTCAAGCGTACAATAACGAACAGCTCATATACACATCTGCAACTGCTGATATGGAAATAGAAATTGACCAATGAGAAACAATCTACGCCACTTCCCTTTCAGCCCTGACGAGACAAAATGAGAACAAACCGAATGCTCGTTTTTTGTCCAACACGTGGGAGGAAACATGTTTGAAATAAACATCGCTTAATCATTACAGGTAAGGCATTTCTACTTATCATTGGGAAGGTATTTTTTATACCCTATGGAACAATCTTTCACGTAAACAATAAAAGAATAAACAGTCGTACTCATTTGATGATGATATGAATTATGATAAGAAATGATTTATCTTGAGGGAGACCAGCTAAAGCCTAGCATGAACAGAGAAAACCAGGTCGCCGTCTAGGAAGGAAATTAAAACGTAAGGCAGTCACAGGGCTCAACTCTATTTTTAAATTTCTGTCTTTGCTTTTTCTTATTTTTTCTTTCTCCATTCAAACTCAGGGAGCACCTCAACGTCCCCCGTTTCCATTTTAGAGCTCCATGAGTCTGATATTTTAATCCATAATCATTTTGAACCATTTTCTGCAGATTCTGAAGTTGCATTGATGACCTTTCTACTTCTTTACTCTTCTCAATCCAAGTCGACCTAGGGTTCTGCATAATGATCTTCCTGCAAAACGCACGACTTCAATCTGAAGACAGGTAGTCCGCCATTTCTCTACCAGCACCTGGTATTTTTTGAGCTTTCTTTCAAAGGCCTCTTCCAAATTCTCTTCCCAACTTACCGTAAGTTCGAGTATTACAACTTGCCTGGAGACAATTGACCAGATTATTAAATCCGGCCGCACGGTAGATGCTGCTATCTGCTCTGTGAATGTCAGCGTTGCCTTTTAATGTGGTATAAATGATTCCGCTCACGTCCTCGTCGAAGTGTTGCTACTCATTATTACATTTCGCTGGAGGCCATTTCATCTTCCTATGATTTAATTTGTATGGGGTTGTTTGAGGGGCTGGGCACTGTGGTGTAACTCCTCGCCTTGCACCGCCTTCGTCTCACCAGGGATAAACCTGTGCGTCGCACTTGACCTAACATCCATATATTTGATTCTCGTCTGGTGTAATCTAAGGCAGCGTAGGTTCTTATTGTAGTCCAAAGTTCGATCTCGGGGATCGGTATCAGAATGTCTATTCAAGCAGGAATCTCGGGATTCTCTGGGGTGCGATTTGTTATGTGCAGTTGCAGACTAATCAGGAATATTTCTCACGAAATATACATTGTGAAGTGACAATGCAGCATATTCCTGGGTCTATATAATATATATATATATATATATATATATATATATATATATATATATATATATATATATATATAGTTAAACCTAGAGAGCCAGACAAACCTACCAAGATTTCACCTAAGCGGATCGCCAGGGAAGCCTTCCCCGACGATCCGCTTAGGTGAAATCTTGGTAGGTTTGTCTGGCTCTCTAGGTTTAACTAGGTCTGCTCTATTGACTGCATTGAGCAATTTATTTAGTTATTTTGTGTACTAGTATCGGGTTATTTTTCTTTCGGCTTTGGACTTGTTTGCTACACGACTATTTTCGGCTAACGTACATGTTCTTGGTTCTTTCTTTTTTTTATATCGTTTTTTTCCCTCTTTGGTATTGGGTTGATAGTTGCAAATCAAGACACCGAAGGTGTTCCGAACGAGTATAGTTTGTCATACTTATAAGATTACTACTACTACTACTAATAATACTACTACTACTACTACTAATAATAATAATAATATATATATATATATATATATATATATATATATATATATATATAATAAATTAAGTACCTCCACGAAATCGCTAAAAAAATGGCATAGCATAATGAAAAAGACGCCAAACTTGACTAAAACAAAATTTTATCGTCTAAATGCTTATGTTATCATGAAGAGGAAAAACCAAAGTTTTTGTTCATTATTTTTAAAAAAATTTCCTTCTTTTTAGAACATTCTAAATTTTGATTAAATAAACATTGTTTATCTTTGTATCATAGGCACTAGTAAAATAACATATACAATTGTTAGCACTTTCTTTTTGTATGACACACATTAATTTGGGAAATCTTGCAAAAATAAAAATAATTGTCGGATGTTAATGAAACTTTCAGAAAGTATTCACAGATGATCGAAATTATTATAAATATGTTTTTTTTATTAAAGTCATGGCAAAAATCTTTTTATATTTATTGCAAGCTAATTTTATGAAACCGCTAGAAATTCGCTCGCGTCGGGTTTAGTGGTTACAATAGTTAAAAGCACAAGGCTTTGAAGAATGCAAATCATGTTTTTGTTTTTTTTAATTGGACCGCCCGTACCTGAAAATCAGCTCTGAATTGTAACATACAAAACTTAATAAAACAAATATATTATTTAATTTCAAATGCTTTTATTTGCTTTTAGTTGTTTTTATGAATATGGACAATATTTCTGAAAGAAAAAAGATTTTCAATGAAAAATGAATTTTTAATACAGTTATTTGTTATTTATTTAATTATAATAGATTTTTACATTTAAGATGTTAAAATATTGTAAAATTAGTTAAAAGCCGCGTCGAGTTTCCTAAGTGTTCTTATGGCATAGATCTTTTTTAGCGCTTTGTAAATTGTATCGTTTTGACTAATCAGAAGACAGGAAGTATTTAAGAATGTAATTTTGTGTTTATAATCGGGCTCTAATTATAAAGTAGGGAAGACCAACCAGAATACAATTAAGTTGCGTTATTTGAGTTAAGCATTGTTCTCCGCTGTTAAGGCCTTTAATTTTGCGAAACACATGTAGAGAAGTTTATTTGATTTTTCAATTTCAACTGAGAAGGGTACCTAAAAGTATCAGTATCATCTTATGAAATTTATATGAACTTAATTTTATATTAATCTCGGCTATGGCATTTTTTCCATAAATGAAATATCAAAATTAATAATAAAATGAATGGAAATCCAAATAACAGTAAAATGTAGTAAATTTACATAAAATTATAGTAATTTATGAACACTTCTGATAAAATTTAATGAGAAAGATATCTATAAATTAATTAGATACCTTTCTTATGAAATTTAATCACTTTCGTAACAGTCTTGTTTTAATTTCTTTATAATATATTTTTCATAAAGCATCATAAACGTAAAGGTGAAAGCTAAGTACAAAAAAAAAATATTAGAGCGCTGAAAGTTTTCCTTAAAAATAACGAGGTAAATAATTTGTTTACTTAAATGTAAAATATTTCACTTTTCTCCTTCCGTAGAACAAATTATCCTCACGGAATCCATCAATAGGTCATTCAACACCTTTCAAATGACGCGAAAGTTTATAACCTGCTTTCTTTTATTTTCAAGTTAAGCTTGGTTCAAAAAATTTTAAATAAACATTATAATTTCTGATTTTCTTAAAATAAGTTTTGAAAAAATGATAATTGATATTTAAAAGAATTTCAAACTGAGATTTTCATTGATTCTATAAAATGGAAAAAAAATGTCAATTTTGCTGACTAAAAAAACCAAGATTTTTAACGAAATTTCCGGACGTGTTAGAAACGATTAAAAAATGTAAAAAATACTTTGATCTTTCCTCTTAATAATAACATAAACATTTAGATGATAAAATTTTGTTTTCATAAATGTATGATATATATATAAAATTTATATATGTATATATAATATATACATAATATGTATAATGCACGCACACACACACACGTATATATATATATATATATATATATATATATATATATATATATATATATATATATATATATTTATATTTACATAAAATAAATCCTAAAGAGCCAGGAAAACCTACCTAGGTTTCACTTAAACGGATCTTCAGAGTAAGCCTACCCTGAAGATCCGTTTAGGTGAAACCTAGGTAGGTTTTCCTGGCTCGTTAGGGTTTATTTTAGTTATTCCTGCTCTACTTACCGTATTGAGCACTCTACGTTTTAGTCTTACTAATCGCTTGTTTTTTTTTATTTGGACTAAAGACTTAAGGCACTGGACGATTTGTCTCGCCCTCTTCGGATGTTTTTAGGTCTTTATTTATTTATTTCCAATTTTTCCGATTTGTTTTGACATATCTACAAGTTGAGCTATCAAAGGTTTTTGTGTGTGTGTATATATATATATATATATATATATATATATATATATATATATATATATATAAACAAAGATGTGTACCCAAAGAACTGATATATAGCTTTGAACAGAACAGACGTCATACCTACGGTAACCTTTCGGCCAACACCTATTCAAAGATATTCGTTGGCACTATTAATTATAAATGAATACAAGGACATTTGAACAGTTGATCAGGCAGTTAAATCCTGTGATAGTGGGGAAGTAGCCTTATCTAAGGCAGAGTTGGCTCTGGTAGTTAGGGCTAGGTTAAAAAAATGTCCTCTGAGGCGACGAATATGGCCGCAGAATTGTGTGCAGAGAAAAGTAGGAATGCATCACGGCGGAATATCGCGTGCGTCACATTGCCGGATAATCGGACCGTGACTACAAACTCGGGCATATGTGAGGTTTTCGGGATTACTTTCGGGATCTTTTTACCAGGAAGCCTGGTCTGAGCTCTGCTCAGTTCGACGCCTATTTAGCCGACTTTCCCTGCCTTGAGGCAGCTGAAGCGGCTGGGTGCGAGGGTCCCATCACAGAGTCGGAAATATGGGAAGCGCTGAAACAGGTTAGCCTGGATAAATCTCCGGGATTAGATGGTCTTGCCTACGAAGTCAACTTGAGGCAGTCGCCCGTTTTTGCTCCTTTGCTGGAACTGATTTTCAACAACAGCATGAAGCAGGGGTCTATACCTCAACGCTTCACCAGTGGTGTGATCAAGTTGCTGCGTAAGGACAAAAACGATGGGGATGGGATAGGTAATTGTCGGCCTTTAACTATGTTAAATACAGAGTTAAAGATTTTGGCGAAAATCTTAGCCAACCGTTTGCAGCTTGTCCTGTCTAGTCTGATTGGCTCCGAACAGACTTTTCCTGTGAAGATCAGGACTATTCAGGACAACCTTCTTATGGTCCGCTTGATCATAGAGAAAGTCGACAGTGAAGCCGCGCTGATCAATTTGGATCAGTCCAAGGCCTTTGGTAGGGTTGACCATCGATTCCTGGAGGGTGTTCTTTCGGCTGCCGGTTTCTGGGCCGGACATTCGATCCTGGATACGTCTTCTGTATGCGACTCACGGTGCGCTGGTGTAAGTGAACGGGGTAAGATCGGAACCTTTCGTCTTGGCTCGATCGATTCGTCAGGGTTGTTCGCTTTCATCTATGCTTTACGTTCTTGCGTTGAAACCTTTCCTTCGCAAGTTAAAGGCGAATATGGTCCTGCGCGGAATTTCCCTAACTGGTGCTACCACCTAGGCCAGGTATTCTGCCTATGCTGAGGACGTTTCGGTTCTTGTGTCGAGCAGAGCCGATATTAACGAAGTTAGCAAAGAAATCTGTGGTTATGAGATGGTGACAGGGGCCAAGATCAACCGCGATAAGTCTGTTGGCTTGCGGTTGTGTGGGTGGAAGGGAGTTTCTCTTCCCGGACCTTTCCACTGGACGGATGGGCCGGTCAAGATACTCGGCGTCTGGTTCGGTCCTGATATCCAGTTGGGAATGAATTGGTCGGAGGTACAAGAGAAGGCCGAGATCGCAATTAATTTGTCGTCTCGGAGGAATCATTCATTGAAGGGAGGGCGGAAGTATGTGTTTCACATATTTACCCGATTCTCCTTTACTGACTCTCGGTACTTCCACTTCCGTCTGCCACACTAATTATATTAGTAAGGCTCTTGTTCTCTTTCTTGTAGAGAGGCAAAGCCGCTAGGATATCTCGCGAGATCTGTTGCCTTCATCCATCTGAAGGCGGCCTAAGTATGCCTAGCATTGAGATTCGTCTCGATATGCTTCGCATCAGGTTCCTAGATTGTTTGTGTCGCGATTCGGATGAGGGGGGCATCTTCTGGAAGGAAGACGCCCGTAGAAATTTCCGATCCTTGAGAAGTATGCACTCGTGCGAGGAGGAGGCCCACCGTTTACCCCGAGCCGAATGCTCCTTCTATGTCGTCTTGCTCTGAAACACCTCTTACGGGCGTTGGATGTCCTCTCCAACGTCCAGGCGTTGTCTCCTAGGGCATTATATCAAGTGTTAGTCAAGGGGTCCGTTCATGATGATCTTATTGACGAACTCGGTCTCCTGGCTGGTGATGCGTGAGGCCCTCTTGGTCGCCAAAAAACTTTGCGCAGGAGGCTTGGATAAATCTCCAAACTGCCGACGCTGTGATGGGGAAGTCGAGACCATTGGTCACGTCTTCGTTCATTGCAAATTGGTAGCACCGTTGTGTAAGTTTATTGAAGGCCCCATGGTTCGCATGTTGCAGGGAAATTTCTTTGTCCTTGAGGCCTCTTCTGTTTGTAGCAATGTGGCGCCGGCGTTGACGAAGGCTGCACTTTGTGTTCTACTGCTTGCTAGGAGTTATGAGAGTCGTGATTTGGTCGACGCGTCAGAAGGGATTCCATGGAGGTGAGAAGTTCACCTCTTTCCAACGGATCTTGTACTTTATGCATCAGCTTAAAGTCAAGATTAGGACGGAAAGTCGGCGACTCTCTTCATCAGATTTCGGCAAAAGGTGGGTAAATCTTGCGCGACTGTGTAGAGTGAAAGGGCCTGACCTGGAGTGGCAATTTGATGCCGGTTAGGTACAGGATTTTGTCCTTCCTGGGTTGAACAGGGGCAACACTTCCCGATATAAGGCTAGTTTAGGTTTAGTTTGAATCTTTAGTTTCGTGTTTCCGGTTAACTTAGCTAGGGTATGTATGCTCATTGCCCCCCCCTTATTTCTGTCCCTATTTTTCTTTAGTTTAATTCCCCATCCCCTCCCTCGTTAGGTGGTCAGTGATGTCAGTTCTCTGGTTGTTCCGGGATGACATTCGTTTCGTGTGTGTGTTGCCTTATTTGTTATTGTGCCTAAATGTGTTTGTGTGCGTGCTTGTTTGTTTTATAATGTTATGATCCCGCAATTATTTCGTCCAGTTAACTGATATTTCTGCCACATTTAGGGATTGAGGGGAGGGGGATTATTACTAACCTTATTTTGTTTTGTTTTCATGTAAATAGTATTTAATTCACATTGTAAATAATCATTGTTTTGTTTTTTAATTATTATTTGTGCCTTCCCCCCACAGACATTCAAATGTACATATGGGGACTAGTTAGGATTTCATAGAGAATTTGAGGTATTATGGTGGATACAGTAAGAAAGGTAGGAGAGAATGTGTTGTTTTGGGTGTTAGGACTAATGTTGGTATGTTTGGTTCAATGTTTGTGTCTAGCTAAGTTTAGAATGAATTAAGACAGAAGAAGACCATCCTTTCCCCAATCCCCTTGTTGGCCCTGTGCCACATTTTGTATATAAGTGCAAATAAATATTTATACACAACAGAACTTTTATGGAAATAGGACAGACTATCTTTAGAAAAGGAAGGAAGCAGGGGTCTAGTATGGAAAACCGTGCGCAACTTAACAGCATTGTAGGTTAACGAAATGGACGCCGAAACCTTGTCTGACAATAACTGAGATTTCCTACCAAGCCAAGGTAATTTTAAATAAAGAGGACACTGGTCAGGACCAAATACCACAGGCTCCCTAAACTTTAACTGGAATTGAACTTTCGTGGTTTGGATTTCTGCGTCCCACCTTCTAGAGTGAATAAGGAACATATTTTAACTGAATTTGAGATGTTATTGTCCCAATTATTAAAACACGTCCCAAATTCTTCTGAGAAGTTGTCTGTTATGAAAGCAATATTGCTGGAACTTGCTAATAAATATCTTCGCTTTCGGTTGGGCAGGATTTCCTTGCCTGGCAGGGTATTCATTAAAATCACTGAAAAATCCTTAGTGCTATTCAGTTACAAAGCAAACAGGTTAAAATCCTTTTGTGTCAGATCCACACTCTTCCAAATTGAGCAATGGTGGGAGGAAAAAGATAATTCAGGCTGAAAATAATCGTACCAAGATTCATAATTTGGCTTCTATTTTCGAATACATTCAAGAAGCATCCAGAGAAATGTGAATAAGTTTAAAAAAGAGAGAAAGGTAAATTGAATCAAGAAATCACAACAGGAAGAGGATTATCATTTCAACTGAGACCTAAAGAGATCAAATCGAAAAGATCCAACTCAATCCAGAAGGCATTTGACACATGAGAGTATGGATACAGACAGTCCAAAGAGCAGTGAAAAAAGACATGAAATGATATCGTACGTGAAACCTGTGAAGCACCTTGTTATTTCCGGATAGAAAGTTAGGCGAGAGATTGCGAAGATCATATTGAATGTCGGAAAATGATCCTGAAATAATATATATATATATATATATATATATATATATATATATATATATATATATATATATATATATATATATATATATATGAGCTTCCTGAGCTTCCGAGCCTTAGCTATTATTAATTAAACCGCCAGATCTCAAGGTATTCAGATATTCCACAGAAATGAGTGAGGTTTCGTCACTGCTGACTGCATCCACACTTAGTTATTCTCTTGAAGCTGTAGACATTTGACTGACGATAAAAGTCGTTCATTTCATCAACGTTATTATTCTTGGCGCCTATAATGCCACTCGAAGCAAAATACTGTTCTCACTAAATTCTTCCTGAACCATTTCTGATGAGGAGTTCACAATCTTAGTTTCTCCAGGTAATTCGATGTTGCCTTCGGTGTTTGTTGCAAATTTGCCTTCCCCAACTTTCAGCAAGAATTCTGCCCAGTCTGCATTCCAAGCTGATAGATAGTCTCATGTTTTCTGAAAGAGTGAATTGCGTGAACCTCTGCCAAAGTAGACTGCGATTAAATGATATTTGTATAACCTGCTGGAGCGTTGCTTTTTTTATAATTAGTAAAATCTGTCTAAAATCTCCAGCAAAGGACATACGAATCCTGCCAAATTCGATGGTTGCCACTGAAGGTCGTAGGTGCCGTCTAATGTATTTCGATTGCATTAGAGCTTCATCTGACACACTGAGAGCTGTTTGCTGTAGTGAACTTGCTATTAACGAGTTGGGAGATATGCCGCACCTGGCAATTCGGGAGGCCTTCAGTGGAAATTTGAAAGCTGCATGTGCAGTCGTGCCATTGTGCAAACACTGCTCGGATATTCTAGTAGATGCAACAACCAAAATATTTTTGCCTTGTCTCTCTATAGCTTCAATAATTGTTTGAATTAAATACTTTTTGGCTGACCCACCTGGCCCAGGAATGACGAATATTTCTGTTTCAGTGCTGTTGGTGTCATTTAGAATGGCCTCTGCTGTAATAGAATCAAATATGTGTCATTGTTGCCTTGTTAATGGTGGAATTCTTGCATCGAAACAATTCCAAATTTGGAGGTTCGATTCATTTGCTGGTGATGATACGTTGGCATCTGTGTGTATAATTTGTGAAATCTGGTTGAAATCATCCAGACTATAGCCATTGCCCAAAAGATGTTCCTTCGAATGGCGTAACATGGTTCTCATCGACGATGGCTTTATCTCAATGAATAATCTTTTTCAGAACGTCAAAACATCAGGAATTTCACAGTGGAAGAGCATTAAAACAGAGTCAGCATTTAATCAGGAGATATGATTGGTGCTTCGGCATATCCAGAGCGTATTCTTCGTTGTTCACAACAAGATCCAAATTTGACACATGCCTCTTGAAACATTGCCACAAAGCTCATTATTTACAGTACCAATGTCCTCAAATGAACATGACTCTATTCTTTTCAAGAGCAGCATTCTCAGCTAGTACCGTTCGCGGTCTTTTGGAAATACATATCCTCTGCGTCTTCTACTCCAGGTTTTTGTGGATTGATCCAAAGTTAACGGACAAACTTGATATCGTATCTGCCACGCTACATGTGGCGTTCATTCGAAAAAATTGTGTTAGCGTTATTTCTTCACTGATTCGTGCTGCTGCCAGAGCCACGTCGGTTGTCATATTCTGGCGTAGATAAACGGCTATCGCATGTTGAGATGGATAGCTACTTGGCAGATAGGTGGCGACTCTGAATGCAGGGGAAAACAGTAGAATCGCCATAAAGATTCCAATATCGACCATATCGGCTGAATTTCATCGAGCGTTGTCACTTACTGCCCTTAATCATCCTTGTTTGAATACTGCATTTTTCTCGAATGCTGTCCCCTCCTTTGTAAACGTATTTGTACAAATATTTGAGTGCTTTAACTGTAGAAGCTATTTCACCATTTATATGAGCATTGTGATTCTTTGATGAAAAGTATTGTGCAGAACGGTCCATCGATTGTCATACGAGAATCGTTTTTTAACATAGATTTGTTCATTGTTCCTTCTGTAAATTGGGTAAGAGTCGTCACGGCCATTTGTTTGTTCACAAAGAGTTTTTGGGAAATTATTGGAACAACGTCCATCCTTCATACCTGGTAGATCTGGAATTCCAGGGCGGCAAGGACCATTGATGTTTGCTGGGGTAATTGTCTTGTACAATTCTAGATCCATATCGAGGTCTGAAATGTCAGCACAAACGTACTTGTCATAGTCATCGGTGATCCGTGGCTTATCGTCACAATAAGGAATGATTAGTATATGTATATGAGGAAGACCTCGCTTTTGAAATTCAAGGGAGAGAATGCCTCCGACAACGCGTCCAAAAATTGTAAGGTTTCGAATATCATGAAGCATTGTCTTCATCTTCATACGAATGACTCGGACACAGATCGTGCCTGTCGCATGTATTTGATTTGGTTTCAGTTATCGAGTAATTTCTGGCCAATTTGGATTTCACGTAAATGTCACAAAAATCTGGCTTCCTATAGAATCGCACTATTGTTACTGAATCAAAGTACAACTATTTCATGAAGCGCCCGCTTTCAACAAATGCGGCTGGCAAGACAATAAGGCGCCCGATTGCTTCTGGTGATTCATTGCGCTGCAACTGATCCATCAATCCAATGTGGCACTCGCTTCGCAGCAACTAATCCATCCATTCCCTGTAGCACTCGCTTCGCAGCAACTGATCCATCCATCCATGTGGCACTCACTTCGCAGCAACTGATCCATCCATTCAATGTGGCACTCAGTTCGCAGCAACTGATTCATCCATTCCATGTGGCACTCACTTCGCAGCAACTGATTCATCCATTCCCTGTAGCACTCGCTTCGCAGCAACTGATCCATCCATTCCATGTAGCACTCGCTTCGCAGCAACAGATCCATCCATTCCCTGTAGCACTCACTTCGCAGCATCTGATCCATCCATTCCATGTGGCACTCACTTCGCAGCAACTGATCCATCCATTCCATGTAGCACTCACTTCGCAGCAACTGATTCATCCATTCCATGTGGCACTCACTTCGCAGCAACTGATCCATCCATACCATGTAGCACTCACTTCGCAGCAACTGATCCATCCATTCCATGTAGCACTCGCTTCGCAGCATCTGATCCATCCATTCCATGTGGCACTCAATTCGCAGCAACTGATCCATCCATTCCATGTGGCACTCACTTCGCAGCAACTGATCCATCCAATCCATGTAGCACTCACTTCGCAGCAACTGATCCATCCATTCCATGTGGCACTCACTTCGCAGCAACTGATCCATCCATTCCTTGTGGCACTCACTCCGCAGCAACTGATCCATCCATTTCATGTAGCACTCGCTACGCAGCAACTGATCCATCCATTCCATGTAGCACTCACTTCGCAGCAACTGATCCATCCATTCCATGTGGCACTCACTTCGCAGCAACTGATCCATCCATTCCATGTAGCACTCGCTTCGCAGCAACTGATTCATCCATTCCATGTAGCACTCGCTTCGCAGCGTCTGATCCATCCATTCAATGTGGCACTCATTTCGCAGCAACTGATCCATCCATTCCATGTAGCACTCACTTCGCAGCAACTGATCCATCCATTCTATGTAGCTTCGCTTCGCAACAATTCATCCATCATAACCGTGTATCATTTGCTGCGCGGCAATTGATTCATCAATCCCATGTAGCATTTCTTTCGCCGCATTTCATCCATTAATCCCATGTAGTATTCTCTTCAAAGCTGCGGTTGATTATGTCGATGCCAATTCAGTCTTGCTTTGTCGATTAAACAGAAATTGTCGACTGCAAATTCCTGACTGAAACGGCCACTGAATTGTAACTGAGTGATCTCACCATCCAATATCGTCATCCGATAGGGTTAATATTGCTGCTGCGTCACAGTTTTTACTGATCCTGCAGCATGACAATTGCTGTCATGTAAAGCATTTTCACCATTAAAATGTAATAACACAATATGAAGAGAATCATAAGATGGATAGACTAATTCGCTGTAATTGGATGCCATTCCCACTGTGCTTGGCCTCATTCTTTAGAAATCTCTGTAGAGGATAACTGCCAGTTCCCCTCCTGTTCATAGCTATAGTCGTTGTGCTGAATATGTATTTCATAACGCTACGTAATTTACATTTGAAGCTGCTCTAAATTGGGGACATAGTTGAGAGTATAGTGTTTGTGCTGATTGAGGAAGCGGTTGAGCCTTTGAAATATTAGTGCAATGAACGCATCTTTTAAATTCAATCGATAATTTACTTGCGCATCTTTGTCGTAGATATATATCTATGCAAACTGAGGTAATATTTACTGTCTTCTTGTATCCACTGACGTGTGATGTTAGATGATGAAACATCCTTGAACTCACACCACGTGTGTAAAAAAAACCCTTCTCGTCCGTTGGCGAAATATCGATCAAAGTTGGTCCTTTTCGACGAAAAAAAGCATTGTTTTAAGCCCGTATGTATCTTATATATGTTTTACTTATGTCGATGTGTTCAGTCAGAAAAGCCATGTATTCAGATGGAGGCTGATGAATTGGCGGAAGATTGATTTGTCTTTCTTTTTAACATAATTGATAACGTGGATTGCAACGGGAAGACTGTGCAATTCTTTCCTCTAAAAACATATATGCATTGCAATGACAACAACTCATGTCCATTCTATTTGACGGAAGCAACGCTGTTGTTCGTGCTTCTCTTCGACGTTGATTTCGCATATGAAGCTGATTTTGTTTCTGAACTGGGTCCGACCGGCTTGTTGTGCAACTCGAAAATTGTTTGAACCATCCTGGGGTCTGCTTTCATTAAATAAATGTCTGTCTGGCGCACAGCATTGCTGAACTATCCTGGCATTGGTTTTCCTTAAATAAACGTATGACAATTTTTCTCCTTGTTTGTCAAATTGTTTTGAATCTTTGACCTTGCTGGTACGGATAATAGGGCAATACCATTTGATTGCTGCTGGAATGTCCAATACAATTTGATAGACGTGCTTGAGCATGTTCTTTTCTTGAAATGTACGATGGTGTTCTTTTAATCATTGTCCGTACTGCGTAGCGATTTATTTCTACTGATCGATTTGATGTTGCTGGTGATGCTCGTTATGATCAGTGTTCTTCGGTTTCCTCATCTCTTCGTTTAGCATGGTTTTCCCTGCCTTGAGACCCTTGTTGTGACCCCTGCTCTTCTGTCTCCTCTTCCCTTGGCTTAAGTGTCCACTCTCTAGGTTTATTTTTTCAGACGTTGTTCTTTGCTTCCGTCTTCCTTTCGCTTAGTCTGCCGCTCACGTTCCAAGCGTATACACATCCGCGCAGTAGAGCGCATGCGCACGAATGCACATGCCCATAGACGGGTGCATGGTTGCATGAGCACAAACGCAAACACGAAAGCAAAAAGATACGAAAAACCCTTACACAAATGATAAGTGAGTATAAAGCAAGAAAAATTTTAAAAAATGTAAGCAGTAAATTTTTCTGATATCTCCTGAAAAGTGAAAGGACAGTTTCGCCTACGAAAGCCTGGAGTCGGGATAGTGAAGGTAAAATCAAGCAGCTACGTGACACACTTTTACTTATCTTAGTCCTATATATATATATATATAAACATATATGTAATATATATATATATATAAACATATATGTAATATATATATTTATATATATATCTATATATATGTATATATATAGACAGAGATAGAGAGAGATCATCCACTACACGCACAGGCACACACACACACACACACACACACACACACACACACACACACATATATATATATATATATATATATATATATAAAACAAAAGTGGAAGCAATGAAGTTGAAAATGCTCTAGTCTGAAATGCGGCATTATAATGATTTATTGTTTTTAATAGTAAAAATGGCGGGAAGTGATTCGTCAGTTATAAAAAAAAACGACATGTACCAAATGTAAACACGTTTCTTTGGGTTTTTTGGGGTTTTTTTTACTGAAGAGAGAAAACGTCAGGTGGTCAACACCAGCGTCCATTCGTGCAACAGTCCGATAGCCATTTTGGGATTTTACTACGCTTGGTTAATCAAACTGCCAATGAAGATGGTGACACATTGACATTTTTTTATTACTTTCATTTTAGCTTTTATTTTTTTGTGTTTATTGTTTTGTCGTTCAGGTTCTGATGTCAGAATTCTATTTGGATAAAGCAATTAATTCCAATCTGTCTTTTTATTTTACATATATTCTCTATTTACATCACCGACTCTGTCATCCAAACCATTTTTTCTCTCACTAAACTTGTGTCCTTATATATAAAGAAAGAAAGATAGATGACGATTTTAATGAACTTTGATATATATATATATATATATATATATATATATATATATATATATATATATATACGTAAGTTTTTCTATGCATAAACAAACACACACACATGTCCAAAATGTAATGGATGTTTTATTTATTAATAATACCAATTTTTTAAATTTGAAACGTTAGTGAAGAGTCATATTTGAGTAGATGCTCCGTTTTATTTCAAACGGTAACTTTATTTTCATGTAGCCGCCTGAATATTCACGAAACAAATGTGCCCTCTGGTGGACGAACATAAATATTATTTCACATAAAATGAGCGTCTACTCAAATATGTGTATCGACTAAAATAAGGTTTAAGGTGATAAAATTATGCATATGAATGTTTATATAGTTTAAATTTTGCTATACATAGGGAGTAAGAAAGTCGACTGTTTATGAATACAAACCTCCTCGATATCAACACTGAGGCAGTTTCAGATCATAGGAGATCATCAGATCATGTGATACTACACGTTTTGCGGATTCTATGTACAGGCGAATGTTAATGGTAATATTAGCAGTTTCTTTTAAGGAATCATTCCAAACACCTTGACGAAGCAACCAGTGCCACTATACGAGGAAATTTATATAATATCATGAGAATCATTTTTAATACTTCTCTGTGTGAACATCATTCATTTCAGTATCAGTCTATATGAGGTATTATGTACATTATTTACATAATTCGGGCTATTATTCTTATCTTTGTCGCCATATTTATTACAGTATGTTATGGGTCCTTACCTATAACTACAGAATGAACTCTTCCTAACACTATGTATACTCCGCCTCTCAAGAGAGAGGAACGAATCGAGTCGAGCAGATAGTAGTTCACTCCAAACTAGACTGACAGCCATACTAACACCTTCCACATCTCGTATTATTATTCCGTGTAATATATCTTCGTTATTTCTATTCTTGTGTTCGTGTTGTTCTTCTTTGGTCCTAACCTGGACCATAACACAGTATCTGTCTATATATCTGAGATGAGGTATTATGTACATTATTTACATAATTCGGGCTATTGTCCTCATCTCTGCCGCCATATTTATTACAACGTTTCGGCCGTTGTACTCTCCGGCTTTCTTCAGGTGGTTGGAATGTCGAACTGAACCCTTTATTCCGCTCACTGTGCTAGTCTGTTCTAGTTCCACGTGCTCTGTTTAATGGATGTCAGTTCTCAGTTATCTCCTCTTAATTTCCCTCTGAAAGTTCTCCACTGCCTTAGCTGGGCATTGAACTCAAGGACACATCGCACAGTGGATAAAGGCGTTCGTTAGATCCAGTGACAGGACCCAAAGAGTGTGAGTTCAATACAATAGTCCTGATAATGGAAATAATGTATCATTCATTTCGATGAAAATCATGGCTAAAAATAATAACCTTATTTGTCATTGATTTAGCTTTCCTGGTCAATCTGGGAAACAGTGATGATTTATTCCGAATGGAGTCGTAATGGTTCTTGTGATTTTTAAGAAGCAAAAACAGTGTTGTCGAAAGAAAACAAAATAGTAACTATACAACTGCTAGATATTACTGAAATAATCGCTTCCTGATAAGGAAATATTCGGCATTCATTGACTTTTAAATTTATAAATGCTTTCTATCAAAACAATCTTTAAAGAAAATAGGTTTATCACGTCCACTAACTTGAAATACGTTTTTATTTCTTCCATGGCTCCTGGAATGGGAGAAAATGTAGAATTTATTCTCCTCATCTCTAATGGTAATGTTAAAGGTTTCCTTATGAGGAAAAATTTGGAAGACATGGACAGAGCAGCCCATGGTTTTCGAATTAAGTTTTACTTAAATCCATGTCACTTCGACAGGGAACAAAGTCTAGTATCTGTTCTACAAATCTGTCGTGGCAGTTTTGCGTATGGCTATAAATTATTTCCAACAGCAAGGCCTCTGATCGGGAGATTGGAGGTTGTGAGAAGCGAGGAAACACCTCTTAATTGCTGTTGTTCTCCGGTCCACCCTGACCCGGGGTGGTAGCACCTGTTAGGTTCCCAGCTATGGGCAAATAGTCAACCCCCAAACAAAAATAAACACTATGAAATTATAAAAATAGATTTATTAAAAAATAGAAAAAAGACCAGCAATACATAATTGTAGTAAAATATCCAACAATACATTTTATAGTAAATTTACTAACATTACATTTTATAGCAAAATGACCTATAATACTGTTTTTATATGTAGTTGAAAACATACAATTTTGTTCAAAATATATTTAGTTGAAGCCATAAAATTGTGTTCTAAATATTTAGATGTCGGCATTAAATAACCCATAGAGATGTTGATATCCCGTTAAACAAAATCAACCAACCAACTCTCATAGTAATAGTAATATTAGCTATTTCCTTATGACGAAACATCTGGCATTCATTGACCGAGCAGCCAGTATTGAAGTCGCTTGCAATTTATGTCTTTTTTCTGAAAACATTTTTAAAAGGAAAATCAGGTCCCGTTACTCTTATTCCTATTTTCAATATAGATGTCAGTTTCCTTCTTTACGTTTCGTTTCGAACATCAACATTTGGATTATGTCTTTATTTTCTCTTCCACTTGCATGTGTGGTGCATTTAAGATCCTGTTAAGAAAACTGATACCATCTGAACTGGCAAATCTGCACAAATTACTAAAATAAAGTAACACTTTTAAATAATCTGTGATCACAGGAGACATTTGCAGTCAGGTAAGGGCAAGGACGTGATTTTGCGATCTGACAGCGAATGTCGTGTCATGACGTGCACCTCATATATGCAAACCATCGCTAATGATGCTGGAAGAATGGTCGGTTCCATTAACCGTTGCAGTAAGTGTCTGATTCTTCCTGTAAAAATCTATCTTTACAAGAGCCGGTTCAGACTAAAAATGAAGTATTGCTGCCATATGTAGGTTGGATCTTCGCAATTTCCCACTTCACGTATTGCCACTCAAGGTAGATGATTTCTGAAACGGTTGTTGTGTGAAGAGTAAGAGTATCAGTTTAATGGTTAAATCTACACTTGTAGGGGTTAATGTGTTAGTAGTTGGGAAACATTCTTCTGAGAACATGTTCTCCAAAGCAACAGCTCTTCCGAAGAAGAGTATATATATATATATATATATATATATATATATATATATATATATATATATATATATAGAGAGAGAGAGAGAGAGAGAGAGAGAGAGATAGAGATAGATATAGGCTTCAGCTCTTGTACCGTGACGCTAGTTTCACTTCTTATTGAACACTTTTCTTAGCCATACTGGCAAGCCTTTCCAGGTGAAACCCTTTTGTTTTCGGCTATTTAGATCGGATGATTTGCTCTCCCCACTGTGCGAGTTTGCTTTGGCTGTCAAATTGAATTCGCCTGGTTGTATATACGGTACTCACCCTACTACTACAGCTTCTGGCTACCTGAAGATTGCGTGCAAATGTGGCCAGTCACTGTCTACCAAGTTTTTGAATATATATGTATATATATATATATATATGACTCTTCATCTCTATCGTCCTTATAATCACCTGTGGCACATAGGGCCATCGCTTCACAAGGCTAAGTATTGCTGCCGTGGCTTTGTAACAATTAGAATTTTACGGAACCAAGTTTCTAATGAAACCATTTTCAGGCTGGTTTTTCCTTCTTCTAGACTGGTTGGCAACCAAAGCTAGAGAGTTCAGTCTGCCTTTCTATTTAACTTATAGCTGGACAGGGAAGAAATGTCTTAGGACATTTCTAGGAGTATCTGTACGAAAGCGAATGTAAAGAACTTGACCGGAATTTGAACCCCAAACACCGATTCCATTTACCACGCCGCAAACATCTATAAAAAGCCATAAATGCATAGTTTAAAAATTTACTATACTTCCAGAGAAGAACGATCATTATCAGAGCATTTGGCGGTGAGGGCATATGAATCAAACCTGCATAGTGCCTATCCGTTTCACAATGCGATATCCCCCTTGTTCTAACGCTTACAATGAAGCATAAAATGAGGTGATGATATATATATATATATATATACAGAAAATACATGTATATACTAGTGGGTATCTCAAGGTATTAAAGAAAATGCCAAATAGTAACAGTTGAAATTCCTTGGACACATAATGAGGACGGAGGGATTAGAAATGTTAGCGCTAAACAGGTTATCTTTGAGAACAAGAGAGATAGAGGAACTTGCCACGCCACGTACCTGGCGTATTTGTGTAATGAGAGAACGGAAATTGAGCCTTAGCAAAGTAAGAAAAACTTCTATGAATAACAAGGGATGTGAAGTTTTGGCGAGCATGAACGCAGCACACAAAAGAAGACTGTGCTTCTAGCTCTCAAAGACAAGGACAATTAGAACCTTTTCCCACACCTGATAGCATAAACGAAAAGTGTAATATTTAATAGGAAAAATCTTGTTACCCCTTCAGTATAGGAACTGATCCATTGATTAAATATATGGGTGTCACCAAAAGAAACAACACAATATGCGAATTACACATTTTGTAATATCAAGCAATTACAAAATGTTCAATATACATGAAGTGTTTTAATAGAGGATGGAAAGTGCGACACAGAAATACTAATTAGTAATGGGATAGTGAAAGATGCCTTGCAAAAGCTAAGCAAACTATTAAGAAATTAATATTTCTTTAGAAGCAAAGAAAACAGCACTAAAGTGTTATATCGCTTTGTGTCTGAAATCAAGATATATCGAGGATTTTCTTTCATTAAGCCTCAGTCCTATCATCAGAAGACTACTATTTCGTAACTAGATTTACTAAAAGCGAAGAAATAACACACGTTGATATTATTAGCGCCAGTAATCAATAGAAACGTCCTTGTCGAAATAATCCACCTTGGGGTAATAGGGTGTTTTTTTTAAAAAGTGGCCATTATTGCACAGATATATTTGAGGCTCCTGGATCTGTGGTCATAGTATAGGAATTAAGTGGACATTTTGGCAGACAAGGACGCCCACAGGAGGATTATTCATGGCATTTGGCTAAGTGAAAGCTGCAAGATTTAAGTGTCTGGCCATTAATAACGATCGATCGATCCGACATCGATGGTTTTCTGTCTGCTCTTACTGGTACCATAAAAGACAGGTCAGAATGGCGTCTTTTATATTGCAACGTCAAGCGCGGCAAAAGTGGTTATTTGTCTTTGACTAGTAAGGGTTGATGGTCGTCACATAGACGAATATTACTTAGGGTGGGGATGAATCGTCTTAAGGGAAGATTTGGTTGAGATTTAATATTTTCTCATCTTGGACACTGAAAGGCAATGTTGCTTGTCACATCGGATTTGAATTCTCATATTTTGTTTCCGCAGCCTGTTCAAAATGTTTTTTTTTAATTTTATTCTTTTTTGTAAGAAAGAACAAAGAAAAGATTTTATTTTTGGTATAAAGCAACTATGGAAATATTTTATTACTTACGTTATTTAAAATGCAGTAGTTATAAATGAGATGACATTCAATATAACATCGGTGATTACTTTAAGCAAACGTAATGAGTATAATCCGCCAAAAATATTCCTTCAATCAAGAAATATCAGCAAATGCTATAGAGTATCTGTCTATATTTCTGAGATGAGGTATTATGTACAGTATTTACATTATTCGGACTATTGTCCTCATCTTTGTCGCCATATTTATTACAACGCTTCGGCCCTTCAGTATCTGACTATATTTCTGAGATGACGTATTATGTACACTATTTACATTATTCGGACTATTGTCTTCGTCCTTGTCGCCATATTTATAACAACGTTTCGGTCGTTGTACGCTCCGGCCTTCTTCAGATTTCTGAGACATTAGGTTTATATACCCAGAAATTCATGCACATATATCCTCAAGGACGCATGGCACAGTGGATAAAGGCGTTAGTTAGAACCAGTGACAGGACCTAAACAGTGTGAGTGGTTAAGGCAGTGGAGAACTTGGAGATAACTGACATCCATTAGACATGGCACGTGGAACTAGAACAGTCTACCACAGTGAACGAAATAAAGGGTTCAGTTTGACATTCCAACCACCTGAAGAAGGCCGGAGAATACAACGGCTGAAACGTTGTGATAAATATGGCGAAAAAGATGAGGACAATAATCCGAATAATGTAAATGCTATACACTTTTTGATGATATCACTAATTTTATTCTGAGATAATATTTTTCTCAGTATTCTGATTGATTCATGATTTATTAATTTATAGTTAAAGTAACGGCTAATAAAAATAATCTTGATGTTTGAAATATTTCTGTCCGTATGCAAGTGGCTGAGACATTAGATAAGTGGGGAAAGTAATTCAGTTAATCGTAGTTTTCTTACGCTTCAGCAAGAGTTCTTTGAAATGTAAACATTGTATAAATCTGAAATGCACTAATTTGGTCTTGTCGACGAATCTAAGCGCACTTAAGTCACTTCGACGTGGTGTAATGGTTAACAAGAAGGTCTCTCTTTTATTCGGACTATTGTCCTCATCTTTGTCGCAATATTTATTACAACGTTTTGTCCGTTGTACGCTCCGGCCTTCTTCAGGTTGGAAGAAGGTCTGAAGAAGAAAATAATGTAATAAATATGGCGACAAAGATGAGGACAATAGTCCGAATATTGTATATAATGTAAATAACTAGTTAATTAGTTAATTTCTGTAATTGAAAGGATCAAATCATCCCATGGCAGGAGAACTTACAGTAAACTTAAGCGTATCGAATGAAATTAGTTCAAATCATTTAAGACTGGTAAGTAAAAAAATATCCATTAATACGATGCATCTTGGAAAATCCAAATGATTTTAAGTCGATTTTAATTATTTTAATATGTGTGAAATTAATCACATGGCTTCGAAAATTATTTTTTTTAATAGCAAAAAATGTATGAATATACGTGTGGTGTAGCTTTTATCTGTGTAGAAAGTGAAACGGGCAAGCTGAGTTGAGTTTTCGAATAAAAAGGCAATAAAGAAATCAGTCACAGTTGTGTAGTGAGTTCGATCCTCACTATGTGTTCTATATTTTCGGACTAGTATTACATATAATCTACATATAATCTCCGCTTAGTACATTAATATCTAAATGCAATTAAAAAAAATCTTATAAAATATCTAATCGCTCTTCTTCCTAAAATTCAAAAGATAGAATGGCATTTTCGACTCATTTTTCTGCCTCCCTTCCGCGTCCATCTATTGAGTTGATCATGTTTTAATAACATGTCCTTTGAAAATGTAGGCAATAATATCTATCCACGTATTCAATATATTCTTATCAATGTATTGCCAGAACGTTTGGAAAAATATAGTGTTTGTTTTCCGCCGCCTTCTCCACGGGTTTGCATACATGGTTGTCTTCTGTTGCTCAAGATCAGTGAACCAGTTTACACTGCTATTTAACACCTCTCTGCAGATAGAACAGATGTATTCATACATTTCGCAACGACATCATCAGACCAGACAAGAAAACTCAACTCGGCTTTCCCGTTTCACTTTCTACACAGATAAAAGCTACACCACACGTATATTCATACATTTTTTGCTATTATAAATAATAATTTTCGAAGCCATGTGATGAATTTCACACATATTAAAATAATTAAAATCGACTTAAAATTATTTAGATTTTCCAAGATGCAACGTATCAATGGATATTTTTTTTACTTATCAGTCTTAAATGATTTGAACTAATTTCATTCGATACGTTTAAGTTTACTGTAAGTTCTCCTGTCATGGGATGATTTGCTCCTTTCAATTACAGAAATTAACTAATTAACTAGTTATTTACATTATATACATTATTCGGACTATTGTCCTCATCTTTTTCCCCATATGTATTACATCGTTTTTTCCGTTGTACGCTCCGACCTTCTTCAGGCCATGTTCCAACCTAAAGAAGGCCGTAGCAAGCAATGGACAAAACGTTTTAATAAATATTACGACAAAGATGAGGACAATAGTCCGAATAATGTAAATAATGTGCATAATACCTCATCTCAGAAATATAGACATATACTTAATGGTGGAAACGTTGTAATAAATATGGCGACAAAGATGGCGACAATAGTCCGAATAATGTAAATAATGTACATAATACCTCATCTCAGAAATATAGACAGATACTAACTAGTTATTATTAGTTTACTAATTTATATGTCTTACTAGTAGAATGAGAATTTGAACCGACAACTGCTGGCATAATGCATATCATTCATACAATGATTTAATCTACTACATCACTTGTCCAAGCGAAAAGTTGTCTACTCTGATTAAAAGAAACACAAGAGCTACACAATGGTGAATAAGTGTGGTGCGTATTAACTGATCTGAAATGTGCTTATAGAATGCGGAATGAAACAATCTACACACTTGATTGAATAAAGTGTTCGGTTCGGAATTCTTAAAATGTTACCGTGTATGAAGACTGTAGAAGATCCAAACTTATCGCAGCTGAAACTTTGTGTGTTTAACAAACTAGACAAGCAAGTTTATACGAATAGCAAACATTCTAATAATAATAATAATAATAATAATAATAATAAGAAGAAGAAGAAGAAGAAGAAGAAGAAGAAGAAGAAGAATACCTCATACGAAAATATTTACCAACCATTCACACTGTTATAATTATTTTAAATTTAAATCTTGACATCTTGAGGTTCATTCACGATAGCTATTGACTCGTAGTTTAGAATTCTTTTTTATCGTTTCACCCCAAGCAAGGCAACAGTGCCACTAAGAAGAAGGAAGATTACAGGAATGTAAGAGAATGAGAAGACGTTAGTGAGGAGAAGTGAGGAAAAGCCAATAAAGAAATAGAATTCAAGAGAACAGAAGATGGCGATTGACATTGCAAGCAAGTGTTTGAACATTTATATAGCAGGGAGGCAAGTAATCAGAAGAGTGCTTCACAGCCAAAAAGTGCGAGAAACGTGACTATTAGAATAGAACTGACGGATTTATTGAACTAGTTCAACAGTAAACCATTGAGACCCAGTTGCCAATCTAGTAGCATGCTTAAATCCATGCAGTCCTGGCACAAAGGAGAAGCGAAGTATTGCTCTAAAAATATTTGTAGAAAAGACATAGGGAAGCCACATCAGGTCGTTGGGAAAATGACTGAATCCTGATTCCAGACCAAGAGCCATTACATTAGTGATCCTTCTCTGAATTTTGTCAAGGATCTCGAGATATGTAGTCTGAGTCAGATCAGGTATGGCAGCAGTATTCAATGCACAGACGAATCGTAGATTTATAAAAGTGCAAGAGAGATTCTCACGAGAATTGTCGGGCACAACACAGCGAGCCATTTATTCAAACGGTAGACCTAGCAATTGATTCAATATGATCACTGCACAATATGTCAGTGGAAAATGTGAGCCCAAGAAAGCATAAAGATTTGCTCTCTCGGAGGTTAGCATCAGCTATGCAGATATGATAGACAGAAAAGATTCTTTGTTGTGGTTAAATGTATTCATTTTTCTTTTGGAGACGTTAAAATTTATAAGCAATTTCCTGCCCGAGTTAACCTCTATCTTTTTCCAAAGCAATTTCTAGTTCTAAGATATTGGATCTGTCGGTTTTGTCTCAGTTTGCAGACAGAGAGATAAAAACATTCAATATTTTTCAAAGGGTTTGAGTCACGTACCAATTCCGTTCAATCAATAAAATACTGTTGTTGTCTTCATTTTAATTTTTAACATTAAAATTCTTAAAAGGTATTTAGCTCAGTTAATTTATTCCTTGTCATCCTTCAAGTAAAGTCCTATTTTTTTACACAGAGATTTTTGTTTCTTTACAAATAAATTCTGGAGGTGTCTTTTGCCGATTCCCAGAAAATTAAAGACTGGAATCCAAATTTGGAATGTTTTTTCAATGCATAATATAAATGAACACATTCGCAGTATATCTTGAACAATTTTTCCCAAAACACCAAAGCAAATTGGCGTTATCCTGATGGGATATAACGCACCCATTTTCTGTAAATTAATTGAGGAAGAACACGTTTCATTCATTTCTGTTTTCATTTAGTCTAATTAAGATCAATACTAGTTCGAATCAATTACTTCGTCGCCCCAAATAGTCTCATAATGGGAGTGTTTATTTTTTTAACAATTTCACATTGTATAATGCAAAATCACACTCTTTGGGATAAATCTTTGGTCTTTGATCACTGATGTTAGTTTGTATTTGGCATCCATAACCTGTATCATGTTGATGTAAAGAAAAACATTCAAATACAGTCAGATATTTATTTGATCCTGTATGTGGAAGATAGACATCAAACCGACTAACATAAGCAAGATGATGCAAATATTTCCCTTGGAGAATTTAATGATTTCCGTATTGATTGCTTTTAAGTAATATGTTGATTCCATTGATATTTACCTCAGTTGATCTAATCAGACATCGCTCGTCAAGAAAAATCCTGAACGAAATTGTGCTAACCACTTTTGACACCTTCAATTAGAGTAGTTCTTTCCATGTGCAACGCAACTACGGTTTTCCATATGGAGAATGTTTTTATTTTACTTTTAATGCATTGTATGAGCGAAACATTTCTCATTTTGATCCATATTCAATGGCCTAAACAAGGAACCAATGCACATACGACAGATGTTAAAATAAAATCGAATGCGATCATTTTGAAGGGCTTTAATCAAAAGTGATTTAAACCTCTGACAAGAAAGGATAAACAATTACCAAAACTAATATTAAGAATTCATCCAATCAAGTAGAAATGTACTGAATAAGGAACGTTAATAAAAAGGTGAAATATAAATCTGGAAGCATCATTTTGCTTCACGGGTTCAATTGATCAAATTCTTTGTTTCGATTGAATTCGAATGTCATAACTAATTTCTTTCAATCTTTTCGTTGGATTCACTAGTCGCCAAAGTTATCGGATTTCAAAGATACACTGTGTCAAATATGGACAGTTTCCCTTTAAGTAAATATTTTAATCTTCGGTCTTAGTTAATGAAAAAAGATTATCCCGTAACACTGTATATACGAACATAACTTCGAGTTGAAAAGTGCATTTAGTTTTAATTACTTTTAACTAATGTTTCTGTATAGGCGATTTTACCCTATTATTTATCGGTCAAAGAATAAAAAAAATTGTCAATATCTCTGTGATAAGGTATTATGATTACGTATTTGCATTATTCGGGCTGTTATCTTCATTTTCATTGAGATATTCACAACGTTTCGGCCGTTGTACGCTCTGGCATTCTTCAGGTGATAATGAAAATCGTTTTAGAAATATTTGACGAAACCTCATATTATATACATATTTAGTTGGAGTGATGTGAGTTTGTGACCATTATATATATATATATATATATATATATATATATATATATATATATATATATATATATATATATAATGGACTCTCCCGTCGGTTACAATGTATGAGGATCTGACAGCTTAGTTGATTCAGTTATTAAATTTTGTGCAATAATCTTAAGTGGCATGTGATTTACAAAGGTTGCCACATATGGAGCAAGAGTGAGGATTGTGAGATGAGATCACTGTTAGATTGACTGACCTTTTAGATCTTGTTCTCGGTTGTTGAAGATGATTCAGAGAAGCAGATTGAAAACTGCTGAGTCCACTAAAACACTTTGATCTCCAGTCTGCCCAATCCAAGGCTAAGTGCTCAAGGGTGTTATGTGGTATATTGACAGCTACATACACATTTCACATATTATATTTATCTATCTATCTATCTATCTATCTATCTATCTATCTATATATATATATATATATATATATATATATATATATATATTGAAATAAAAATAGACCACTTTAAGGTTCCATGTAATAAATTATTTCACCACAAACAACAGCGTCTATTTCGGGCCTTTCATTCCAAAGAATGTTCGTGACACTTTCTCTCATGACTTCCTTCTCTCTTTTTCACTTTAGGTCTTTTTTCGCCTCTCCCCCTTCTATATCAATATATAACTTCCGTTAAGTTAACCGATTAAATGTGACAATGTCTGGACTTCCTCAAACAATATTAAATTTGAAAGAATAGAAATTTTAAATTCACATCTAACCATCATGTCTCTCTCACCCCTCACTTCCTCACTTCGTTAATTTACATACGCTTAGTACTGCCCGTCAAAAATGTGTAAATTTCTTTTCATTTTTCGTTTCAACATTTGGAATTAAAGTCTGATGATCCGCGGTCCTTTAAAAGGGCTGTGGTGAAATAATTTATTACATGGAACCTTAAAGTGGTCTGTTGTTATTTTATTTAATATATATATATATATATATATATATATATATATATATATATATATATATATATATATATATATAATTATTGTCATCCATAGACAGACTGTTTCGCTGTATCACAGCTCTTCAGTGTGGCTAGACGTCCGGTTGCCTCTAACTAGGATCTAAACTCAATTGAATTGGCGTTTGTCGGAAATTCTACCACAAAGCAGTCGGCTTATATATATATATATATATATATATATATATATATACACACGCACACACACACACACACATATATATATATATATATATATATATATATATATATATATATATACACACACACAAACACACACACACACACATATATATATATATATATATATATATATATATATATATATATATATATATATATATATATATATATATATATTTATATATATATATGTAGGAATACTTTAATTATTCCACGAAAAAATCTTTATTTTAATGACCAGTATTAAATATATTCGCAAGTGTGGTTTTTTGTTTGTTTATATTTATATTTATACTTTGAACTGATGAACTTATATCCACGCTCCCTGGTCTTTATGAATTCAAATTAGCTGAAAGATCTCATCATTTTACATTAGAAATGGCTAGATATAGCCTTAAGTTCTATGCTAACAATTCCTTCTAGCGCACTTCTCTCCTGTTGAAATCTCTTCTGCCTTCTTACTTTCCAGTCAAGTTTGATCTTCGTAATTTAAATGCAATGGCGATCGTTATCTTCTGTCATCTTAGTTCTTGTTCTACTGTTTTTTTCGTTCCTTAAAATGATTTTTTCACATATTTCTTCACATTCAATAACTCTGTGCCTTAGTGTCTTCATTGCCTTACCAAGTTGAAACGATTTAAAATGTGGTAATATTTTCACAAAATAATCTTATTCTGGGATGTTCTGTTTTCTTAATCTTCCATCAAGTAATACTTGAGTTTAAGCGAAATTGAAAAAAAACCGCGCACACACACAGGACAGGAATTCTGTCATTCACTGGATATAGATATCTATTCGGCCATTGTGGACATCTATCTCGTTCTAAGAAGTTTCTATCGTTAAGTGCTCAAGATTCTCAGAATAAACCGATTTGGTGGAGATTAATTATTAGAATCTTACAGACCTCGTTGAACCTGAATGGGAAAAGCCATGTGTTCATTTCAAACAACTTAATCCGTCTAAAATGTCAATTTCGATCCATGGGGAATCTTCGTTAATAGCAAAAGGGGAGGGGGTTGAAGGCTCTGTATCAAAGGTCAGGTGGATACATTGTCGATATACAATTTGCGCTTGATGGGTTAAATGGTCGATGATCTGCCCCGAATTCAATATTCCAGCAGGCTTTCAATTGATCGAATTTCGGTTCTTCTCGTGTCGCAAATCTTTTACCAACTTTCCAATGTCTCTTTATATGTGAATAGCATGAACTACTGCAAATATATTTTGGTCAATTGTTTAATGTGAACTTGATAGACGCTGATATTCATCAATGAAACAGAAGAATTTGAATAATGCTTCATAATGAATAATACTTCATAATAATGCTTCATATAAAGAATGTGATCTTCATCGGAAGATTGATTTATTTTTACGACTTATCAACCTGTTTCAGGTCATTTAAAGCCAGAAAATATTTTAGATTGTAATATTTGTTTAGATAATAATGTTTTATTGAAACACGTCATACTATTTAATCCATAGCTAGAGGGAGAAGCGGTGAATTCATACCATTTCCATAAGTATTAGAACGTAAGTAAATATAGCAAACGCGGCTGGAATTGACTAGATGTTGTCTACCCAAAATTTGGTGGACTAACGGGATATGTCCGAAAGCCAGAAGAATCAAAAACATATCATATTAAAATCTAAACACTTTGCAAACACGGAAGAATATTTGCATGAAGATCTAAAACTGAAAAGATTGTTGTAAAGCAGGTAGGAATTTCATCCATCATTATGGAATAAATTGGGACTGTCCTGAAACATCTCGCAAAGAGGTTTAAAAAAAAATGCTATAGAATCTCCAGATGAGAGCATTTTTAAACACAGTAGCAATACTGGGGAAAGTATGCGTCGAAAATTCCGCTGACTTTCCACGGAGACGGGTCTAGTGCTATCTTCAAAAGACAGAGAAGGCTCATAGAATGCTTAGGTAACAATTGGTAAAGTTGCGAGAAAAAGACCCTCTTCGAGACGAAGCAGAACAGATGAGGTAGCCGCTACGTCTATTAAGAGGGACCCATTTAAATCCAAAGCATATTCACATTTTAAGTAGGTGGTAGTAAAATCAGTCAAATCTCCCAAGCAGTCAAAAACTGTGCTTTCACTCTTATGGGAACTTCTTATTTTCCAAGCACGTAAGCGACATGCTGTTGTTTGATCTCTAACAAGAACACGCGGCTAATATTAGTCTGAAAAAATATGTTGTTGAAATGAGGCAATACTAAAAAACAGTACGATTTAGAGCAACTGAGATGGCACTAGCTAAGAAAGAAGGTAAGAATGTGTTAGAAGGAACGATGATAAACTGGGAACTGTGCAAGTATCCTGCGTTTGACCCTGTGAAAGATCGTACGAACAAAAACCAGATCATATTCATGAAAATAGAAAAAAATATCCTGCAATTTGACATTGACCGACTTTTCTTTTCCAGACGGGAAACCTGATTTGGTCCTTTTAAATAAGAAAGATAAAGTATTCGATGATAGAAACGTACTTGCCAGCGGACCAGAGATAAAAACAAACACCTTAAAATAACAGGATTCGCCATAGAATGAGGTTTTGCCTTTAATAACAGGAGCACATGAAACTGACCAAAAATCATGAGATTTGAGAATATATAAACTGGAGATACAAACAAGGACTTAGACTGTATGTAATAAAGCAAGGTGGGCGTCTTTAAGTCCTAACGAGGAAAGTGCTAAAGAGTTGTATCTCGTTTGCACACCTCGAGCTATCCTTCGATCCACTGGAACAATTATTAAACATATTATGTAAAAGCGAGAACAAAATGATATTATTATTCTTGAAAGTAAATATGCAAGTCTTGTATTTTCTAATGCCGATAGATGATATCATTTACGAAATTCGAACACGGTTATGATTTACTAGAAAAAATATATTCTATCAGGCTGCGAATATAGCACTTCTCTCCGCGAATCCATCAGTTAAAGGTCACAGATAATGAAAATAAACAAGAATACGATGGCGTTTCTAATAATCATAAGGAAAAAGTGTTGATTCATTTCATGCTCATAAAAATTATCGGAGATATTAGAATCTGTCTTCTCGTCGCGGCTTCAGTGAGACACGAACGTGAGACACGAACGTGAGACAGATCTATGAAAAACTCAGTGATGTTTGACAGAACAAATAATTTAAAAAGCGCTTTTTATTTTGGAAAACTAAACCAGATGAAAGACCTACATAAATGGATGCACCCACTGTCCATATATTTTCTTACTATTCTCCTTGAAATCCCGATTTTAAAATAGCATGATGTATGTCTACTCCATTTTGAAAAACCGGTTCCCGTTACATTAAAACTTAAATAAACAGTCATTCGTACCAATGTATAAATAAGTTAGCATATAATAATCTCTATCTATAAAAGGCAGTGTGTGTGTGTGTAACGCGAATGCACGGCCGCAATTTTCGACGGATTTGCACCAAAATTTACATGCACATGCTCCAAGTTAGTGATAAAACCAAGACCGACTTTGC
This sequence comes from Acanthosepion esculentum, assembly GCA_964036315.1. Taxonomy (NCBI): domain Eukaryota; kingdom Metazoa; phylum Mollusca; class Cephalopoda; order Sepiida; family Sepiidae; genus Acanthosepion; species Acanthosepion esculentum. The sequence continues at coordinate 121,865,427 of OZ038488.1, read as the reverse complement.
ATTTCCCAACTCCCATCGATAGTGGAAATATTCGATTTTTTCATGCTTCTACGGCAGTTTTCATGTAGTTTGCGGTCATTTTCTACTGGCCAGAGTGAGAGCCTATAGCTGGATGCCACGAATAGCCAGGAAGATTCTATTTGCCAGCGTGAGAGCCAACAGCTGACTGACACGAATGTTAACTAGCATGCTAGCATGCTAAAAAAAATCGATAGCTGCATTCGTCACAAGTGGGAAAAATTTAAATCTGCATGGCACTTTACTCCAGTTGGCCCATTCGCTTGCTTAAACGCAACATTGATTCTGATTCCGCAGAACTGGGTTGGGTGTGAAAAAATATTTCTTGTTAATATTCTTTTTTCATTCAGTTTTTCCAGTTACGAGTCCTTTTTAAAAGCTGATCGTTTTGTGTTCATTTTGTTTAATTCTTTTTTCGTAACAGATTTAATGTTTAGTATAGAGCTTGGAAAAAATTCGCAGTGTGAGATAGGCAAAAAAGTAAGACATGTAGCAACATCAGCACGGCAAAGGGCACTCCTTTAAAGGCAAGGAAGGGCAAAGATATTTTAAGTCAAGTGATAGCGATTGCTGTATGAGTCGTACGATTTTTGAATCAAGCACGGGCCATGCTGCTAGTAATAATATAATATATTAATATAATGTAGTAATATTCGTAATAATGTAAATATATTATCGCTTGCGAGCACATTACGTTGAAAAACCGCTACCCGTACGATCGCAGAAGTTAACGTCGAGCCTAGACAGTACCTAGATGGGTGACTACTTCGAAATATCAGGTGCTGTAAGCTTGGAGGTGCAGATGGTGCAATAGATAATGGGTCGGAATTATTAATCGAAAAACTGAGTTCCAATTCTCTTTGGGTTCGTGCAAATACTCTTGAGAAATTGTATGAATCCATCTCAGAACCAACAGCTATGGGTTAATTATTATCATTTTTTATCCCTAAACCATTATTACCTCAAAAATACTTACGATCTAAAAATATTTTGTGGCTTTAAATAACCTGCAAAGGATTTTTAAGCCATAAAAATCGTATTAATTCATTAATAAAAATAGCTGGCACGGTTCTCCTTCTCTCTTTGTCGGCATAAATAAACATAAAGTATTTTGGTATATATAGGGTTTTATTGGGCACATGACGTGGTGTAATGGTTAACAAGCTTGACTTTCTAGAACAATTAGTAATGAGTTCGATCCTCACTGGGTGACCTATCCTTTTGGTTTTGTGCCACATCTATGCTACTCTTGAAAAATCATTATATAGTGTTTGACGATTTGTGTCTACATTTCTCGGATCAAGAGTTATCATTATTCCGATATTTATATTCGAATTATTGCCCTCGTCGTTGTTGTCGATATCACGGCTTGAAACCTATAACAACAACAAATATAATGACAATACTCTGAACATAAATCGTGTAAATAAAGTCTAAAATACGTTGAATACGCCATTTTACACAGGCCCTTTTTGAATGTGTAACATTATGTATAGAAGTTGGCACTAACGAGCCGGTGATGTTTGTTTTTGTTGAATTTAATAGCATTAAAACACATAGACCTTTACAGCACACGACACAGTATACAATTTCCGCAAACTCGAATCATCTTCATTTCCTATGTGTTCCAAATTATAAGAAGATATTTGCACTCAGACAGATTTTCCCAAGAAGTGCCACTTCGTGAAACAAACTTCTGCATGGCTGTTTCACGAAACGCTTAAATATTCTTATCTTCACGTCAAGGATCTACGTTATCTGTCTCCCCTATCCTCATAATTTTCAATTCTTACCACCTACACTACCATTCTTATCACACACATTATTCATCATTATATTTTTAATTGTAACGCTCTACCTGGTGTGGGGTCTTTTGTTGGATTAAATCTAGTATAAAAAAGCGAGCAACGAAGACTTTTTTATTGACAAACTTTGATCTTTACTCACAAAAATATGGGGATAACTGTTAGTGAGTGTAGAAAACTTGGATTTTTTACACGTCAAACACGGAATAATTAGTATTTGAAGACATTTTTATATTTATACATTCTTTTTATACATACAAATATTAAAGTAAATGCACTGATTGAAATAAACAGTATTAATAACATTTACTGGCCTGAAAGTCCGAGAATTTTTCATAGAAAATGTTCGTCCTCCGACAGGAATCGAACCTGTATCCTATACGGAACCGTCATATAGCCTGACGTGCCTTAACCGTTTCGTTTACCAAGGTCAATTTTACTGTCTTTAAACTACAATTTTTAATGATTCTCTCACGTACATTCATATCTGCTCAAAGCGATTGCAAATGTAAACAAATGACGACAATTATTTTAAGACATTTTTATGTTTATACATTCTTTTTATAGATACAAACATTTAAGTAAATGCTCTGTTTATAATAAACAGTATTAAACATTTAGCAGCCTGAATGTCCGAGAAATTTTCATAGAAATTATTCGTCCTCCGACAGGAATCGAAACTGTATCCTATACGGAACCGTTTCGGCCATAGAGGAGCGTTCGATTATCAAGGTCGATTTTACTTTCTTTAAACTACAATTTTTCATGATTCTCTCACGTACATTCATATCTGCACAATGCGTATCCAAATGTAAACAAATGAAGTCACATATTATGAAATGAAGTCCGACAATTATTTTAATACATTTTTATTTTTATATATTCTTTTTTACAGACAGAAACGTCTTAAATAATTGCCGGACTTTGTCCATTTCATAATAATTAGTATTGTTTGTTTCGTCATTGATTCGTTGATGTCGTGCCCGTACGAATCAGCATTCGGCTCAGCCTGTTCCCTGCACATTGCTACCGTTAACTTACTGGCCTTGATTACATTTAAACAAGGCATTTATTTGCTTTTTATTGTTTTGTGTACGTTATCCATATTCTTTACTGACTTGTTTTGTTTAGGGGGCCAATTATTCGTTATTGTCGCATTCATTTTTATTTCAGGAATTAAAACAAAGGGGAAGTCATCAAACTACGAACAAACATTTGAGTCGAGTTCATTATTGGTTATTCAGGAATGTTTTATTTAGGAACTACTTTAGTTAAACATCTCATAGAAAATGAGGATTCCGAAAAGAGGAAATGAAGAAGAAGGGGTCAGAATGTAAACGAATGGCGGAGATTAAGGGAAACGATGGATTTCTGGAAACTGTAAAACAAAAGAGGTGAACGAATACTAGAAATGAAAGCATTAGACAGCACAATATAAAAGCAAGGAGAAGGGCTTTAATATAAGAAAAGAGAATTTCGAAGAGAAATAAATGATGTCGATAGAGAAATTGCGAAAAGGAAACAAGAATAGAAAATGATGATGGTGATGAAGATGATGATGATGATAGCGGGAGATGGGGCTATGTTAAGTAAGATGGAAAGTGATTAAAAATTTTAAATCGATGTAAAAAAAGGGAAATTGAAAAAGAATAAGCGAAATATTTAATGATGATGATGATGATGGAACCCGGAGAAGGCTACTCATTTCGAAAAGAATTTAACGCGGGGTTAAATCAGGAGAAGGTCAATGATTCCAACAGTGCTGAGGTAAAGGAAAGGCTACGCATCATTAAAAAAGAAAGAAAGATGAAAGCTAAAGCAGTAGTGTGAAGTGAAATACGGAGAATTTTAAGAGAGCGGAACAGAAGATAAAAAATAATATAAAATAAATATAAGGGAAGAAAAGACATGAAAGATTTAATTTAAATATTAATAATAATATTAATAATAAGAGCTGAAAAAAAATTAAAAAAGATATAGACATTTTGAAAAGACAAATTAAAAAGAAAAAAAACAAGAAGAGGTAAATAGATTAAATTGTATCACAAGGAGTAGAGGTAGAGAGATGGAAAGAGAAAACAGTGAATTATTATTATTATTATTATTATTATTATTATTATTATTAGTAGTAGTAGTAGTAGTAGTAGTAGTAGTAGTAGTAGTGCAGATAGTAGTAGTAGTAGTAGTAGCAGTAATAAAAATAAACGAAAGAACTGACTAATGAAAAGGTGTGAATAGTAAGCGGATGTTGAAAGAGAAAAAGGAAAGACGAAGATGAACTCTAAAACTATTAGTAAGAGGAGAATCGAAGAGTGGAGAAGATAAAAATATTGGCTAGTAGTAGTCAGAGGACAGGATAAGGAAGAGGAGGCGAAATGTTTAATTGTAGTAGGAGGAGGGGGAGAAAAATGAAAATGAGAAAATGAAAAGCACTGAAATGTAATTATCTTTCTTTCTCTTTTTCTTCCTTTCTTTCTCTTTTTCCTCCTTTCTTTCTCTGTTTCTTTCTTTCTTTCTTTCTCTGTTTCTTTCTGTCTTTCTTTCTTTTTTTCTTTCTTTCTTTCTAGTATCGGTAAAATGTTCCGTTTGCTAACATCTGTTCCCATGATTCTTTTATTTATTTCTCCTTTTTTTAGTCTTACTTCATATCGCAGTTTTTTCTCGCCTCTTTTCAAAATCTGTATCTTCTTTTGCTGGCTACTTCTCATCTCAGCATGACTGAATCTCTTGTTTGCCGTCTTGCATTTCCCCATCATCTCGTCTGGAGAGTATATACGAGGATAGTAACACCAAATAGCAGAAGCGATAATAACAGTAGTAGAATGAGGAGAAGAAAAGAGGAAGGACAATAACTGGTGGTGGAAAAGACGATTCGACAAAGAAGAAGAAGAAGAAGAAGAAGAAGAAGAAGAAGAAGAAGAAGAAGAAGAAGAAGAAGAAGAAGAAGAAGAAGAAGAAGAAGAAGAAGAAGAAGAAGAAGAAGAAGATGATGAAGATTTTGAGAAGGAGAAAAAGAAAAGGTGTAGATAAGGGGCATAATCGTAGAATGAGGGAAGAAAAAACGGAAAAAAATATTGAATAGGAATAGAAGGATAAAATGTGTAAAGGAAGGCAGTGAGAGTGAATGAAGTCGTTTGAGCCGGGGGGAGAGACAGACAAATGAAGAACAATAGACAAGGAATAGAAAAACAAGTAAAGAAAGAAAGAAAGAAAGAAAGAAAGAAAGAAAGAAAGAACGAAAGAAAGAAAGAAAGAACGAAAGAAAGAACTTTCTATTATAAAGTATAATTCTATGATAATATGAAAAGTCTACCGCTAAAAAAGTAGCAAGGTCGGAAAAATAAGAATTAATCATTTTTAAAAAAAATACAACTTCATTTTCTTGCTCACTTGATAAATACGCTTTCCTCATATGAGTTTTTCTATGCTTTTCTATACGCTTTACTTCATATGAGTTTTACACAGTGTTTTTTCCGTTTACCAAGTCATTGTCTTTTTTTCGTATTACCAGGACTCGAACTAACTTCCAGTTGAACTTCATGCCACCACAGCTGACCTAGCAGACAGATGAAGAAATAGAGCTACCACTCTAAGAATCGAGTCGAAGTGAGAGACGCGAAGCGTTGGTTGGCTGACTGTGAATCAGTTTGCTGCTGATGCAACTGCTGTTTCTACACGACATCTACAGTCTAACTAATGACGTCATTTAAAAAGCTTCTCTTTTATTCTCTCCTTCTTTAAACTTCTCTTTCACGCTCTCCTTTTCTCTCTTAATCAAATATTATTTATTTTCTACTCATCATATCATGTCTCAATCATGTTGGCTGTATTTTATTGATACGTCGTCACAGTCTTAAAAATTGGCGTCCATGTTAACGTTAAAACTGCCTACGTTTGCCCGGCCTTCCATTTACAGTCTGCAACATTAACGTAGAATGTGATAAAGAGAAATATATCAAATAATTCGATTCGTGTGGCGCACGAACAGTATAACTATAGACCCAGTGAGGGTCACTTCACGAGAAAATGCTCAACAAGATTAACTTTGTAACACTCACTCTACACTGAGGACTTACGCAACCATTAAATGAGCTCTGCTTAAATTCAAACATATGGTAAAAAAAAA
>OZ038488.1:121841978-121854478 GCA_964036315.1 Acanthosepion esculentum | reverse complement strand
AGATTTTTTATGAAATATTCTATTAGCTATATTTTAACGTAAACATCATACAATGCCTATAAATTACTGTTAGTTCATTACGCTGATTTAGGAGATCATCATTTTTAGGAAACTTAATAATATGCAGTTTTTCATGTAGACACGGTGGGGCATGACTTATTTAAGGACTTACAAATTGTCGTTTTTTAATATTTTCCATCTTACTGTGTTAATATTTAGTGTGGGATGTAAGGTTACTGTACACATTTTTGATATAGGAGGAAGTATGTTGATATTATTTTAGTTTAAAAGGATTTTTGTGCTGCCAATATAAGATTTCTTAACGTCTGGGTTTTCAGTAGATGAGATGGTACATTGGTAAACAATAGATTCAGTAAGACATCTATTTTGCAAAGAGCAATTTATGGGATTTCTACAATTACATAATTTATAATCAATATTATTGTTTTCTCCTTTAGAATTAAAAAACGAGAATTTGTAAGACATTAAATAGCCCATATTGCCTTTTTTGAAAGATGGTATCAACATACTTCTTCTTTTAACAAAAATAATTACAATATTTAGCTCTACGTTGTATCGAGCATATTTTTTACTTAAATGCTAAGGAACGGTGGATTTTTAATATGTCTGTTCCCTCTCTTTATTTGGATACATACATACATACATACATACATACATACATACATGCATACCCATGAGGTCTGCTTACGCAATGAAGAACAAACAACAGAAAAGTAAAAATACCAGAATTTTTTTCTTTACCAAATTTCATTTTCGGAGGAAACAGAAATGAAAGCGAATGTTCAATTTCAAAACGATTTTGTTATATTTCCTATTTATCCTATCCTATTATTCATATATATATATATATATATATATATATATATATATATATATATATATATATATATATATATATATATATATATATATGATATATATATATATATCATATAATACATAAATATATATATATATATCACATAATACATACATCTATATATATATATATATATATATATATATATATATATATATATATATATATATATATATATATAATATATGGGTATAAAATGACAATTGGAAAAATCTTGGATTTTGCCGACGCGTTTCGTCTTCCGACTTTTTCAAGGCAAACATGAAATCGAAATATCTCTGTTGTTACATTAAAATCAAAATTTAAAAATATAGACGCTTCTGTCCAAGCCTTTTTTTCTGGTTTATGTAAATTATATTTATACTAAGAGATTTTTTTTTTCTTCCCATGTCGACAATATAGTTAAATTCCCAGATCAACTCTGTGGACAAGACATATTGGTATAAAATGACAATTGGAAAAATCTTGGAATTGCCGACGCGTTTCGTCTTCCAACTTTTTCAAGACAAAAATGAAATCGAAATATCTCTGTTGTTACATTAAAATCCAAATTTAAAAACATAGACGCTTCTGTCCAAGCCTTTTTTTCTGGTTGATGTAAATTTTTTTTATACTAAAAAAAAAAAAAAATCTCTTAGTATAAATATAATTTACATTAACCGGAAAAAAAGGCTTGGACAGAAGCGTCTATGTTTTTAAATTTGGATTTTAATGTAACAACAGAGATATTTCGATTTCATTTTTGCCTTGAAATAGTCGGAAGACGAAACGCGTCGGCAAAATCCAAGATTTTTCCAATTGTCATTTTATACCAATATGTCTTGTCGACAGAGTTTATCTGGGAATTTAACTAAATATATATATATATATGTCCTGTCATACATATATATCTACGTATACATATAATATATATATATATATATACATATATATATTTATATATATATATATATACATATAAATATTTATATATATATATACATATACATATATATATTTATATATATATATATACATATATATATTTATATATATATATATACATATATATATTTATATATATATACATATATATATTTATATATATATATATACATATATATATTTATATATATATATATACATATATATATATATACATATATATATTTATATATACATATATATATATATATATATATATATATATACATATAATATATGTGTGTATATATATAGTTTTACGGTATGATATATGCAAGGGTTAAAGTGCTCAATATCAGCGATAGAGCGTGTATGTAAATATAAAAGTGGAAATTGAAGGCAACACCGAGAGGCGACAGACTGTTTCATGGTAAACGCAAGCGTTAGTTACGTGGCCTGAAGGTTGCGTTTTATATGAAACAGTCTTCTCTGGATTTTGATACCATGCACACACACACACATACACACACACACACGCACACATATATATATATATATATATATATATATATATATATATATATATATATATCTGAGAAGCTTTTTAGCACCGTTTGATAATGGAACGGAACTTAGCATTTTAAGTTTAATTTTTATGATTGAATTTGAATTTGATTTTCAGTTTTGAAACATGGGAATTAAGGTGTTGCGAAACCTAAAGAGCCAGACAAACCTACCACGGTTTCCCCTAAGCAGATCGTCAGTGACTACTAGCCAGTAATCCCTGACGATCCGCATAGGTAAAACCTTGGTAGTTTTGTCTGGATCTTTAGCTTTAATTAGGTTTGCTTTATTTAGCGTATCGAGCACTTTATTTAGTTATTTTACTTATTGTATCGGTTTTTTTTTCTTTGAACTCTGAACTTGGATGCTAGACGATGATTTTCGGCTGACGTACACGCTCTCTGATCTTTCTTTTTTTTTGTACCATTTTTGGTGCGCGCGCGTGTATGTATATATGTGGGTGTTTTAAGAGGTGCTTGCAGTTTTCTTCTTAGTCATGCAAATCTATGCTTATACGTACAGGAAGGCTAATCGTTGACAGCCTGTCTCAAGGAATCAGGGAGAAATCTATCGATTAGTGAACAGATCGTTCAGCGACACAATCAATATAACTATCTATTCACGTGTCGTCGCATATACCGGTGGAAAAATAAACCTTTTGTCGATAAGTCTTATTAGTTTGGACAAAGGTTACGATTTCCTGGTCTATCCTTGACTTTTGCATTAGTTAATAAGAAAAATGAAAACTTAACGTTTGTGAACAGTATTTAACCTCCTTGTAAAATCCAATGCTTATGTGTTAATTTAGATCTACTAAAGGTCAAGCTATACAAGGGGACTGAAATTAGAGTTTACTGGGTGAGAGAAAAGTGTAAGAAGTAAGAGGGACACTTTACGAAGATATATTGGAAACATAAATGTTAAGCTTGTAGTGGTTGAGGAAGCATAGAGTCGTACTTATTTCTTATCAGTGAAATACGAATGGAAAGAGAGTACAGGGCGGTTTCCTTATAAGACGCGTTACCGGTAAAAAAACAAACAAAGATTTGAAAAAGGAAGATCCAGAGACGGATATGCAATGTGATTGGCCCTGATCTGTCATCTCGTCTGCAGTCGCTCTCTCACAGACGCAATGTTGCATCACTCTGCCTTTTCTACAAGTACTTCCACGGTAATTGCTCTGAGGAGTTGCTTTCACTTGTCCCTAAGCCTCGTGAATTCAAGCGTCCTACGAGGCTGGCATCCCGTTCCCACCCCTTCACCGTTGAAACTGTTAGGTGTAGACGTCTTTTCTACTCCAATAGCTTCATGTCACGCACATCTCGCCTATGGAACTCCCTTCCCTATTACTGTTTCCCTGACAAATACAATCTCCAACGGTTTAAGTGTAGCGTCAATCGTCATCTCCAGTTGCCTTGATCTATCCACTTCCTGACATCTTCCATTCCTATCTGCTCTCGCTCTATATCTCCCGTAACCTCCCCACCCCGATCGGCCCTCCGTCCTTCTCTTTCTCCACATCCCTTCCTTTACCACTCCTATCTGCTCTTCCTCCAACCCTTCTGTAACCCCTTGCGTGATAGTGGCCACCGGCCTTGCTCGGGGTGATACGCTTAAAAAAAAAAAAAAAAAAAAATATATATATATATATATCACCATGGAATATGTACCGATTAGCAATTTATGGCAAAAAACACCAACATACTGATATATATATATATATATATATATATATATATATATATATATATATATACGAGGCGATCCTGAGCACTCATGGGAGTGTTTTCATAACAAATTGCATTCTGAATTACGCAGTGACTGCTGGGAATAGACCAGATGACGACCAAGGAATAGTCTTGGTGACAGCTGGAGAGAGAGCCGACAGCCGGAAAGACGGCACACAGGATCATGTTGGATTGGCAGTTCAGCATGTACATTCCGTCAGGAATAATCCCAAACTTGCCACGACAGCACGCAACGATACATACCCCCAGGGAATCCCGAGAGGGGGGGATGAGATTCCCGTTAGGACGGATATTTCGATACTGACACTTATGCTCGATAAAAGGACTTCGATTGTGATTTGCGACTGCGGGAAAGAATGTAAGAATCCGCGTGGCCTTAAAATACATCAGGCTCGGATGAAATGCATGGATAAGGGAGGTCCAACGCAACGCACAGGTTTAACCCCTGGTGAGACGAAGGAGGTGCAGGGCCGGGACTCACACCACACTGCCCAGTCCCTCCAAGCAACCGACCAAACAACCCCAAGCATTGTAATCCGTAAGCAGATCAAATGGCCTCCTGCGACGTGTCACATCGAATGGCAACAGTTTGACGAGGACGTAAGCAAAATCCTTCTTAATACATCTAAAGGCAACGCTGATAGGCGGTTACACGTCTTATCGACAATGATAGTCAGTTATGCCACAGAACGATTTGGCTTGCGCGAAGATAGGAAAAACAAACCCTACAGCAAGAACCGTAGGGCAGAGAAGATACAGGGCCTGAGGAGAGAGTTAAGGTTACTAAAAAAAAGGTACAAGCAGTCTAGCGAAGAAGAACGCTATACACTATCAGAGCTGCGGGATGTTGTAAGATCCAAACTAAAATCTATTCGTAAAGCTGAGTGGCATCGAAGGAGGAGGAAGGAAAGAGCGAAGAAAAGATCATCGTTCTTCGCAGATCCTTTTGGCTTTACGAGGACACTGCTTGGGGATAAGCGGAATGGTCAGTTAGAATGCTCTGCAGAGGAGATTAACAACTATCTTCAGAACACATTGAGTGACCCTGTAAGAGACAAGGATCTTGGCCATATAGAAGCCTTGGTTAATCCAACCCATCCGACGGCTGATTTTGAATTGGACGAACCAAGCTGGAAAGAGATTAGGGAGGTAGTGAAGGCCGCTGGATCAGCCTCAGCTCCCGGAGAGAGTGGAGTTCCATACAGCGTCTATAAACGCTGTCCGAGTCTTCTCCAGCTCCTTTGGAAGATTCTAAAGGTAATATTGCGTAGAGGTAGAGTTGCAGACCAATGGAGATTTGCAGAGGGTGTATGGATCCCCAAGTAAGAAAACTCCAGACATTTAGACCAATTCAGGAGTATCTCTTTATTATGCACCCAAAGTAAGATCTTTTTCAGTATTTTATCGCGGCGCCTGACGAGATTTCTTTTGGTTAATAATTACATCGACACGTCAGTACAAAAGGGGGGAATTCCTGGTTTCCCAGGATGCCTCGAACATACTGGAGTAGTCACGCAGATATTAAGAGAAGCTAAGGAAAATAAGGGCGACATCGCCGCATTGTGGTTGGATCTAGCCAATGCATATGGATCCATTCCACATAAATTATTAGAAGTGGCCCTAAGGAGATATCATATTCCTAGGAAGATCAGCCTATTAATCCTGGATTATTATAACAACTTTCAAATAAGAACTATTTCCAGGTTTATAGTTTCCGATTGGCACAGACTCGAAAGGGGTATTATTACAGGCTGTACGATCTCAGCTACCCTATTCACCCTCGCTATAAATATGGTGGTCAAATCGGCCGAAGTCGAGTGTCGAGGCCCTATGATGAAGACAGGAGTACGTCAGCCACCGATTAGGGCGTACATGGACGATCTGACCATTACAACATCTTCGGTCACGGGGAGTAGGTAGACTTGAAAAACTTATTACTTGGGCGAGAATGTGTTTCAAGCCTGCAAAGTCGAGATCGTTAGTGATCAAAAAGGGGAAAGTAGCAGATAATTTCAGGTTCTCGATATCGGGAACTACTATACCGACGTTGACAGAGAGACCCGTGAAGAGCCTAGGTAAAACTTTTTACAGCACCTTAACGGACACTTTATCTATCCGAATGACGATCTCCGAATTGGAAGTTTGGCTAGCCAAGGTGGACAAGTCAGGACTTCCAGGCCGTTTCAAGGCGTGGATTTACCAACACGCGGTGCTCCCAAGAATTCTCTGGCCTTTGTTTATATACGATTTCCCAATGACATCAGTGGAAACCATGGAAAGGAGTATTAACGGCTATCTTCGCAGATGGCTGGGACTGCCGAGAGGTCTGAGCAGTGCTGCACTATATGGCAAATCAAATGCACTTCAACTCCCCTTTAAAGGATTGGTGGAGGAATTCATAGTCTGTAGAACAAGAGGATTAAGCAGGATTAAGCCAGCAGGGTGAATGGACACGATGGGAGAGTTTTTTACGGCGTGTTTTTATTAACGTAGTAAAATTTTTTTTATATAGCTTATTGTGGGTAGTCTATTTTTGTGGTTATTTTACCGGAAGTCGTTTATTTGTTTATTTATTTATTTGGGTCAAATTATTTTGCTTCTTTTTATTTATTTTTATTTTTTATCTTATATATTTATTTTTTTTTATTTTGATCGGTGTTTTTATTAACGTAATAAAAATTTGTTTATATAGCTTATTTAATAGTTTTGTTTTTGTTTGGGAAGATAATTAAAGCTATTTGTTCAATTTTGGGGTCGATTGTATAAAAATAGACTGCCCACAATGCACCACTGACCCGTATATATAAATAGCCGAGAAAAATAACAGCACTCGTAGCCTGACGATTGCATCTAGCATGAAACAGACTGTCGTCTCTAAGTGTTCACTTCTATGTTCACTTATATATATATATATATATATATATATATATATATATATATATATATAAAAACTTCATTTCACTAGTTCATGAGCTTCCGATCTTTAGCTATGATTAATTAATGTTGAACATGTCATTTTCGTTTATGATCGATTTCATCACGATAATTCTGTTAAGCTTAGGATGTACTTCTTTCTCAAATCCAGTAAGTTATATTTAATCATTTCTAAGCTACACCATTTCACAGTTTCATCTAAGAAATTGGCAATTTTGCTGTTACATCTGGTATATATATATATATATATATATATATATATATATATATATACACACACACACACACACACACACACACATATATATATATATATATATATATATATATATATATATATATATATATATAACGCAACCGACCCAACTCGATACGGGATCTCTCCCACTCTGGTCAGTATTTGCGCCGGCCATCCGAAGGCTATGTCTTGATCGTTTCGTTCTTTCATTTCCTCTGCCCCACGTTGTGTTCTTTGGTCACAGTGCAGTGCAGCTCGAATTTTCGTCTGCACTTAAGCGCAAAATCGAGTTGACGGAACCGTGCTACGAAAAAAAATCAAGACTGTTTTTTGCTGGTGGAGGCACAAGTCTCAGAACAAATAATGAACGAGGTCGTTGAGTTAATTTTCACTGCGTTTATAAGCGTTAAGACAACGGAATTTACGGTTTAAATACGAGATATTAGGCTGGCGCATGGGTTCAACAGCCTTCATCAACGGCTCCTTCTACTCCTGGCTTCAACCGATTGTCCAGTTGTATGTATCTCACCAAAATCCTACTACCCCTTCGAGCTCATTACGTATTCACCAATTAATTATTGTCTCGTGGTAAAGAGATGAGAGAAAAGAAGTGAAAACTTACCGGCGCTGGGAGCAAAAAGATAGAAAAGTGGAAGTAACACTTATATAGGGAAGTGGCGATGCATTATGCTTGAGTGGTAGTTGCATATACGCTGGAAAGAATGAGAGGTGATGAAATACACGACTGTTCGATAAAAGTGACTCACTTGATTTTTTTTTTACTTAAAAATGTTTCGCCTATTGTTTTGGGGATCAATATAAAGACCCCTTACCGACCACCTAGCTAGAAAGTTTACTCACCCTAAGGTATTCTATTTTTTTTGATAATTATAATTTTGGATATACATGAGATTTAGGGAAAAACTCTGGGCAAAAAAATCTGACTCACTTATTTCCTGCAACTAGTAATCAATAGAAACATAACCGAACAGCTTTGAATAAAGAATAATAGAGGTTTAATTTATTTATAATAGGTAATATAGTTCGAAATATTTAATAATCTATGGGTCCTCCTTTATTTTGAATAACCTTTTCAACCCGTTTTGGCATTGACTTGCAAAATCTGGCAATCTCATCCCCAAGCATTGAATTCCATTCGGATATGAAATTCACAATCTAATCCTCTTTGTTGATCAACTGCTTTCTCGGGAGCCTGTACTTTATAATGCTCCATAAGTTTTCTGTGGGGTTGAGGCGGCCATGTCATAACACTCACCTTCTTCTCATAATTTTGAAAAAATGAGCTTGGTGGTGTCGATTTGCGCCCTTTCAGCAGAAGGGAGCAGACACGATTTTAAAATTCTCTTGTACTTCACGCTCCTGAGGGTCTTTACAATAGGTTTTAAGAAACCAGTTCCATAAAATAAAAGCATCCCCAAAACATTATACTGAACGGACGATTGACAGTACTTACTGCTAAATTCAAAGAGCTTTCAAAGCTTCTTCTTCGGATTTTAGATCGCTTATCCTTTGAATTAAGCTCAACTTTCGTTTCATCGAAGAGGAGAACATTTAGTAAAACAAAAATCAGGTGAGTCAGTTTTATCGAACAGCACTGTATTACTTTTTGTTTTTCAAACGGGTGTCGGCGAGTGAACGGACAGCAAAGGAAAGGAAGAGGAGGAAAGACAGAAAAAGAAAATATTTATTGTCTGACTATATAAACGAGACCACATTTCTCCAACGCTAGATTCATGATCACATCCTTAAAACAACACGTGATCCGTTTCCAAAACAATAAAACAATAAAAAGTTTCTTTTTTGCATTTCCATTACTCAACAATTATTTTTTACGTTTACAAATTTTTGTATTTAAAAATTTATTCCACATCGGCAAAGAATTTTCTCTGTCTTTAGAATTTCTTTCTTTTTACAAACAATAATTTCTCGTCGGTAAATTTTATTCCAAATCAGCAATTTCTTCTGGTTATCGTTGTACCAGATCCTGAACTTGAGAATTCTTTTGTTCGGTTTCTAAAATACACCAGAATTGTTACATTCCATATTCTGTTTACACTTTTCAATACGACCTAAATATTACCTGCTGAAACCGGCCGTTTTTATTAAAACAAAATGATTTCATGTCATATGTTTGTTCAATTATTCAAACGTATTCCGATTAACTTTACAAATGAATATTTTTTCCCCATATTTCTCTTGGCTTGATAACATGACGGAAGCGTGGTTGATAACCCAAATGCCGAACATCCCAGTATTAACTCTATCAAAGCCACGGGTGATTCTATCCTTATTACTCCAACGGGTCCCCCCGACATAGTCTAGATAAATCAAGCTGACTCTGGGTAGCTACTGTCCAAACCCCATTGATTGCTTGTGGCAATATTGTATTTATCATTACTTACTCTTGACAATTTTTCTTAATAGCCTGTTTATCGCCCCTAAAAAAATTCACGCACACGCAATCTGTGATTGCCTGTCACTTAAATGGGACTGGTCAAAGTATAAATTCCCAAAGCATCTGACTCACATTTCCTTGCTTCTTCCCGAGTCAGCAATATAGTCCCCCTTCTTGCTGAATTTAAGGCTATATATTCGGTCTCAATTCGATACTTTGTAACCAGCCCCGGTCCATGTTTTGCTCTGGGGCTGGGAATGGGTAAGTTCATCACCTGATATATCTCAAAGTTTCTTTAGCTGTCTAACAATGGCAAGGCCATTAAAATAAACAGTCTGTTAACTTCGAGTAAAGTAACACAACTTAATGCTTTGTAGAATCTCCGTAACTCTTCGGTGGTATCCACAGGCAACCACAAGCACCAACGCGTTCAAGTGACCAAGGGTCACTGTACTGGGGTACAAATGTCTCAATGATGAGATGTCCAGCTGAACCCTTAGATGTTCTAACAAAATTATCACGGATTGGCTCGTTTGGCGTACCTTATTAAGAATGGTCATAAACTAAAAATACTGCATTCTGAAACGATTTATTTATATATTTACCAGCAATTTGGAAAGTTTAAATCTGACCATTCGATGCTTACCTACTTTTCTATTTAATTATTCTAGGGCATTCTCACTATTTCATTTCTTTAGTTTTCCAGTTTGAACTCTTCCTTGTGCTAATTAATTTTCAGTAGGTTCATTAATTCCAGACAGGTGAGTAGCGCTTCCGTGCTAAAGGGCGTGTCTTACTGATACTATCAGCGGACATACACGGGCCTTGTGATGACCAACAACAGCACCAGTAATTAATTTCGTCCGCCATCCATGACGTGCTTTCCACACACTTATCCTCTCCAACCAATTCCCACGGTTAATTACTGGACGTTCTTTTCTAATTAACCCGACATCGTTGCGCACCGACATCAAGTCCATCCCCAGTTCTTCATTTTTACCTGTATTTCTATTTATTGGGATTCGGGGTTCCTCGTTCTTCACAGTCTACCCCCTCAAAGAGGTAACTCTGGCTCAACCTCTAGTCTATTTTCTTCCCATAATCGTCTTTGGAGATGAGAAAGAGGTATTTCATCCTCCTCTTCCTAATCACTTAGCTCCTCCCTCTCTTCGTGATGTTTCGGATCTGAACCCTGGGTCACTTGGGTCCTTTGCCTTTCGCTCATTTAATATCGGTTTTCTTATTTCTTTCGCTTCTTCCTCCTCAGAGTCTTTATTTGTTTCTATTTCCTCTGGCATCACGAGGATTGCTTCCTTTATTCTTGCTTATTTGTGCCTTGATTCAATTATATCCCAATCGTCTACCACGCCCAATCTGGGGTCATTAGCACGTACCCTCATAACTCGCCCCGCAATTTGATCCCAAATTAGAAATAATACTGTGCCCGTCTGCTCTACTATTCTATAATAGGGTTCCCATCTCTGGTCCAATATTCCTTCTCTCAGGTGAATTTTGTAGAATACGGGCCCACAATTCCTAACTCTATCTCCATTCTTCCTTTATTTACCCTCTCTTTTCTCTTCATTTGTGGTGAGTAAAAAACTTAATGCTGCTTTTCTCTTATTAATCGGTTGTGGTCTTCTCTTATATACATTCTATGAAGTTTTAGCAAATTATACACTGGCAAAACTACATCTCGCCCGATCAGCAACTAGCAAGGTGAGAACTTAGATGTTTAATTCGTAGTAAACCTCACTGCTGCCAAGGCCTGTGTCAAATACAGGTCCCTTTTCCTGGCTTTATCCCTAGCTAACTTATTTCCCAAGGTCCTATGAAATCGTTCTACTTTTCTAAAAGTTCTAACTGGATAGGTTGTTTTAATGAATCCGACGTCTTTCCACACCGACCCCGCATCTCATCCTCCTTACCTTTAGGTGACAATTAGCATCTTTAACTATCAAAATAGTCCCGGAAAATCTTCCCTTCAAAGTACACTGTAAATCGTCTCCTTAACCCTCTGTCACTTTAAATTTCATGGCTCGTTCACAAGAGCCATATAAATCCACTTCATTATTAATAAGCTACTATTACCAAAATATAACTCATACGATCTATTTCTACTTAATCTTCCTTGATTACTAATTCTTCAAAACCAATATTTCCACGTACCACTAGACGGACAAATCATCCTCCAACATAGCCTTTCTTTTGTTTTAAAAACACCTCACATCGTGTCAACTTTACAAGCTTACATCATCTCGTCACACTATGGGCAACTACCAAAATCCTTCATTCGACACCCAGCATTCACACATTAACAGTGTCGTCCACGTCTATTATCGATTTTACCAATGACATTGTACGAGTTCAGACCTATCCAACAATCAAACAACAGAAAGAAAAAAATATTTTGGCCGTTTCTTTGACGATAAAACCTTTTCGTCATTAAGTTAGGGAGAATTTTTCCCATACTCTGCAATATCAGTTTTCGCTTTCCATGCCTGTATTTTTTCACTCAACAACAGACAACAATTCTCTCTTTATCTAGACTGTCTCCTCCTTCATTTCCCACTGCCTCCAGCAATTACTTCTGCATTTTTTCATTTTGGGTTATTACTTATTTCTCCCCTTTCTTCACCTACTTGAGTCTGCCACTTTCTTTTTTCTTCATCGTATTTGAACCGTAGTACTAGGGGTTTTCTAACCTCCTCCCATTACGCTATTTTTACAGTCTAGTGGGCCAAATTGGACATCATAATAGGTACCACTTCTGTCGCTTCCACCACAGTTTCACACAAGACCACTTCAGGGCTATAT
>OZ038488.1:121816978-121839478 GCA_964036315.1 Acanthosepion esculentum | reverse complement strand
ACAGTCTGTTTTTGTTGCATGAAAAATTTCAAAGCAACGACAAACTCTTGCATACGATACGCGGAAGCGAAAATCGCGTCTCAACTCGTGACGTCACACATGACTACGCAAAACGAGAAGTATTAAGTATGGGAAGCCGTTGGTATAAACCAATAGATCTTTTATCAATTATAGGCATTTAAGAATATTTGTGGAGATTTCATAGTTTATTTTGTTCAGGTTAGGGTTCAACTGTTTTATGTATATAGCTTCAAGGATTTTTAATTTTTTGTGCATCCGTAATTTCTTAATTTCTTTATTATTTGCTTAAATAGCTTATTTATTGATTTCGATTATTTTATTTTAATTATATTTTTTTTATTCTAAATATTCTCAGATATGGTTTCCGGGTTCCCAGAATGGCCTACTTTTTAAAACCCTATGCTAATATATTGTGAATTTTGTTCGGTTTCATTTTAGGGCTATTTTTAAAATAAACTTGATTGACATTGGCTTCGAAATTGAAGAAAGTCAATTCAAAATTTAGTCGCGATATACTATCACTTGTCGTCCAGTTTGCAACAGATAAATCAATATAGCGACATTCGTCCTAAATAAATACTGTATTTTGAATTTTTAATACTGAATGAAATATGCAAAGAATAGATCATTTGTGATTAAAATCAACAAATAGGATCTAGATGAAACTAGACTGCATCATATTTTGTATAATTCTCATCATAGTAAGTTTAAGACATACTCTATTCATACTACTACACGACCGCCAATAATGTAGCGTGTCGGGATATCAAGGTACTGGCAGTATTTCAAAACAGCTTAAGCGTCTTATTGACCGATTTTATCTACACGTATACAATGTTTTCCTTCTTTAAAAGACAAAAAAAAGTAGTTTCACTTTATAGAAACTACAGCAAACTGGGAACAACGTAGAAATTGCCAATATCATAGAATCCATTTATAATTGCACTTTTTATTCACAGCTGAGTAAGCCACTTCTGGCAATATCTAAATTTGGCTGCTTCCAGATTCCGGCTTGCTATTCTCTAGAACGGCGGCAAAAATTGTGGATATCAAGCTAGATTTGCCTAGTGGAAGAATCATACCCGATTAAGCCATTTTTGTAGGTACAAATAATTGGAAGTTCTTTTATGTTTTACGCTTTATTGGGAAAGGAATAAACAGAACACATTTTCACAGCATTTCAAGCGGGAAAAAAACTACAAATGGAAAAACATGCCTTTAGGAAGGTATTGTAATTTTAACAGATTTAAATACTTTTGCAAATAGACATTTTGAATAATCAAAACAGTTATGCATATTAAATATGTTTCATTAATCTTTTATATTTGGGCCAAGTACATTTTCATTTGATTTAATCTAGTGGCGGGCGTGACTTTTTAACGCGGAAAGTGGAGTCGGCGGAACTAGTAACCGTGTTTATTATATTCCATTAACTTTGGGATAGAAATGAATCTATTTTTTACTCGCAGCTATTCAGTAAACAGTAGAATGGACTAAGCCCTCTGGCCTTGGCTAGCAGTCAAACTAATTGAACGGCAACTGTGGAGAAGGCAACGGGAAATCACTCCAGTCTTTCTCAAGATATGGCAATTTCACATATATTGAAAGAAATGATGCTTTGACGAACCACTTCTGCCTACGTCTTCTTGGATTATTTTAGCATTAAAAAAAATGTGACAAACTTTTCGTTATATATCGACTTCAAGTAATTCTTAAAATAATAATTTTGTTTAAAGAAGTTTTATAGGATTCTGTCTGGTGGCTGTGACAGCTAGTTAATTTCTACTCGTTTCAGGAATTTGGGTGTCCGTACCCTGGTAAATGTCATGTATATATGATTTTCCGTCCTTTAGGCCGTTAGCACTTGACGACTCTTCTCATAGTCCATAGAAAATAAAAAATAACCCCAGAATGTTATGATTTGGAAATGTCGTATTGTTTCCAAACAATTTTCGAAGCAGACAGTCCTTTCAGCTTGGAATATTGACGTAACATAATTTTCTTCTAAGAAATTCTCGCTTATTTATATAGAGACTGTACTGACATAGGCTTTGTAAATATGTATATGACATACAGAGTGGAATGTGTAAATTGTCGTCATTTTATATTTTTTATTTCGAGGATGAACGTTGTTCGTTTTTTTATTTTGTCGGCTACATTAGGTTTATTTGGTCAACCGTCTGTGAGCATCATGACGCGATTCACTCCATCAGAAATTTAGAAACGGTATGCTGTACTGCTTGGCATTCGCTCTGGAAGCTCCATTACGAACATTTCAGTGTGGTTGGGTGCCAATCCTATGACAGTGCATAGGATTCGGAGAGAGTCGGGTGAGTCTAATGGTGATTTGAAGGTGTTTTGAGTGATCCCTACTGATGGAGACATTATGTCTCCGTTCAATTTCCCACAGGTCCTAAGACTCAACACGGAGACCTACATTAAGTGACTCGAGGAGGTAGTGCTTCCCTGGGTCAAGAAGGAAACCCTGTGTCTGGCAAACAGGACTCTGCACCAGACCACACAAGCAGAATAAACTAGTTATGGCTGTCAGACAATTGCTGCAACGATAGAATTATTTACATCTGACCACCTAACACTCCAGACTGCAACACTCTTGATTATTATGTGGCGGCGCAGTTGAGACGGAGACCAAAACAAAACAAAACAACTCCTTGTAACACCAAAGATGAACTGAAGGCAAAGATTATGGCACCATTAACCAACTTAAACATGAAGACCGTCCAGAAGGAATGCAGGAGATTCCAAAGTCGTCTGGAGGCCGTAGTTAAAGACAATGACGATTTTATTACATAAATGTACCGTTTAGTATTTCAAGATATTTTTGTGTACTTTTGGCAAATATATCTGTTGAAATGTCAGTGTTATTTTCATTTTTGCGCAATTTAGACAACAATTTTATCTTTAGCATCATGTACTTCTTCTGTATGATTGTGCGTATAAAATAGAGAAGAAAGATTTAGGATTAGGATTAAGATGAAAAATTAGCTCTTGACTAATTAATAGCTATGCAGATTATCTCAAATATATGTTATTTCTGAAATATAAGTAATATGATCAGATAAAGAAAAGATAAAAGCAGGACGTGGCGATGCCTTTTTATTGAGCCGTGTATTGACGAATCAGAAATTAGTGGGAGGTTGCGATTTCCTGATACAAAAAGATTTTCCCCTTCCAAAATTCTTCAATATGAGCATTCTCTTTGAAGGAACGTGTGTCTGTAAAATCTAGATTTGGGAAATTCTCTAACTCACTTAACCCTATTCCTGAAAAATAGTCGGCAAAATTTCTAAAATTTGGTTAATAAAATAGCCAGTATATACCATATGCGTTGTGATATTTAATAGCAGAAAAAAAGCATTCTCCTGATAAGAAAAGCAGCTGATTTGACTTTAAGTAAAAACAGAAAGTGCGACTTTGATGTAGTGACCTGATCACACCGTTCCGACACAAGTGACTCGGCCTACTGTAGAACAACGATCATGGCCACAAGACTAACACCTATGAAGTCGTGACTATGTCGTTCAGCCATTGCCTAGCGATTTCTAATGGAACTTCACTCTATGTCAATTGTTAGCTTATAATGATTGAATTTATTAATGATCCTTTATTTAAGATATGGAAAAATGTCCAAAGATCAACATTCCAAAATATACAATTATCCATGACACAGCCGTATGTAGAAATTGACCATAGTGTATAATTCCGTTTTTCTGTTTTCTTTTGTCGGTTTTCTTTATCAGAACATATTGATGTACTCGAGTCAATTGGGAAAAATATGATGGAATTCTGGACAATTCCCTCACAGATGAAAAGAAGTCTTGAGACAAGAGAAGGGTGCTGAAAATATTATGGATCGAAAAGTGAACAATAAGGAAGTATTAGCGAAAGTTGAAACAAATAAGTTACTTACTTAGAATCAGAAAGATGTAGTTGAAAATTCTTGGACGCAAAATGAAGAATGAGGGTTTGCAAAATGTGTTCCCCACAAAGAATAATGAAGACAATTTCTGCAGAGGGAAACAGCGAGTAATCTACATAATTATCTTACGGAAATGGCAGAATATGTTGGGGTTTTTGGGTACCCTGGTATACTAGTGAGCCAGCCAAAATGAGCTGACTCATTTTAAAGTTCACCAATAGAAGAGTTAACCAATCAGAAGGCTCAAAAAATTCAAAGATACGTGTATAAAGGCGGACATGTTTTTCCCGAATATGCAAGGCCAGCTTTGGATATCGAAGACTGAAGAATTACGGAACAGCTGCTGGTAGTATTGGCGATATAGTCAGATACAGTAGAGTGTCTGACTCGTGAGTGTTAATCTTTAACGTTGTTTCATTGAACAGATTACGTACTGCGCTGTATTCTATATTCATAGACTATGGTGAACATGGTCAACAGAATATGAAGTGGGAGAAGTCGTTAGATGGAAATCATTGCTTAGAACTACAAATGATAGGGAAATGTGGTGAGCCATGCTCGCCCACATCCTGGTCAGACACGACACATGAAAAATAAGAACCGAAAAAGCGTTACACGAGTAAGAAAATAGAAATGTTTTTAATAAAATAACCAAAATATATGTAATGACTTTTGATTCTAATAATATTCAAAATTAAATAATTAAGGTATATCATTTAGGAGTGTTTTCTTAATTTTAAAATTTATTCTGTGGAATTTTTTCGGCTTCTACTCGTCAAAAATTCTTCAGAAAAACATGTTTTCTTAGTTTTTCCAATCTACACTCAATCACCATTTACATTATTCGGACTATTGTCCTCATCTCAATGGACCTAATTAACGCCTTTATCCTTAAGGACACATGGCACAGTGAATAAAGGCCTTAGTTAGATCCATTGACAGGACCCAACGAGTGTGAGTTCAATACCTGATTAAGGCGGAGGAGAACTTGGAGAGGGAATTAAGCAGGAGATGATTGATAACTGACATCCATTAGACATGACACGTGGAACTAGAACAGTTTACCACAGTAAGCGAAATAAAGGGTTCAGTTCGACATTCCAACCACCTGAAGAAGGCCGAAATGTACAACGGCCGAAACGTTTTAATAAATATGGCGACAAAGATGAGAACAATAGTCCGAATAATGTAAATAGTGTACATAATACCTCATCTCTGAAATAATAGACAGATACAATTAATCAACATTTCATTTTAAGAATTATATTAAATATTATATTTATTATATTAAATATTATTTAATAGTCGTTTTTTTTATTTAGTAAATAATACTAAATGATATTGAAAGCTAAAATATTTTAAATACCTCAAAAATTATCTTTGTGTTTACATATATTTTCTAATTTAGAACAAGGAACGAAATTCAGTTATTGGGAAGTCTGTTTCTAATGATGACAGAGAATAGCTTTCCGTTTGCGCTGATATTCGGGTTGATTGTGTTTTTTTCTTGTTCAACAAAAGTCGAGATATAAAAAGTAATTTTACTTAATCAAATATCAAAAGAAAATGTTTTGATAACGGAAGTGAAACATCTACAAAGGAATAAGAGATTTTATAAAGCCAATTCAATTTATTACGATACGGATACAAAACGTTCCTAATGATTCAAATCATGTCTTCAAGTCAATCCATCATTCTAATTAATTCTAAAATATATTTTCAGTGATTATATTTCCGTTTTGTTTGAAGTACTAAAGTTTGGCTTTCATCTTGAACAATAAATAGTCAACAAAAACAAAAGTTTAGAAATAACAGATATTTTACGAGTAAAAATTCTCATGCTATTAACTTGTGAATTCAAAACTCAGTGGGTGCACCACAAATGTGGTCTTTACAAGCTTAGACTTTTCTGTCATTATTTACATTATTTACATGGGGACTATTATCGTCATCTTCGTTGTTTGTAGCGCAATGTTTTTGACAATTGAACCTTCTCGTCTTCATCATGTGCTTGTTGATTTTATTTACTAAAAGCAGGATGTGACATAAGTTGTATATACGCGTCCATATAGATCAAGGGGTGGATCAGTTCCCGCAACCACCATCACGTTGGAATCGATATTATATGTAAATTGTTGTTGCAAGTTTAGAATGCTCGGAAACAGGAACCTTCTTCCATCTAAAAGGGGAACAGATACCATGCTTTGATTCTGGTCAGAAGGTGATCATGTGCTTATCAATCTTGGTAATCTTCAGGGAAATTCGAATTGAACTCTTTATTCAATCTAGGGCGATAGATCATTCTCTTTCAACTGACTACCGGAGTAAAGTGTTGGTTCGTCAATTTGGTGATATTGAAATCTCTGGACTGGGCAGTGCATATTTGGACTGCAATAACTGCGTAGTATGAAATATGAACAGGACGAAATATCCCTACACATGGACGCCAGAATGAGAAAATTCTAACCCAGTGAATCAAACAAGGAATTTAATACTAAGTTCTCAAAATGGGACCGACAGGCAACTGCTGAAAGCCGGAGAACACAATAATCGAAATGTTGTGGTAACAGCCAGAAAGACGGCAAATATAGACAATCTTATTATAGGAGATATCATTGTCTATGTGTTGATATGTTATAAGTCCGAACCGGTTCCATAAATCTGACTAAATATCAGTCTTTTTGGTGTCCCTCTTTATTTGACCCAATATTTTTCAGCAACCCTATTTTTATCACTGTCTACTTTAAACCTATTTGCTTTCTGATTTTCTTTATATTTACTAAGTTTTTATTCGTATTGAGTATTGTTAGGTTGCGCTGGAAACCATAGATTTTTACAAAATTTGAGAACCTATCGATTCTCCAGTGGAAAATATATAAAGATCTCTTCCACATTTCAGCGCCTTATATTTTTTATAAAGCTATGTTTTCCGTATGCTTTTTATTTTGCCACATCATGTATGCTGCAAAGTCACGGCATTAGCCTGCTATACAATTTTACTAACGCTCGGTTGCTATGGGCGTGTGGTAATATCTTGCGAGCTACTCTACTTGAGCATTACTATTCTGTAGGGAATCTGACCATCAGTGGCTAACATAAACCTTGGCCTTGTGATAAAGCTTGGTAAATAACTATTGTTAGTCGACGTTAAGCACCCTTTTCCTCCCTATTTCAGTCTGCTCGTGAGTAAATGTCTAGCAGGGGAATTACTGCAAAACCATATTTTATATTGCAATATGCCAGTTAGTTTCACATAAGCGGTAGTCATTAGTAAATCTTGCAATTTGCAAATTGCTGTTTCCAGTCGAATGCGAATGGTTAGAAAGAAAACCCGCAAATTGTGTATGAACCAAAATATCTTCTCAAATGTTCTTTCAATATTTGTATGTTTGTAATAAATATAAGAATTATAGTGTGTGCTTTGAAACAATCAGAATAAGGGCATAGATTTTGGGGTTGCCCTCTTGACTAAAGAAAAAGGTAGTTCAGCAGAAAAAGGGCAATTTTATATGGGTGACTTGCGCTTAATTCCCAGTGGGGAAAAAGTTTGGTGATCAATACAAGTAAATGCTAGCATATTTGAAATTTGATATTCACGGAATTTTTGTTTACTTCCTTGGAAGATTTACCCAAACAATATTTCTAATTCCCTCTTATTTAGACGTGATAAATAACCAGTCATGTCATCACACTCTGAAGTTAAGCAACACGGATTTCAAACTAGTATAAGAACTCAAGTCAATTCAAGTATTTAGAATCTGCTTAGGTAGTGGTATAAGATTATGCTCATTAAGCAATCTCGGATTGGAAAATTAATCTTCTAATTGGGCGTGGCATATTAGACCGCTTTAGGGCAATTCTATTTCTGATGAATACTGACTCAAATACTTCAGTCTGGGATTAGTATAGAATGGGAGTTGTAATTTATGACTTCTTAATTAAGTTCCTAAAAGATGAACCATTTGGCCAGTAAGTGGCATACCCTCTATCAAACCTAATGGGAATGAACATTATCAGACACTCTTAACGTTATCTATGTCCTAAAGTCTAGCAGCAGCCATCTAGTCTCGATATTTAAGTACAGGAATAAATCAGAATTATTTCTTCAACTGTTTTTCATCATCCGTGATTTTTCGCCAACGCGGTCACATTTTTTGAGTCCAGAAACTGCGATTAAATGAGAAACGGCATCTAAAATCCGGCTCGACTACGCTTGCCATCTCTATTCGTAAAGCAGTGAAAAAATTAATGGAATCTGCTCATCAAGGGAATAAGTCTCGATTTGGTGTTGAAAGTTTAAAGTTAAATGTTACACTTTCTGTATTGTTATATTTGCGCATAATTTGAGGTGTCAGTTGTATGTTTTTTAAATTTTTACGGTTTATGAACCAGTATATATATATATATATATATATATATATATATATATATATATATATATATATATATATATATATGTTTATTCTTTGAGTTGGGTAGAGTGAGGGAGAATTGCGTACACAGGAATTGACGGAGACAAATCTTCGGTAAACATCTAGCAACCCTCTCAGTCAAGATCAAGATTCGAACCGGTTAAATAACATTTGGACACCTACAAAACTTCACGTGTCTACGCCTTCTTCCGGAATGCGCCTACGCAAGAACGCATTTCCTTTCGCTCTGGATGCATTTAGGACCAGTTTATTCTAGGCTGAGGTCACCCGTGTGTCCTATTTATTTTAGCCACCGTATGCTTTTCCTGTTTACGCTGCTCACACACTAATGCTGCGAAAGTAAGGCCACATGTCTTTACACAATCAATATCCAACATAGGTCCTATACTGCAAAATCATCCCGACACCATTGTTTGCACCGAGATCTTTTCATGACTTTCGTCTATATAAGCTGAAGAAAATGCTTCTGACAATATTTTATATATATTTACTGTTAATACTGTATGCGGCTTCTCTTTTACAATTTATTGTGTTGGGTATATTGTTTTCTTTTTTATTCCATTTGCATTTTGATAGGGTTGCATTGTTTGTGCACTTTTCTTTCGAATGTCATTTTGCGGTTATAGTATGTTTGAAAGTTTGTTTTTTTCTGTGGGGCCTATATAACCTTTTTCGTTTGTGTTAACGTTATTGTTTGCGACATCTGTGTATATTATGTTATTTTTTAAGCATTAATTGTTAACTAGGCAATTTTCTTTGTATCTACAGTTATATTTAATGGTGCTGTTTGCTGTATGTTATTGTTGTTGTAGTTGTTATTGGTATTGTTGAGTATTTTTTGTATTGGGCTTAGTTATTTTCTCCATGTTCCCCATACAGTTGTAACTAATTTTGATTGTACTTTTGTCGATACGGTTTTATAATTTGCTTTTTACGGAAGTGTTTGTCAATTACTTTGAAGAATATTTTCCATATTTTTGTTTTTATTGTATTGTTGTATGGAGTGAACCAAATTATATTTCTTTTTCTCTTGTTTTTGTTTGAACTGTTTACATTATATATTCTAGATTTAATATTTGCTGTTTCTTAGGGCTGATTCATATTTTTTTATTTTCATTAAATATTTTTAGGCTACTAGAATTTGTTAAAAGTCTGTTATTTAAAGATATGTGTATTTCTTTAAATAAATTAGGGAGATGGATAGAATTTTTGTTAATGTATTGTTGTTTTGTTTTCTGCATGGTTTGTAGGTTGCGTTGTTTGGTTAAATGATATATCTAAGAAATTTACTAGTTTTTTTATTTGATTTCATATCTATTGCAAATCCTAGTGTTTTGAAACTTTTATTATTTTTTGTTTTATTTTTTCTTTAGTTCTGCCTTTTTAGTTTTGTAATAATAATAATTAATAGACCGTCATCCCTGTATAGACCAATATATTTTTGTTAATAATATTTATTAATTTATTGATTATGTATATTGTGTATTGAGTTCGCATACCTTTGCACCATCATAGCTACCTATTCTTATGTCAAAGTTATTATTATTATTATTGGCGTTGTTGTTGTTATTATTTTAACATTTTTTGTTAATATTTTATAGTGGTATAATATTGATATTTTGCAGTATTTAATAATATTTATATCCTCATAGTGATATATAGTATTGCTAAGTTTAATGCGTTGTTTAGTGTATGTTCATTAATAGGTAGGTTGAAATCTTTTATCACTAATTATCACTAATTGTGGGAAGGAGAAGTTTTCGTTATTACTAATGTTAATAAATCAATTGATTGTTGCTTTAGTACTTTTACATTGGTTTATGCTTAGATTGCGTCTTAGTCTTGAGTATATTTTTTCTAATATTTGTTTGCTTATTTTCCCAATGTTGCTTTTTGTGCGGTTTACTAATATACATGTTGATTTCATCATGGTCTTTTAATTTAATAAATGCTTCTACTTTTTTTAATTGTTTTATTCTATTGTCTAATTTTAGTTTAGTGACTATGTTTTTAGTTTCTTTGTTGATATCATTTTCTGTTTCGTTTTAAGTGGTTTTGTAAAATTTAATAACATTGTCTACTAGTTTATTGTAATTTGTTGGTTTCCATTTTATAGATATATTCTGGATATATCTGGTTTATAAATAGGTTTTTGATTTGTTTATCATACTTTAATTTTTTTTAAGTCTTTTTTTAAAATTATTGAATGTTCTTATTTCCAAATTATTGATTAAGTTTGTTAAGTCATTTTCAAAATCAATGAAGTCGTATAGTTGTGGTTGGTATTCCATTGATGTAAATCCAAATTTGTTAATGTAACCACAGATGAGACAGCGGTAAGGTTTAGATATTTTACTATATTTTAAGCAAACATTTTATATATATATATATATATATATATATATATATATATATATATATATATATATATATATATATGGTGAGGATGGTGGATGTGTTTGTATCCTTGTGTGCGCAGTTCACATGCGTTTTTTAGGGCAGCCTCCATGTCAAGAAATATGTGAAATTAATCTTACTAAACCTAAGAGTGCCTAAGAACACATCGGCCGAAGCTTTTGATGAGAATAAAATGATAAGAATAAAAGTCGGCATAACCTACGGACGAAATAAATATAAAAAAACTTGAAAGATTATAAAAGATTTCATTTTCTTTTAAATAACGTTCTTTATGAAATCTATAGAAATTTAAATGCATCGCAATGATTCAAAAGTTTATTCGAATACGGAATTTTTTGATTTAATGATATTAATCTTTGTCCATCTGAAGGTAAGAATTTAACTCTGCTTGCTTCTGAGAAAATGTGAAAATACGTCTTCGTTTTATCTTCTTTTATTATTTAAAGATTTTATTACAATTTACGTTAAATGAAATTATTAAATAAAGGACAAGTATGAGTAGTTTTTCAATTTAATTTTAAAATATTCATGTACATTAGAAAGAAGAACAATGAAAATGAATCAATTCTCTCAAAATTTGTAAATGTACTTTCTTCTGTGAATGTCCAGATGAGCATAATCCTTACTAGAAATTAATAGAGAATCAGCAATGAGATCGATTTATAGTTTAAACTATTTACATCATTTAGAAAAATATAGCCTCTTTTCTCTTCCATCGGGGTCCTGGGTATGACGATAAACTACATCCGGCAGCAAGGCTTTTGATCGGAAGATTTGAGGTTTCAGGAGCGCAGTACCACCTTTTAATCGCTGTTGTTCTCAGGTCCACCCTGACCTGGGATAGTAGCACCTGTTAGAGTCCCAGTTATGGACAAATAATGAACCAAACAAAAGCAAAACATGACGAAAGTATAAAATTACCTTTGAAAAAAAATTAAAATACCAACAATTTAAAAAAATAACGAACAATACATGTTTATAGAAGAATTGCCAATAATAGTTTTTTTTATAGTAAAATGACCAATAATGCATTTTATCTGTAGTTGAAATCATACAATTGCGTTCAAAATATATTTATTTGAAGCCATAAAATTGTCTTAAAATATTTAGATTTCGGAATTAAATAACCAATAGAAGCTGATATGTCGCTAATTAAAATCAATCAACCAACCAACCAACTCTTGCAAACAATTTTAGCAGAATACCTTGGGCGGATCTATTCCTTAAAAATAACCCCCACCCATCTAAAAAAAAAAGCAGAGAACCTGTTACTTGTTTAACTTTAACAGAAGTAAATCATAATCTGACGATTACAGAATATGAGAGAAACTTCTCGTAGAAGTGGTTACATGTTAGAAATGTGTAACAAATGTGCTTTACTTTAGCGGTAAGCATTTGTTCTGTCACTTTAAGGGTCATTTGCTACTTCAGCTTTTAACTGTGTTTTCTTGAATGTTTCATCGCCTAGGCAATATTCAGCTTCATATTGCTGTGAAAGGGAAAACAAAAAAACCTTTCAAAAGACATTATTGCTTAATTTGATTTTAAATGTATTGATCCAGAACAAATCACAACCGGGAACGGGAGAAGGGATAGATTGAGAGAGAGAGAGAGAGAGAGAGAGAGAGAGAGAGGCGGAGAGAGAGGGAGAGAGAGAGAGGGAGGGAGAGATAAATAGAGAGGGACATAGATAGAGAGTGAGGAGGGGAAAGATAGAGAGATATAGAGAGAGGAGGGGAGAGATAGAGAGAGAGATGGGAAGAGATAGAGAGAGGGGGAGAGAGATAGAGAGAGAGAGGAGAAAGATGGAGAGAGAGGGAGAGAGATAGAGAGAGAGTGACAGAGAGAGAGGGAGAGAGATAGAGAGAGAGTGACAGAGAGAGAGGGAGAGAGATAGAGAGAGAGAGAGGGAGGGAGAGATAAATAGAGAGGGACATAGATAGAGAGTGAGGAGGGGAAAGATAGAGAGATATAGAGAGAGGAGGGGAGAGATAGAGAGAGATGGGAAGAGATAGAGAGAGGGGGAGAGAGATAGAGAGAGAGAGGAGAAAGATGGAGAGAGAGGGACAGAGATAGAGAGAGAGGGAGAGAGATAGAGAGAGAGAGTGACAGAGAGAGAGAGAGGGAGAGAGATAGAGAGAGATATAGAGAAAGAGGAAGAGAGAGGGGGAGAGATAGAGAGAGGGGGAGAGATAGATAGAGAGAGAGAGAGAAAAGAACCGCATGTCGATTCACGAATAACGTGAGCAATCGACAGTTTATTTAAGAGCAAAAAGGATATAAATGAAGCCGTAACATGATTTTTACAGAATTTTTTATGCAAGTGTTATGGAATTCACGCTGATGAGAGGCGGTTTAAGTATGAAAGTAAGTCTTGTATAAGTGTAAGTTCGTGTCATTTCTGTTTTTGTGAATGCCCAAGGCCGCAGTGATTGGAAAACCTGGATAGTAAATAGGTCAGAACTCGGGCAGGGTTAGGTAAAGTGAAACCGGCCCTGAAATATGAAGTGTCAAAAAGACGATGTTTGCCTTGAAGTAAATGGATGACCTTGCATGGAAAGCGAGTCTTATTAATGGAATGGAGAATAAGGAAAGTGTCGGGTGGGGGGCATGAAGACGGACGAGAAGAAGAAGAAGTATAGAGATAAGATAGAAATAGGAAAAGGAAAATACAGGGAATGCAAAAGTACATGGAATGATAATAAAGAAAAAAAATCATAAACGAACGAAAAACGGACTGAACGAAAAAAAGAAAATATTTCAGAATGTGAACCCTGAAAAGAAAATTTTTTACTGGTTGTCTGAGACGAAATAGTTTCGTCATTCAACACATTACTCGAAGAAGTATCTTCATTTTTATTGTCTATTTTCAAAGGTGTATTCTACCCGACGATCAAACTATTCGGCCGATACGCTCATTATGTGTTCTAGTGTTTTGAAGAATGCATGGTGACATAATGGTTAGCGGCCCGGATTGAGGAATCGGAGAACCCATTTCGAATTCCATTCGAGTTCATTACACTGAATTTCGTGCTAATGCCCTTGGGAAAGGTATGAACCCATCACATATCCCCCCGCCGCTTTGGGTAAAACAGCAGGAAAACCCTGGGTCATATAACCTACGTTGGTAAACAGTCAAGAATAAGGAAACTCTGAATTCAAACAAGCCTGCTGCCTTGTCGGAACTGCGTCTTTAGTCAAAAGTTAGAAAAGTTAACTTCAAAAGCAAATCCGTCTCGAAGAAAGCTGGACGCACTACTTCGAGTCGCGTCGGAAAATAATGAACTTTTCGGCCTTATTACAATGGTTCGAAGAAACACTAGACTGTGACACGGCACGTCTCTCCAGTCGGACTATTTGTTGATGTCTGTATCAATCACGGCACTTCAGATGACGAAATTGGGTCAATTACGTTTTTCTACACATTATTCAAACTAGTTTCCGTTTCTTTTCTTGGAAATATTTTAGCATATATAACTTTAGTTTCTTTTGGTGCTTTTCTGCATATCCATAGTGAATTTTACTGCAATTTGAAGAAATTGTCTTCTTTACTTGAGATATTGTCCACACATTTTTAGTTATTACAATCACATTTGATTCTACATTTGATTATTTTTTTCTTGTTTTCTTCAAAAATTGCTACTTACAAGATGAACGTGACAGTGGGATTGTAAAAAACGCTGCTGTAATACTTTTTTTTCTGTCTAATCGTCTCTATGGGGAAAAAGAAAGATAACTCTTTATAACGATTTGGTGTTCCTGTACTAGATCTGAAAGATAAGTTTGAATGAATGATAAAAATCATTTATCTAGTCCCTTTAAAATATATATCACAAGGACGAAATGTTCCTTTATTTTACAGATATTTCAATCGGGGATTTCCCAAAACAATGACAGCGAACGACATCTCATGATAACAGGAGGCAACACACATCAAAGAAAAACGATAAATATATAAGCTAGAAAGTTGGTCTTAAAAGAAAACTGGATGTTTGAATGGATCTACGAATGAATAAATCAACACCGGGTTAATGGTAATCAGAGGTAATACAACCCGTTTTCTCATATGGACATTTTCGCTATTCATTGAACGAATGCTATAGTCAATGGAAATTATACAATGTTTCTATTAAAAGAATTTAATAGGCTTTTCAAATCCATTAACTCTTTCCAGTATTGATAGGGGATCGCTTTCCAAACTTGAAATACAAATATAAGGGTCGGGGATCGGCTGAAAACTTCATAAGCTGACCAAAGTATTCTCATGGAATGTAACCATAATGAGATCTATTTTTCTTAGCCCCCCTCCCTTGCGGTCCACACACATCTTCTATCCGTGTTGCTATGCTTGGGTCCCATTCGTATAGAATCTTTCAACCTGTTGGCCAAAAATATTATCAAAAGCAGCTATGACGTTATCAACACTGTGATACTGGTTTTCAATGAATTGCTTTCTCATGTTGGGGAACAGATGGTAGTCAGATAGGAGAAAATCAGGAGAATAGGGCGGATAATCAATCAGTCAAAGTTATATCTAGCATCCATTGAAACCAAGCAGTTGTGTGCTGGAGCATTATTATGATGAAACGAATCCTTTCGTCAGTTTTCTGCCTCAGCAACTTGGCATATCTCCAGTGATAGTGTGGTCCTTTTGAATATAGTAAAGAAATGCAAATCTTTTTGCATTCAAAAAACCCACTTTCCCTTCATATGAAATTATTTTTTCTTTGGAGCAAGTGTATTTGGTCAGGTGTCAGAAGAGACCTACCGAGCATAAACCTTCGTCATGCCAAGTTTAATGCGCAGAAAATTCTCAAAGTTCTTTCAAGATATTCTAATAGCATTGACTATTTAATTTATAGACAATCACTTGTTATCCATCACCATGTGGTAAACACGAATATTGTTTTCCTCCAGTGGCAGTTGCAGAACTGCTTGGTGTAATCTTCAAAATTGTCCCTTCTTCTCCTAAATTCAGCTGGCCACTTTTACACTGTTCATAAACTTGGTGTGTCATCCCATAACGTAGCAACCCATGTCAGCATGAATGGCCTGGGGGCGGGGAGCTTAATATTTTACTGCACATATTTAATAACACCACAATGCCAAACATTGTTCATTTTTCAAGAGAAGTCGCTACTAGTTACATTTTAAGTCTTCTTTGAACAGCAATATGTCAGGCTACATCAAAAGAAACAATGCAGTTATTAATAAGACGCGTTGAGAGTAATGTGCACAAGATTTCACAGCTCTAGCATCATTCCTTCATAGTCAGCCTATGAACTTTTCAGGCCACCATTGTATAAAGCCAATTAAATTTCGTAATCTTTTAATCTAAGCAAACTGTCATGAGTTATCTTTTTAATTTGTTCACTTAATACAAGGCTCAAGAGCTAATCAAGGTAGAGCGTTAATACATTCGGTTGTTGTAAGGACGTACAGGAATGGGGCATAAATGAATATTATATAAAAATATATTATATACAAAATAGACCTGACCCGCGACACGAAAAGTCCAAGATTCTAGTGAAAGAATAAGCATCCTCTCGTGAGTTTATTCCGTAATGCTTCAATTGATTCAAATTTACTATTGTTTTTCTAGGATTTAATTTTAAATAAATTGCAATGCAGACAAATATTTTACTAAGTTGTTATTTTTTGTTGTAACGTTATGATTCCTGTGAATTATATATAAAACATGTGAATTTTGACCTGAAATTCAGGCTACGGCCACACATGTTTAAGGCCTGTAACATTAAAATCGCATATTTCCTTAACTTTGCATAATAATTCCTAAAGAAGTCTGTTCATATATGACAGTAGCAAAGCCTATTTTCAAACATAAAATCTTTTTATTTTACACTATTTCTATGCGGTTTGTTGTCCTCGTTTGGCAGTTGTTCAAAATCGATCGAAATGAAAAACCCTCAATTGGGGACCTACTAAATTTGCAATATGTAATCTTAAAATGTTGATGTTCTATGTGCAGACAACATTCTTCCAACTCTAGTCTGATATATACCAGTATGTATACCTATGGGTTTACCATTGTCACCAGTGATACCGAATATATACATGAAATACTTCAAGGAAAATTTTATAGGAATGGTACCACTAAAATCTACAATATGGTTAATATACGTGTATGACAAACGGCAAGGTGTAAAAATACTTATGGGCCATGTGAATTCAATAAAAACCATTGATCTAATTCACAACATAAGAAAATAATAATGAAGTAACCTTCCTAAGTGTACTAACTCGTACAGAGACATCCGTATGTTACAATTCAACTTTCACTGGATAGTACCTCAACTTCATCTCTCATCCATGCAGTGGGAAGAAAGGGATTGTCACACGACGACAACACCATGCATAAATCATAAGTGGTGACCCAGAGATATGCCAACAGGATTTGATCACCACCATGCTTGCCACTCAAAATAAGAACTGACGTGAAAACAATATCAGAATATACAGCTGGAAACGAACAGGGTCAAGTAGGAGGCCCGGAAAATTGCCATGGTCAGTCGAACTTATCTCAAGGGCTTATCGGAAAAAAGTCAGAAGATATGCGGTCCGTACAACATCAGGAGAATATTCAGAAGAGGTTCCACTCTACGGTGAAATATCTGTCGCGTCAAGACTAACATGGGAGAGACTATTACCAAGAACTGGCTATACTATATTCCTTGCAGTTTTGGTCAAGATGAAACAAACCGCAGCCTAAGGAGCTAGAGTGAGGAGAGACTCGATGAAATCAGGTATAGCTAATCATGTGGAATGAAATGGAAACAGCGATTATGATATCCTATGAGAACCTCCTTCGTAGGCCTAACAGAAAAATAATACAATATGGGAGTCGCTAAGAAAGAACGACAAATGAGAAAAGCAGGACCAGCAGCTTATAACAAAAGAGAATCTTTGGTAAATGCTGACGATTATGGCAACTACCACAGTAAAGCACTATTCAGTAGCCAGTTTAGGTTTATGGCTCCAAGTTCTCTACACAGAATTGACCCACGGAACATTAGCTTAGTGGATTAATGCATTGATTCATGAATTTTGTGTAAACCTGTTGCCATTTATTCAGCAGCGGCTTTCATATTGTATTTATTTCTGTTAGGTCTACTAAATTATTTCAATTCTTGGCCCTGGCATCTTACGTTAACTCAGTGGAAACGGAGCGAGCAATCATTGAGCAATACTGAAGTAAGAACGAAACGGGATATCCCTAGACATGAGCACTAGGCTAAATAAAAACTTCAATTCCATATTCACTGCAGGTTACCTAGATCGACATACACCTGATTAACCATAGGCAAAATAGCTGATAAACAACAAGACGGTTGACTACAATAGTCCACATATAAAACCAAGGAAATAATGATAACACCTCGGCCTAGGAATACAGAGAGAAAAAATCAGCTTATTTATAAGAAGTGTATTGGTTGTACGGAGATCTTTTCCTATTCGACTGCAATAGACTTCAGTTAGTCAAGAGGATCAGTAATCTAATACTCAGAGATAGTATATAGCGTTTATTTTACAAAGTAAATATTCATCCTCAATTACTTCTTTCTGAATACACCTAAGATTCTCAAAGAGGAATGAACGAAGTTAAGAACGGACTGATCCAACGTTGGACATATATATATATATATATATATATATATATATATATATATATATATATAAGCATACTGAGATAGATAGGTAGATAGATATATATATATATATAGAAGCATACTGAGATAGATAAATAGATAGATAGATAGATAGATAGATAGATAGAAGCATACTGAGATAGATAGGTAGATAGATAAAAGGAGGATGAGATAGATAGATAGATAGATAGATAGATAGATAGATAGATAGATAGATAGATAGATAGATAGATAGATAGACATAAGCAGACGGAGATAGATAGATAGATAGATAGATATAAGCAGACGGAGATAGATAGATAGATAGATAGATAGATAGATAGATAGATAGATAGATAGATAGATAGATAGATATAAGCAGACGGAGATAGATAGATATAAGCAGACGGAGATAGATAGATATAAGCAGACGGAGATAGATAGATAGATAGATAGATAGGTAGATATAAGCAGACGGAGATACATAGATAGATAGATATAAGCAGACGGAGATAGATAGATAGATAGATAGATAGATAGATAGATATATAAGCAGACGGAGATAGATAGATAGATAGAAAGATGGATAGATAGAAGCAGCTCTTAAAATGAGTCTGCCTGAATGTACACCGGAAAGAAAAGTGGTGAAATGCCATATAAAATGGAAGAGCATTTCTAAATTACTAATTAAATTTCTAGCGCGTAGTGACCGACCACTAATGTCAGTTTCATGCCTTCTCCCATTGATCAGGCATGAATGCATGATAATGGCATTAGCAGTCGACTACAGCGCACCACACATTTAATTCTTAAGTTATATATGGGGGGGGTGCATTGTGATAATTAGAGGATAGACGTGTTTGAATAAACATTCCCGTTTTTTATACCAATTTATGAATACAGCATACGTGTTCGAGAGTGGATGCTGCATTTTCTTTTTAAATGCTTTTCATTGCCCTGGCCGGTACACACACACACACACACACACACACACACACACACACACACACACACACATATATATATATATATGTATATATAAACATATATATATACATATATACATATATACATATATATATATATATATATATATATATATATATATATATATATATATATATGAAAGCGTGTTCTAGAGCTTTGTAATTGACGTTTGACATGAATGATAAAAGCTATTTTAGTTTGTTCATGTGTGTAATGTGCTATTATTATTATTGTTATTATTATTATTATAATAATTATTATTATTATAATTATTATGATTATTATTATTATAATTATAATTATTATAATTATTATGATTATAATAATCATAATAATTATAATAATTATAATTATAATTATTATTATTATAATTATTATTATTATTATCATTATTATTATAATTATAATTATTATTATTATAATTATTATTATTATAATTATTATTATTATAATTATTATTATTATAATTATTATTATATTTATTTTATTATTATTATTATTATTATTATTATTATTATTATTATTATTATTATTATTATTATTATCCATACGCGTATTTTAGGAGCCATCAAGAATACTTCTCTCCCGAGCAAATAGAACTAAATTCATCGCGCTTTTATCGATTTGTCCACGAAATTGAATCCTTAAGGATCTGTTTGACACGGACGTTAGAATGGAAAATCCAGTTTCCACCCACATTTCTTTTACTTTTGTCACTTTTACAGCCACCCCGACCGGTCACTTATCAGGGCTTTCCCCCTAAAATGCGTCGTTCAACAAAAGCACCTTTTATGAGTTTCGCCAAAAGGATTTCGTTATCGTACGAAGCCAATGTTACACTGTTCTGGCGCCATTTCTAATTCGTACGATCGCCATTCGATTCATAATGGATTCTTTTCTTGGAGATATTGTATCTGAATTGTTTTTTTTATTCTTTCTTTCAGTTTTTCTATTTCTGGCATCAGCTGTCTTTTGTATTTTTATCTGGTATTCTTTCAGGAAATTCTTTCTTCATTTTGTAAAAAACTCTCTTTTAGATTTCTTTTCGGTCTTGTATTCCCTGTTTCAATTTATACAATCTTTCTTCAGTTTTGGTTTCCTTTTCTTGACTTTATCATCATTTAAAAGATTCAAAATATTTTTCTTTCATCCTTTTTTATTACTCTTCCGCTTCCATCATTGTTTCTTCTTCCATTTTCTTTCTTCTCGTTTTCTCCTGTTTATTTTCTTTTTAGCTCTCTTTCTTTCCATCTTTCTTTCTTTATCTCTTCCTGTTCTTTCTTTCGTTCTTTTCTTTTCCTTTTCTCCTTAACATTTCATTCTTCCCGTCGTTTTACTTTGTTCATTCTTCTTTCCGATTCATTCTCTTTTTCCTTTCCTTTTCTTCCTTTTCTTTGTTTCTTTCTTCGTTTATCTGTTTCTTTCCTTTCCTTCTCAGTTTCTGATTTCGTTGTTTTCCTTATTTCTCGTTTTGTTTTTTTTATTTCCTTCGCTGATATTTTTTTCTTTTCTATTTCTATCGTCTACTTTATTTTTCTTTTCTTCTTTTTCTTTTCCCTCTTTTTTCTCTCTTTTCTTTTCTTCTTTTTCTTTTCTTCTTTTTCTTTTCCCTCTTTTTTTCTCTCTTTTCTTTATGCTTTCTCCTATTTTTCTCTCTTCTGTTTTCTCTTATATTTTTTACATTCCCACTTTCTTTTTTTTTCCCCTTTTAATTGTTTTATTTCACTTTTTCTTGATTTTTCTAACAGGTCTTCGTCCTCTCGCATATCACTTTCTTTTAATCTTGATATCTTTACTTTTCTTCCCTCTTTTGCACTCCTGGTTCAGTTTTTCGGTTGGTTTGTTTTTATCTTTTCTTTCTCAGTTTTTGTCACCCTTACTTCTTTTTTTTGCTTTGATGCCTTTTCATTTCTCCCTATTTATGTATTTTCTTTCCCTAATTTCATCCATTTCATAATAAATAGTGGTGGACTACTTGGACAGCACATTGCCCCCGCCTTATAATAGTGTCCAACATATTTATGAAGACTGGGACATATCCATTAGTGTTCATAGGTATATAAAACATTTCTGACTAATTAACCCATAGTGGGGAGGAAGATGTGGATGTACGCCATTCCCAAGGGTATTTGCGAGTAAGTGAACAAAACGAACCTAACTGGAATTGGAACTCGGCTCTCAGATTAACAAATTACACCAACCTGCACACCGAAGCTTACAGCACCGGGTATTCACAAGCGGTCACCCGTCTAGGTACAGATTCGATGTTGCTTAACTTTTGCGATCCTACAGGAACCGGTGTTTCAACGTGATGTGGCCGTAAGCCAACAAAAATAGGTAGCACTTGTAACATGACGGGAAAATGATATCATCAAGATGTTTACATTCCACACTACCGTAAACAAAAGGTTTGGAAGGAAACTATCAGCTTTACTAGAAAAAGGTCGTGGCATTTAGCGGACTTCACAAGAGTATTTTCTTGACAAAAATAACTGTTTTAAGAGAAAGATTTAATATATTTCCACAGAAAAAAAAACGATTTCTACTCGGTGAATGAATGCCATATGTTTCCAGTGTGGAAACGGCCATTTTAACCATTAACATTTGCAAGGAATACAAGTACTTCTCACATGGAAAGTTGACGCAAAACAATCTTCCTTCAGTGATTTAACTCAGCCGTGTTTAAGCTAACATACGGATTTGCGCTTACCATATCAATATTTGTAGAAGAGAAAGAAATCAAGCCAAAAGAATATTTATCTATTTCCGAAAGCGATAAAGAATTTGACATCGGCTCCTGGACGTTTACACTTCAAAATAATCACTGGTCGAATTACTGAACGATACACGATATTTCATTGTGAACGTTATGATGGGGGAGGTATTGTTGGGTGGTGAGAACTTTGGAGACTGGACACAGGGTAAATAATAATACGATTCAGCTTTCAAGAGGCAGCGCTCAAACGTCGGGATGAAAAATCAAAAGCTCTGTGTGTGAAAAGCTTTTATGGTTTCTCATCAGTTGTGAAAGCAAAACGAGAATTCAAGAAAGAAT
>OZ038488.1:121771978-121814478 GCA_964036315.1 Acanthosepion esculentum | reverse complement strand
AAATTTGTAAGCGTGTTTCCTCACACTGAAACAAGGATAAAACTCCATATCAACATATATCCGCAAGTCCTTCGTTTTTAAGTTAAATTTAAAGGAAGTTTATGCAAATTGTGCTGTGTTGCAATGGCGAATAGGTTACATTTGTCATTCGTGTATATTTGTAACTAGTCTCTCTTCGAGGTTTAACGTCTATTCACTGAGAAGTGTTCCTTTTACAAGGGAAAATATTCATATCGTGAGAAGACAGATATGATTTTTGCATACGGCTGCGCAGATGGTAATGAACGCGAGGCTGCACTGCTGTTTCAGATTGCGTTTCCAAAATTTTTCTGCTGGCTACCGTCGCGTTTCTGAGACAGTATCCGTGCCAATACAAACTATGAATTGAAAAAGGCCAAGTTCCGCTCGTACGACTGACCACAAAGAATACATACTACAGGCTGTCGGAGATGATCTAGTTTTCAGAACACGTCAAGTGACCCTAGCATGTCGTACATCTCATTGTACTGCATGGAGGTATTTCAAGAGCAGCTCCTGCATCCGTAGTCATTTGCAAAGTGTGCAAGTTTTTCGCTCTATAATCAATCAATATGGGAGAACTTTTACCATTGCACAAAATACCGATCCGTTGTCTGTTCAGTCTTGTTTAAGGATGAGGCAACATTTGGAAGATGTGGAATAAGAAATTTACACATCCACCATTTGTGGGTGGATCGGAATCCCCATGGTACAATACAGGCTAGACAATAGCATCAATTTACAATTAATATGCAGACTGGAATTATATGTGACTGTCTGCTAGTTCCGTGTGTTTTCCCAGCATGTCTCACAGGAGCTGTCTGCACGGACTTTATTTTGTACATACTTCTAGACCTGCTAGGGGATGTACCTCTGCTAATACGAAGACACACGTGGTCCATGCATTTATGGGACTCTAGTGTCTGTAGTGATTATTGTCTTAAATACATTCGGACGATTCATTAAACATTTTCAAGGTGTTCGTTGTTAGTAGATTATTCATTTATATTTTAAGCATTGTTGCGTAGGAGGAATCATTCCATGTTGGACGTGTTGAAAAAGAAATTGTCCGAATGCGCTTGGAACATTAATCAATACTTATAGTACATACACTTCCTGAGTGTACATTCTTTAAAGGGAAACAGTAAGAACATTAGAAAAACATAATGAAACTTTTCTTGTCCTTCACATAAAAAGAAACATGTATAAAAGAATAATTGCTGCCCGAATATATTATAATATAATATAATATAATATAATATATATATATGATGGACTCTCCCGTCGAACTCGACGTATGAGGGTCAGACAGATCAGTTCCCAGAAACTAAAAGCCGGACACCCACACAGGATTTGATTATAGTGGTGAAGGCTTTGTGTAGGGCCATCCACACTTTTTGGAGGGGCGAATATAGGGACCTGGTGCAACGAATGCCACAAGGTCCCCAAACGACCCTCCGCAGGTTTTGAATTCAGAGTTGTTCTTCTCCTAGACCAGTTGCCATCCAAGGCTATAGAACCAAGTCTGTCCTGCTATTTACCCATAGTTGGAGGGAGAAGAAGAGGATTCACACCTTTCCCAAGGGTGTTAGCACGTAAGTGAATGTAATGGATTCGACTGGAATTCGAACTCGGCTCTCCGATTCCTCAATCCAAGCCGTTATCCATTACTCCACCGTGCACCCCCCTCTCTCTCTCTCTCTCTCTCTCTCTCTCTCTATATATATATATATATATATATATATATATATATATATATATATATATATATATATATATATATATATATATATATATATATATATATATATATGATATGTTTAACGTCCTTTTTTTTATAGATACAAATATTTAAGCAAATGCTCTGTTTTATAATAAACAGTATTAAATACTTGTATCTATAAAAAAAGAACGTTAAACATATCATAAATGTCTTTAAATAAATTGTCGGACTATGTCCAATTCAATATATATATATATATATATATATATATATAAAAGTGAACATAGAAGTCAACACTTAGAGGCGACAGTCATGTTTAATGCTAGATGCAATCGTCAGGCATCTCTTGCCTGACGATTGCATCTAGCATGAAACAGACTGTCGCCTCTAAGTGTTGACTTCTATGTTCACTTTTATATTTACACATGCTCTATCTCTGATATTGAGCACTTTATCCCATAAATATAGTACACTTTAAGACTATATTTCTTCATATATATATAGAGAGAGAGGGAGAGAGAGAGTGATATATATATATATATATAGATATATATATATATATATATATGTGTGTGTGTGTGTGTGTGTGTTTATGTGGGGACGTAAAAGAACGATATAATGAGAAGAAAAAGGACATTGAATTTTTATATTCATAGGCATGCTCTTAAAGTCCTTATTTTGATCTGAATACCAGCGTTACGCTATGGTTGTCTGAATTTGTGGATTAAATATAACAACCGTTTTTTACAACTTGTCACTCATCGAAGACGTGTTTTTTATTTGTTACAGCAAACGTTTCAATTTCTTCATAAAATAAAAGTCGTTTCCTGACCTTTCCGATAAGAAATCCTTTTCTTTTTTCTTTTTTTTTTTAATATTTTCATTTCCAAGATCACTTTCACTCTACTGGCATTAATATTGTGTTCTTTATTCCCTTCCATCCATCTTATCGTCTACGGTTAATTCAAATTTTATCTCATGTCTTTATCAATCATTTCCATCTTAATCGAACTGTCACAATCGCAAATATTTTGCTAGCAGTCAGAACGAGCAGAAATCACAAGCCACGAACTTTTCGCGATGCGCCATTTTGGTCTCGGTATTTCTTATCTTTACATCCGCTTCATTTACTTTCCTGGCTTCGTTTCCGTTTGGAAGATTAATTTTGACCCGAATTTCAAAACGAAAAATATATTTATTGCTTTCCACACATTAAATAATTTCGCTTTTATTTCTTCTTAATTTATTGTCACGATTAATGAATTTATTAATATATATCGAAATTTCTTTTTAGTGATTCTTACTTATTTAATAATTCTATCAGTAATTTTCAGTTTCTTTTTTGAGGCCATATTTTCTTATTTATGTCTCTTAAAAGTTTTCATCGTCTTCGACTTCCATTCTGGGAATTTTTCCTCCGATTACTTTGGTTATAATTGAATTTTATCTGAAATTGCATTTCATGAAATGCTTTTTATTAAAACCTCCTTTTCATATTTATTCTAACTGAATTATGTTTGTTTTTCATTCTTTTTTACTAGATATTTATTTGTGTGGAAATGAAAATCACAACTTCTCCATCCGCAGATGTGCGTAAAAATATAATCTCGTAGAGATTTATACACACACGCATACAGGCATATATATTGTCGTTTACACAATTACAAATTCTTACTCTGATTTCAGTAGTTATTTTGATTTGATTTGCCTTTTTTAAAAAATGTAAGAAGCAGATATTACCGCAGAGATATTTGCTTCCAAATTTCGCTACTATTTCTGCAGCGAATG
Organism: Acanthosepion esculentum; assembly: GCA_964036315.1. Classification (NCBI taxonomy): domain Eukaryota; kingdom Metazoa; phylum Mollusca; class Cephalopoda; order Sepiida; family Sepiidae; genus Acanthosepion; species Acanthosepion esculentum. The sequence continues at coordinate 121,810,949 of OZ038488.1, read as the reverse complement.
CGCGGTAGTGGTTCTCTTTTTATGGCCTATTCGAAACTCGAGCCCAAACATTATTATATGTCACTTGTTATCAGTTTTTAAATGAATGAATTCAAAAGTCGTCTTTAAAAATAAAAAAAAATTATACAGACATACCCATTTCCCGGTTCTGTTAACATCCATTTTCTTTTATGTTTTGTTTCATTCTTTCTAAACCTGTTAATCCTCTGATGTCAGTTCTAGTTTCTTTTTTCCTTCGTATTTTACTGAATGTTGATATATATATATATATAAACACAATACACGAAAAAAATAATCTCCATTAATATTTCCGTATCTGGTATCATTAAAGTTTTTTTTTTTTTTTAAATTTGAGTTTGTATAATTTCTGTTCCTGTCCAATTTCAGCATTTTATACACGATACATTTAAAAATGTATTCCTTCAAATAGGTTTTCTTTCGACTTGTATTTGCCGTCAAGCTGTTTTTAAAGGTTGTCTCTCATTCTCATTCGGTGTTAGACATTTCGTTTAGATTTTAAACACATTGAGTTTGGGATCTGACTCTTCATTACTAAATTCTGAACTTATTTAGCTTTTAATTATTTCCACTATTTTCTTTTAATCTATTTGTTTTTCAACTAAGTTATTTTTTAAGCTTATAAGAAAACTTCTGTAACGTATTGCTAGCTTTTGTGTGGAACATCTTTCCGGAGAAAAGTCATTCCCATTACACCTCATGTAATGACGTTATAAACATGAGATCGTGTACTGAAGGCTTCAATGAAATTCCATTGTTCGAATAAAAATACAATAAATAGTGTTGTGAAACATACCGGTTCCCTCACAATAAATACGCACTATGTACTGATTTGCACGAGAGTTTGTGTTTTTGTATGGTTCTGTATGTGTCTTTTGCTTATCCACTGTGCCATGTGTCCTCAAGAACACATGGCACAGTGGATAAAGATGTTAGTTAGATCCAATGACAGGACTCAAAGAGTGTGAGTTCAATACCTGGTTAAGGCTGTGGAGAACTTGGAGAGGGAAATGTTAACAGGAGATAACTGATAACTGGCATCCATTAGACATGGGACCTGGAACTACAACAGTCTACACCAGTGAGCGAAATAAAGCGTTCAGTTCGACATTCCAACCACCTGAAGAAGGCCGGAGCGTACAACGGCCGAAACGTTGTAATAGATATGGCGACAAAGATGAGGATAATATTCCGAATAATGTAAATAATGTTCTCTATGTGTATGAAATTTTATGCGTGCAGTTACCTTATTATGAAAGCAATTGGTTATTTATTATATAACCGTAATAGTTTTGGATGTGGTTGTTATTATTTGGAATGGATAAATTGTTTTGAATAGATGTTATCGGGTTAGTAGTTATTTATTTAGTATTTAGTTTATTGTTGTTAATAATGTTATAATGTTTGTGGTTGTATATTATGTATGCCGTTCTTTTAGCTTTGTGAATGAATTAATAATGATTATTGAATTTTTTGAAAGTGTCTTTCATATATATTGCTCTTTGGGTAAGTATTAGGGGCTGCAGAATATAAGTGCTCTTAAAAAAATTATTGACAGTAAACTTCAAACTGAAGTACTTTATTATATCTGTGAAGCATGATATCTCATGAGAGCAGTGTTGTACGACTTGGCTTCAAAGATAAAGTCTATTTGAGAGTTCGACATTATTCTGTTTGTTGATAAGATCGGGTAAAAGTTATGTCTTTTTGATGTGCTAGCAGAGTGTCATGTATGTATCTGAAAAAAAGATTTTGTGTTTTTAAAATATATTTTAAACAATCAGAGTTTTTATGAGTGAGAAGCTACTTGTAACAAAAAATGGGATTAAAATTTTGGTTAGAGCATAGAAGTTTGGTTTACCGATGGTATCACCTCTTAGCAGAGTTTTTGCTTGTCTGTTTTTGAAAGGAGCACTTTCCACAAATTTAAAATGTAGACAATCCAAAACATCGCTAAGTGGACATTGAAGACAAAACGTAGAGGCGACAGTGTTTCATGCTATACTCAATTGTCAGGCCACTTACATAGGCTTTACTCATAATAAATATCATTTGAAACATAAATAAAGTATACCTTAAAAAAATATATATATGTAATATTTTAATATGAGGAATAATTTAGTGGAAAGAAGTATGAACATATATATATATATATATATATATATATATATATATATATATATATATATATATAAGTAATTGATTTGGGGATTTAGGCTAATTTTATAGTAATTCGTCGAGCTTAGAATCCTCAACAGAATGCACTGGACGGTCGTTTCGTCCTATCTGGGACGCATCAGCAGTGCAAATCCACTACCGAGAATCGAACCTGGATCGCCAACTGTACCACGGGGCTCGGTATATATATAATCGCCTGACGATTGCACAAGCATGAAACAGACTGTCGCCTCTAAGTGCTGACTTCCATGTCCACTTTTATATTTACACACGCTCTATCTCTGATATTGAGCACTTTATCCCATAAATATAGCACACTTTAAGACTATATTTCTTTATATATATATATATATATATGTATATATCATATATATATATATATATATGTATATGTCATATATATATATATGTATATATAATATATATATATATATGTATATATAATATATATATGTATATATAATATATATATATGTATATATAATATATATATATATATGTATATATAATATATAAATATAATATATATATATGTATATATAATATATATATATATGCATATATAATATATATATATATGTATATATAATATATATATATTTAAATATAATATATATATATGTATATATAATATATATATATATGTATATATAATATATATATATATATATATGTATATATAATATATACATTTATATATGTATATATGATATATATGTATATATATATGTATATATAATATATATATATATATATATAGATGTATATAATATATATATATATAACTGCTTTCCTGCAAAGAAAGACTTGAATTTCTTGATTGAATATTCGATTTTGAAATTCAGTGTCCGTAAATAACCTCATCCATAAGTAATAAATAACCAATTGCTTTCATAATAAGGCAAGTGCACGCATAAGATTACACACATATATAGAAACATACAAAAAACACAATCTCTGATGCAAATGCACAGCACAGCTATCGATGGTCTCCAAGGGTTCCATCTACCCAATTTCACACACAAGGCTTGAGTCAACACCAGCTATGGTTCCCAGGCACTTTTCAACCACAGGCTGGCATCGTCCCGTCCAAACCGATAACATCCCTGGATAATACAGACACAACTTATACAACAACACTAATAACACAACTCTGGTACCTAAAAAACAAAACTATATTTAAAACAATAACATGGAAATGCCTAAAAACTGTATCAGTATACAAAAAAGTACCTCAGCAATAGGTATTCTTTACTTAGGGGAAAAATAGAAATAATTATGTTTCCAGAGCAACGTACACTGCTAAACAAATACAGAGACGAATATTGTAACCTAAAACAACATTAGTATTTACATATTAAACAACTAATAGCCCATAAACTATAACTAATCAAGTTTCTTAAATATTCAAAAATATAAGAATCTGATTTCTCTCCTCATATATATATATATATATATATATATATATATATATATATACGCTAAACTGATATATATATATATACATATATTTATATATATATATATATACATATATATATATATATATATATATATATATATATATATATAAGTGAACATTGAAGTCAACGCTCAGAGGCAACTGGCTGTTTCATGCGAGACGCAATCGTCAGGCCTGACAATTGCGTCTCGCATGAAACAGCCTGTCGCCTTTCAGTATTGACTCAATGTTCACTTATATATTTATATTTACATACGCTCTATCTTTGATATTGAACACTTTATCCTATAAATATAGCACACCTTAAAACTATATTTCTTCATATCTATCTACCTATCTATCTATATATATATATATATTTTGTCATCAACTGACAGACTGTTTCGCTGTTTCACAGCACATCGGTGTGGCTAGACGTCCGGTTGCCTCTAGCTAGGATCGAAACGCGATTGAATTGGCATCAGTCGAAACTTCTACCACTAAGCCATCGGCTCACGGAGGGGATGAAGGTGAATTTTAGTGTGCTTATATTTAGATTTAGATAAACACACAGTGAGTGACAGTGACTAAATTCTACCGAAGAGTCATGCTATATATATATATATATATATATATATATATATATATATATATAGTTTTGCGTGTCATATATATATATATATATATATATATATATATATATATATATATATATATATATATATATATGAATGATTGCCTGATGATTGCGTGAAAGCGCACGAAACTAACTGTCATGGTCGGTCACTTTTGATCTACATATATTAAAGCTCTGCCATTTCTTATAGCATTGAGTACTCTTTTTTCCCAGTGTGCAATTTTAGGCTGACACTTTTTCCAGCTGCTTATCCTTTTCTCTCATTATATATATATGTGTGTGTGTGTGTGTGTGTGTGTGCGTATGAGAGAGAGAGAGAGACAGTGATAGAGTGTCTACATATATATTGTATATAGTCACACACCGATATACTTTATTATATGTACACATACTCTATTAGTATGTGATTTTTAATATTTTTTTTTAATCATTCGACACATTTACTTACTTTAAAACTGCCCTTTTCTTGTTCAGCATTTCAATATAATTTAATTTGAATTTATTTAATTAAAACTTGATCCTGTTTCATAAGGTTTTCATAATTGTAAAATTATTTTTTAGACCAATGCATCAAGATTTATTTGTTTGAAAATATCCAGCTTCGTTTGCCACATTTGTTTTAAACCTCCTTATAAGTTTTTTTTTTTACTTTTAATTTTAAGAGTCGCTATCAGTTTGGACAGATTTGTTGACATTTCTCGTAAACCTTGTTTAATAATTTGATGCTTTTTCTTCCCTGTGTTTTCCATATATTTGTGAATTTTATAATTGACTCCGGTTTCATTGAAGATCACGCAACTATTGATCTGGGAGGTACACGTATTTTAGATTCGTTCCATTTCTCAGAATCAATTTTTCCTTTATATTTCTATTTAAAAAAAAAAATATTTATTGACTTTATTGTTTTAAGTTCGACATAAATTCCTAAATGGATTAAATAATATCAAATAATTTTATCAAATAATATCGATGCAAGTCGAATCATGCCTAATAATTTGTTGATTAAACAAAATAATCGATACGCATTGTTGTTAAGTGTTCAATATCACTTGCTGATAACTCATCATTCATATTCGTTGTTAGTCAATCTGTCTTTCGGAAAGCGACTCATATTTGTCTGCTTTGTAAATGTGATTCTTGCATATCCGTTCTCAGTGACCTGTCAAATAGAACCATTTCCTTAATCAATGCACTATTCGAATTGACGTTCGCCTCAGACGATGATTTATATTATATTTCATTTTGTATTTTGATAAGGAGTTCCATTTTATATTTAATCTCGTACGATCACGGAATCTGTAATTAGTTTCAATTATTTTAGTCTCGTTTTGTTTGTTTTTTATAAGATAAGCTGTGCTCAGATTTCGATATTTGCTAATATTTGTTGAGAATATCCAAAGTCGAATCGTGTGAAGTGCTGGGAGGAGAGATTGTTTGAGACAATTATCTAACTTCTAATTTCGACACGTTTCAATACTGCAAGAGTAATGTTTCATTTTAGAGACTTTATGAGAGACACATAGCCTACTGGAGGAATGGAGCCGTACTTTGTAACACACATGACATTCGAAACCAACATTACAATCATCTGTTGGGATTTCCGTTGGTGGTTAGCGCAATGAAAAAAATAGAATTATTAATGAAATACCAAAGCCGTTGCTAGTAACAATCCATATATCTTAGTTACTTATAGTTTTTAATTCTTTTTTGTGGGGCGATTCAAATTCGCTTTTCTAAATATTAGAACAGAACAAATGATCGGTAAAAGTGAGAATGATCAGTGGAACAGTTTCATAAAAGTACTTCTTTAGAAACAATTTTTTTTGCTTTTTTTTCCTGATGGAGAGAAAACAAACATTAGTTTTGCTTCCAACTTTTTAACATGCAACATGAAGCTGTCTATGAGAAAATGATGGTTCTTCAATGTGTCTGCCAGAAATTGAGAGGGTTTGTCCTTGGGATTACTTTATGGACATTGTAAAGCATGGATTCAATGGAAATCTCTTGAAAGGAATTGTTACATGAGTTGGGATCAAAGTATTCTTGAGATGAAAGCATCTTCTCCTTTACCACATTCTGGCAGAATGATTTGCTTCAATAAGGTGTGACATCAACTTCTTAACAACATGCCTGGTTCCATGACAAAGTCCTGGTGGATCTAGATCTCTTAATGACATTCTTGGAGCACCAAGTGTAAGAGCTAATTTGTGAGGTTTTATTCCAGATGGATCAAAAATCCAACCAGATAAATCACTGCCTCTGTAGGATCTACAACAGTATCAAAGGACTTATAAGTGTAACACTCTCTAGGGAGGAGTTTCAAATGTTCAAAGTTGATGGAGTTCATTGTAATATTTTAGTTGCCAATATTTCCCTCTCAATTAAGCACTTGTGATTCTGATAATGTTCATTAATATTTGGGAAGACTTTGGTCATTAATTCTTTACCAGAATGCACCAGGGGGCTTATTGGTGACAGGTTTAAGCAGCCCTCATTATCAACAAGACGACTTCGTTGTCCGAAGGAATAATAAGCTTATTGGGAATGCTTCAGACATTCGAGCTTTAGAACAACTCTCATGTTTTATGGTTTTGGCATGGTACCAAAGTCTGAAAGATTTCAAGCATACTCAAATCTCATCAGATTTTGTTTCTTTTCGTATAACTGGAAGGATTTGTCTGAAAAAGCCTGATAATAAGTACGGTAACTCATCCCATCAGAGACTCTTAACTTTCGATCCATAGCCTCAAGAGCTATTTTATGCATCATGGTGCATTAATGAAACAACATTAAGTGAGAATGACTTATAACTCCTGCCATCCTAGAAGTTTTGCTAATGTTTCAGACTGGATTTTCATTCGTATAGAGGTCAAATGGAAGTTTGAATGCCGAATGAGCTGTTATACCACACCCCGCGATAGTAATGTGGAAGCAATCCCAAACGATGCTACAGCAACAGCAATTCTACATTCTTTTCTTTTAGCTAGTATCAAAGGGATTACAAAAATTTTCCCAGTTCCACCTGGAGCTTCTATGAAAAATGAACTCCTTTCTGGTAACTAACTGTCTAGTGATGGTGTAATATGTCACATTTTGGTCATCATAGATCCTTCCAATATGATTTTAACATATTCATCTCTCTTGGATTATGTGAGGTTTCTCTCTGATATTCTGTTGTTAATCGGTTACCTGCAAGTCTGACAGCCTGTGAAAGTCAATACTCTGCTAACCCATCACCGCCCATGGTCAAGATTTTCAATATCAGTCTGTGCAGAATTATAAATTTCTTGACAGTAATTAGTAACAATATCATAATATCACAGCTATAACTGATGGAGAAAGTCATCAGAGAGATCATCCTGAAATTTATTCCACGGGTTTTGAGGGTTGCCGAAGCTTCTGAGAGGGTTGCATCCCACTGACTATCATCCTCAAGCAGTCCTCTTTTATCTCATGCTTCTCTGTAAGTCGTGTAAACAATTCCATCAAAACTGCGAAGGTCTCCAAAAGTCACTGGACCTTGAACCTCATCCAACAACATTCTTAAGTAAAATCATTCCTCTTGATATATACACGACCAAGTGAGCTATCAAATTTGATATCTGAACTGCCTTTAACTGGAAATCCTTTTTCCTTTGGTTCAATTCTTACTTGATATATTCCATGGGTAATATGATAAGACCTGGTGGTAATATAATCTTCTGGCAAATGGATCATTTGGCCAGAATGTGAAGAAAGTAATCAGTTGTTTGTGTTGAATTTAATGCAGCTAATTCAGGTGTAAAATAAACACTGTGTCCATTTTCTAGATGCACTGCTAATTATTGGACCACGGTATCATGTATGGGGAAACTGAATATCCCTCAGAAAGCTTCAATGTTGGCATACTTGCCAACTGCAAAACGGCAGAACAATTGTTGCCTTCCATATAGATTATTGAATATATTAGAATGAATCATGAAATAGTAGGCATTGAAATCCAATGCAGAGACAGATTTATTTTCATTAGCTTCTGCTTCAACCTTGGAGATGTTTAGTTGAAATTCATCCTGTCCATTCACAAATAACAATGGATATTGCAAGTTCATTATTTAACAACTACATTAGAATTTCTTTCATTTATCCTTTTTGTCTGATTATCTGTCTTATGAAATGTAATGCCACAAGGACATCCAGCCCATCACCTTCATGACATTCAGGTGCGTTATATTGCCAAGAATGTTTTCCAGAGGGTCTCTTTTCTAAATCAATTATGACTGTCAACTCAGGAGAAGGATCTTCTTCTAGAGTATATTTAATCTATCCTGTTTGGAATCTCAGCTTCAGTCACTTTTTCACAAATGTGGCATGGTTTCCATCTGACTTTTCTATAAATATTTTCCTGGCAACTGTCCTGATGAGCTTTTCCCCTGGTGGACAGACTTCATGAATTTAAGTATGCTGCTAGATTAGCATCTAGGTCCCACCTGACTACTGTCGAACTAGCTAAATGCAGCCACTACTTTTACTCCAATAGTTTCTTTTCTGTGGAACTCCCTCCTGTTGACTTGCTTCCCTGATAAATACAATCCGCCAATATTTAAATTCAATGTTAATCGCATCTTTTGCCTTCTTTCATCCCGTTCATCTTTTGTCCTTTGCACAATCCTTCTTCTACTCAGCATTGCCTTTCACTTTCACTCCCTGTAGACCTCTGCGTACTAGTGTCATTCCCACTTTGTTCAGGGGGAAATGATTAAAGAAATTAAATTTGAAACTTCTCACAAAACATCTCTTTTCATGTAGCATTCCTTGCAGAATCCAGATAACATCAACATCTGTATCCGTGTTCGTCTGAACCATATTCTTAGCCTATTGGCTCAGATCAGTAACAAGGTTTATCTATAAACATTGAAGTTCTTCATTAGATAATAGTTGAAGTGTTCCAGTTCTGTGATAAACTCGTCTTTGAATTGTCTCACATGAATGATCTTAGCACCGGAGGAAGTCACCACATATGCATTGCTGTATTTCTAGATATTTTTCCTAAAGTTCCTATGGTCTCTATTCACAAGAAGGTTCTTCAGCAAATATAGTGAGTCAGGATAATTCTCCATTCTAATCTTGCCATTGGAACAACACAGTCCAATATGTTCCCTACTACACTTTTCTGCACCACAAAAAATTATATATACGAATTTAAAGAAAAAAAATGCCGGAAAACTTTTTCTCGTTGATAAAAAAAACAAACAGACTCCATACATTTAACGGATGTCAAAATCCGTTGAAAAATGCACTCCTGCCCTAACTAGACTTAACCTCTTTTTCAAACACAACTCATAATTGATAGATTCTCTCTGTATCCTTGGAAACATAAAATTATGAATTTATATGTGCGTTTAAAACTCAGTAAATTTTTAAAAAAGTTATTCCAAAATTCGCTTGAAGATGAAACAGAACTAATGCTTTTAATATAATTATATAAATAAATTTGAAGTATTTAGCTTCCGTTTTTGAAACATGGTAATTCCTGTGTAGCGAAGAAAGCATATTTTAAATCAGTTAATATATATATATATATATATATATATATATATATATATATATATATATATATATAATGATCTATTGGTATAATACAAGTCAGTCTTATTAACACGATGTAGAATTTGAAATATTGAATATTAAATGTTAAAAATCACTCACAAAGAGCCCTCTTTTTGGCACTTTAATTTGTGATCAGAAAATGAGTGCCTATATGTATATTTTTATAACTAATGGCGTCTTAATTCCAATTGTACGAAATGTATATATATATATATATATATATATATATATATATATATATATATATATATATATATGAAGAAATATAGTCTTAAAGTGTGCTATATTTATGGGATAAAGTGCTCAATGTCAGAGATAGAGCGTGTGTAAATATAAAAGTGAACATAGAAGTCAACACTTAGAGGTGACAGTCTGTTTCGTGCTAGATGCAATCGTCTGGCAACTAGTGCTGTTATTTTTTTTTCGGATATTTATATATACGGGTCAGTGGTACATTGTGGGTAGTCTATATATGAGGAGTTCCATGAAATTTACTCATTTTTGACTTCCTGGACAATTTGAATAATTATAAACAAGCATTTAATTTCATTAATATTTAATATAAATCATCTTTGTTTGTCAATATGCATCAATCCTTTTAAAAATTTTAACCATTAATTTTGTTTGCAAGTTCATGACCAGTGCATTTACTATCCTAGAAAGAAAGATTTGTATATATATATATATATATATATATATATATATATATATATATATATATATATATGTGTGTGTGTGTGTGTGTGTGTGTGTGTGTGTGTGTGTGTGTGTGTGTGTTTGCTTAAACAGTTTAGACGTATTATGTCCATTGTATGTTCGAATTTCATTGTGCCTGGAGGAAAATGGTCAAGAAAATGCCGTAATTATTACTCAAATGATTTTTCTTTTCCCAAGTACTTTCAATCTCATCGGAGGCCATATTCTAATTGAATTTCTAAAACAAAGAGTTAGCATAGGTTATGAATATGTGAACCTGAACGCTGTAGAATTCGAAAAAAAAAACCTCTATGTAAAAGAGGTAACTTATGTCATTTCTCATTAGAATTGTAGTAACGTGTTTTAAAATATTTTTAATTGTAGTTTTTAACAATTCTAATTTAAATATTTAAAAATAAACTTTACCCCGTTAAAACCAAAAGTTTGTTGCTATATTCGTAATTGACTTTATTTGCGGCTGTAATTTTTTATATAAAGGGTTTCTAGAACTTTTTGCTTATTATTTCGTCGCGGGGTACAGTTGTGTTATATCTGTCTAAACTGTGAATATGGACAGGAATATTCCTTGAAATGTCGTGAAACTGAGCTATAATCATTCAAGTGACATGTAAGTCTCCTTGACATAGTCATACTAGTAAATCCAACGTATATATTAACATTTTTATTAAAAATACAGTCTCCCAACGATAATTTAAACTGATATACGAAGTTGGTCTTTTGTGAAACGCTAGTTGACGGGGAATTTTGAATGATAATAATTTAGTAGTAATTTAGTACTTATGCCTTTTTTTTTTAGAATTTTGTCCTCCTGTTTGTAATTGAATGTATTTAATTGCGTTATAGTAGTTTGATATGTTTAGAATTATTTGAGGATGCATTGTGTTCTTTTTGAATTATGTTAATATTACTATTAGCTCGAATAATTTGTTCACCAACAATGTAATTGGGAAAGAGAATATTAATGAGAGTTTGATGTTTTTAAATTCAGAGTAGAAAATCTTTTTCGTTGAAGAATTAGCTCTTGCCCGATTTATTAAATTTCGTATAATAGATATTTTTTTAAGAGGGCAACCACTTTTATAGTTGAGAGTGCAAGTGTTTATGCTAGGTGTTTTTATATGGGGAAGTAATATATGTATTATTAATAGTGTCTATCAATTTAATAGCGAAACGTGTTATATTGTTTGCTAACAGGAAACATTACTGAAAGCAACTCCTTCGCTTTCGCCTGTTAAACTAGGGATTAATGAAAGCAAATTTATATAAAGAGAGATTACAGAGAGCAAGTATTTTTCTACAACTGATGATAACTTATGACAAACATTTCTAGAGTCTCTTACAAAAAAATAGAGACGGGAATATTCTGTATCATTTCCAAAAAAAGGAGGATGATTGAAGACACCTCATTTTCTCTCCTCTTCTAAGGTTATAAGGCAATTTCATGATGTATCATTTGCTGTAGGATAAGATTATTCAATGAAAAAAATGCAGTATCGACTATTAAAAACAAGAATTACCGATAGAGAATCGTGCTGCCTCGTTCAAGGTGTATTATTGAAGGGAATAAAACTGTGACGTCTGCTGATTGTAAGGAGTATAGAAACAGAATCATGCGGTGTCGTCTTATAAAGACGTGGATTTCTGTAAGAGAATAATGCTTTAGGGTTTAATCCTTTTTATCGCTTTCCATCACTACTTTCTGTGAGTGTTTTTATAGTTTACTTTCCGTGTCTGACATCCACAATGTTTCATCTGCATATCTTGTGCTGATAAGATTGTGACCACCAATAATGAATCCTGTAGGAATTTTTTCAGAATCGTCTCGCTGTATAAGTTGAATAAGTCCGGCGAGATCGCACATCCTTGTCTTTCGCGCCTTTCTATTTTTGTATATCTACTGAACTCGTTTTTTTTATATACATACGCATGTTGTTTAACTACCGGCACAGGATCTTCATTATTCTAATAACCTGTAAGAAGACAGAAGGAATGGTAGTTATCAAAAGGATGAGCCCAAAATGCAAATTACAAAAAACAATATGAATATTAAATATCTGGGAAGTGTTTTAACAAAGGACGGAAAATGTGACATTGAAATCCGAAAGTGCGTTGCGATAGACACAGATGCTTTCGAAAAGCAAAGCAGATTAATAAGAAACAGGAAAACATCGTTTGAAACAAAGACTATTGAACATTTATGTGATATCTGTCTTTCTCTATGGCGGTGAATGCTGGAAAATCTCACAGATGAAGAAGAGACTTGACGTAACGGAAATGTCGTTCTACTGAAGGATGCTAAGAATATTATGTAGCGAATATGTGAACAGCAACGGATTTCTAGAGAAAATAGAACCAAAAAGGATACTTAACATCAGGAAGAGACAATCTGGAATTGCTATGACACATAAAGAGGGAAGAGAGCGTCGAAAATATTGTATTCATGGGGGACAGGTAAAAAGTAAGAGGGACAGAGGAAAACAACACATCACCTCCATAGTGAGCTTGATTAAATTGATAGCGGAAAACGGTTTGGGAGATATAAGAAAAAGACAAAATTTATTATATTATAAATGTAAAATTTGGAGAGCTATGATCTAAGGGGACAGCCGAGGATCATTGAATGGAAATAAAAGATATTGCCTTCAAAAAGCAATACTTATTGCTATCGTATCTGCTTATATTTCTGAAATGAGGTATTATGTACATTATTTATATTATTCGGACTATTGTCCTCATTTTCATGGATAAAGGCGTTGGTTAGATCCAGTGACAGACCCCAAAGACAGTGAGTTAATTACCCGGTTAAGGCAGTGGAGAGGGGAATTACAGGAGATAACTGATAACTGACATCCATTAAATGTGGCATATATGGAATTAGAACAGTCTGCCCTTGTGAGCGAAATAAAGGGTTCAGTTCGACATTCCAACCACCTGAAGAAGGCCGGAGCGTACAATGGCCTAAACGTTGTAATAAATATGGCGACAAAGACAAGGACAATCGTCCGAATAATTTAAATAATGTTATTGCTATCGTCTACTCAAAATCTCTTTAGAAAAGAAATGAAAGATGCTTTATTGTCTGTTAAAATAGACTATTACATATTAAGTGAAAGGCGACCCTATTTTTTTTTAATCATATCACCCCAAGCAAGGCTGGGGGCCACTATCACGCATGGGGTTAAAGAAGGGTTGGAGGATGAGCAGATAGGAGTGGTAAAGGAGAGGATGTGGAGAAAGAGAAAGACAGTGGGTCGATCAAGGCAAGGGGGTTACAGAAGATTTGGAGCGAGAGCAGATAGGAATGAAAGGTGAAAGGATGTGGAGAAGGGAAGTGGATAGATCAAGGCAACTGGAGATGTCGATTGACGCAACACTTAAACCGTTGGAGATTGTATTTGTCAGGGAAACAGTAATAGGGAAGGGCGTTCCACAGGCGAGATGTGCGAGACATGATGAATCCTCTATTAGGAGACAGGATCAACTAAAGTTTACCATATTCGTTTAACGGATGATTACTGAAATCGTTTAAGATGGCTCCTTTTGCCAAAAGAAAGCGATGCTAAACAATGATTATGCTGTGTCATGTACTAATAAAATGAAATGTAATTGTAGTTAAAGTAAAAGGTTATTAAAAGTGAACCATACAGTGTAAATTGTTAAAGAACTTACAACTGAAAGAAAACAGTACAAAATAGTTATTTAAACAAATAATACCATATCCTTCGATAAAATGCTTGTAAGTCAGGCTTTATTGTCACCTGAATAAAACGATACTGAAATGGATCATGTGTTATCTCTGCCAAAGAAACTTATTAAACTGAATTTGACTCCTTAACATTTGAAAAGTGAACTGATAGTGAATCATACTGCATCGTTTACTGAAGTAAAATATTTGAAGGTATGCATTATTCTTAATTACAAATTTAGTATTAATTAGAAATAAATGGCACTTGGTTGACCCCACACAACTCCGTTAATATAGGGATTCATCTGAAAATCTGAAAGGTTTGGAAATGTAACTTAATCGTTTTCAATCATTTTTATTTTTTTTGTGCGCTGGTTTTAGGGCATCCCTTGGAGATTAAAATGGCTACGTATGACGTGCAGCAACGAGTAAACTCATTGAGTTATTCTATTCCAATAAAAGATCAATTATTCAAACCGGCAACATTTTAATGTCAGTGATAAGATGTTTCAGAACCTAATCGCCCGGTTTGAAAGAACTGTATCAGTCGGTGATCTACGGGGAGAAGTTCCTCGGCGTACTGTGCGTACTGACGCAGCGGTGGGAACTGTACGACAGAGTGTCCTTGAGGATCCATCAAATTCTGCCCGTCGTCGCTCTGCTTCAGGCATCGTCAGAACATCGCCTCAGATAACTCTAAAACTGGATATTAAAATGTTTCCATACAAGATTCAAATGGTGCAAACTTTACTATCCCAAGATGCTCATGTGTTTTAAAAGTTATTTTTGTTTTATATCATTCAGTCTTTTAGTGACCACCCTGTAGGAAATAGATTAACTGAAAGTTGTGTGCCCGAATCGCAAATGTCTTATTTCCCACCTCTTTCCAAGATGACTCTGCACTGTTGTGAACAAGTGAAGGAATCGACACAAGCTATTTAACTAGTTACAGAAATAAACTAAATAACAATATTTGTATTAAATAACAATTGAAATATGTTTGGTGACATGGTAAGTGCCCAGGGAATTTAGGTGGAGCACATGTTGATAAAGTTGCACAAATACGAAACATGCAGTCACTGATATGTACAAGGAGTAATTTGAATATTAGATTTTGCGTTAAATTTATTAAGAAATCCGAAATTGTATCAGAAAAGCTGTTTGAAAATTATGTTGAGATAATCTTTTTTGAAGGCAATATTAGGCAAGAAAATATTTATCCTTGTATGCTTATAATAAAATAGTTTAACGTAACAAGTACCGGAATATCTTGTCCGCATTGAAGATGGTTACATCTACGTCAATATAACATAGAGATGTTTGAGAAAACTGAAGATAAACCTTTCCTTTTGGGGGTAAAGCAATGCTCCCTGAAACAGCTCTGCATTCAGTGATCTGTTTGCTGTTTGGTTGAAAATTTTCGTCTTCAATAACCTCTTCTACGTCGGCGGCTTACGACCATCTCACGTTGAAACCATGGTTCCCGGACGATGACCGACTTTAAGTCAAAACTCATCAGTGTCTCGATCGATGACAACTGGGGAACACCAGGTTCTGTAAGATTGGATATGCGGCTGGGGTATCAATTTCCATTGGGTTCGTTATATTCACTTGTGCGCAAATACCCTTGTAAATGTATGAATCCACATCTAGCCACCAGCTATGGGCTAATTAAAAAGACTAAATCATCATTACCTCCAAAACATTCTTACAATCTAAACAGATTTTCCGGGTTTAAATAACCTGCAAACGGTTGATAAACCATAAAATACGAAACAGTCAATTAATCTACAACGTTTTGGAATTTTTAAATCCTTTGATCCTATAGTTAACCATTGTTTTAAGAGGATCAGGCTGCAATATATACAATAAGGGAATCATACATAATCTTTTTCTAAATAAAAGTGTTGGTAGAGCGAATCAGGCTATATCATCTTCGAAAGGAAAAGATTCATAAAAACGTATGTGATTTCATCATTCATTAAAACAATTAATGAATCTTACTGTATCATTTGCTAAAAGACAGGGATCTTGAAAACGTATTCGCCTGTATTGGTGTAAAAAGACAAGAATATTGAAATCGAATAAATCTTATCTTGCCTGTTAGAAAAAAAAAGATTACTAGAATCGTAACATTCTTTATCGTTTACCTAAAGAAGGTATTAAGGAAAGTGCATCATCAAAATTCTATCATTTTTTAAAAGAAACGATTTCTTCAAGTAAAGCCAGGATGTATTATTTGTTAAACGATCATTCAAACTGAATCGTTCTCTTCTATCTTCGAGATGAAAGGCTTGTTAATTCATAAATTCTACAAATTGGTAACAGTAAAGTTACTGAACGAATTAATGCTACATCGTCTGCCA
The DNA here is from genome assembly GCA_964036315.1 of Acanthosepion esculentum. Lineage (NCBI taxonomy): Eukaryota > Metazoa > Mollusca > Cephalopoda > Sepiida > Sepiidae > Acanthosepion > Acanthosepion esculentum. Next base: position 121,794,321 of record OZ038488.1, on the reverse strand, counting down.
AAATTATTTTATAAGAATAGTGTTTCTTTGTTAAGTAAGGGAAAATGTTGTTGAAAGCTATAGAAGATATGTCATCTGCTCAAATAAATTATTACTGAACGATAATTACACTGTATCATTTTCTAAAATGAAAGTTGACTGAAAGCCAATCATATTGAATGTTTTTGGAAGTCATTAAAGAAAAATCATAACATAAAATACACTAAAAAGTGGATTACTTAAAGGTTTTGCAGTTATAGACAGACACTGTAACATTCGATGTAAGAAATGATTGGTGTAAGCGGATTATACTGTATCAACTGCTACAAGAAAGGACGGAATTATTGATCATGTTCTATCTTCATAAACCTATGAATACTGAAAAAGCATGTATGCTCTATCAACAGCTAAAATAAAGGATTACAGAAACTGAATCATACTAAATGAAAATGTCTACGAAAATTTGTTGACTAAAAAAAGGAATATTGAAAAAGAATCATGCCTTATCTAGCAGAAAGGATAATAAGGCTGATCTTTTTTAACGCTTTTCGGTAAAAGAAAGGATAATGGATGAGAGTCATGCTACGTTGTTTGGTAAAAGATTCGATTATGTATTGTTTCACGAATACTTAGAGAAAATTAAAATCTTTTGTTTTCTACAAAAACGATTGTTACAAGCGGACCATACTTCTACTGTTTGGTAAAAACGGAATCATTGGAAGGAGGCCACAATGAACATCTGATGAAGAATGAAGCACTTGAAGCAAACCATCTCCTACAATCTGCTAAAAGAAAGATAATTTAAACATTATTTCCTCAGCATTTGTTAAAATAAATAATTATGGAATACTAATCATGTTTATCGTCTGAGTAAAAAGCATTTCTCAAATGAAATCTTTTTGATTTTTTTAAAAGATAAGATTACTGAATACGAATCATATTCTATCGTCTGCTACAAGGAAGGATTAATGAAAGCGTATTATGTTCGTCAAATTAAACGATTAGTGGAAATATAATTAGATGCATTGTTTACTAAACGATAGGAATTATTGAAATCAATTCATTTTGTAATGTCTGCGAATTTTAAGCAATTACAGAAAACGTATAATATATATTCCAGTATAGGATACGAAGCCGGAAAACGAAAAATAATTTGTTTGTTTAAAGAGAAAGCTGCTGAAACAGACTGTTTCCTAATCAACTAAAAGATAGGATTAATAAATTCGAAGAAATGCTGTATGGGTTTTCCTTACAGTAAGGATTAAAAAAGAATTATTATATCTCTATAATATTTGTAAAGAGACGATCACTAAAAGAAAATCATACCGTGGTGTTTGATAACATAAGGTAATATTGGAAATGGTTTAAGCTATACAATTTTCTGAAGAGAATATCAGATATTGAATCATGTTATATCTTTTCTTTGTAAAATATTTCGTCAACATTTCTGGGATGGTGAGTTTTTTTTTATTCACATAACTTAAATTCGGATTAATGAACTCATTATTTTATTTTATTCTCACAACGCTTCTGCCATTCTGTCCGGACTTATGGGGTTACTCCGGTCGACAGAAACCGGAAGAAGGACAGAGAGAACAACAGTCGAAACTTTGTGATAATAACAATAAAGTTTGGGAGATTAACTAAGTTTGTAAATAATGTGTATAAAAAAGCATATCCCTAAAAATGAATGATGTTGTATTATCTGCTAAGTGGACAGTTCACTGAACGGAAATATATTCTTATTGTCTGATAAACTAAACGATAATTGAAAGTGATTTTGATGCATTACTTTCGAAAATAAAGGAATTCCAAAAAGATTAGTTTATTGTCAGATGAATAAACTAATTTGTCAAAAAGAAGGCATACCATAATGATTGCCAAAAAATGGATTACTAAAAATAACTCATACTATATATGTTATTAAAAAAAAGCATTGACTGAAAGTAAATATATTTGTCACCTGTTAAAAGAAACAATTACTCTATCGTTTTTCAAAAGATATAATTATTGATAAGTATTCCTGCTGTACCACCTGATAACTTAACCGTTTCCTGAATGACAATCAAACTGTAAAAGTGAATTACTATTGCTCGTTAAACTAAATGGTTATTGAAATTGTATCCTACAGCATCGTTTGCGAAAAGAAAGCCCAGCGCAGACTGTATTGTATGCTACAAAAAATAACGCGACTATAACTCCCTGGCGAGCTAAAAGTAATGTTTACTGAAATAAAATAAAAGTCAAAGTAATCTAAATTGAATTATTTCCTCATGACAATAATGCTGTTACACCTGCAAAACTATAGATTACGTAAACCAAATCCTGATATATCAAAAGGTAAGTAATGTGGATTTCTGAAAGTGGATCATCATCCAACGTTTTTAAAATGAAATGCTTATTAATCTTGTAAAGAATGGATTACTGAAGACAAATCATAGATTATTGTCTGATAAAAGATTATCGAAAGCAAATCATGTTTTGACTGTTACAGAAATTATTATAGAAGCAAGATCATTAATATAACGTCGGCCAAATAAAACGAAAATAAAAAGCAAATATTTCTGCATCGTATTAACAGAAATATTTACTTAAAAATTTTGCTAAACGAATCGATCAAGTAATGGGAACAATATGCTGTCTTTAGATAAAAGCAAGAATTGCAGAAAGTGGAACCAACTGAACCTTTAGTTAATTAAATTATTAAGAAGTGTTATGGTCCAGGTTCCTCGTACCACGGTGATGGTCCAAGGTAGAACCAATGAAGAATAACTCGAACACAGGTATGGAATAACACAGATATATTACAAACAGAATATGTACAAAAGAAGTAGAAGTGTTAGTAATAACAATCAGGTTAGGTTAGAGAGAACTATGTTGTCTCGACCAGTATCACTATTCCAATGTCTTACAGTAATCGTCTGAACGCGACTCTGTCTCGGACTGAGTGACACACTGCCTGACTCACACGATGTTCAGCAACACGCCCACGTGTGTCGAATGTGGCACAAGGCTGGTTTAATGTGGGCTTTCCGAGCCCGTAGGCTCGGACAAAAATTGGTCGTAGAACACGTATAAACAGGATCGGGTTGGTCAACCTCCCCGAACGAGGCTCTGCCCTTCGGCGGAGCCTCGTCCGGGTTCCTCCCTGCCCAGATGCAGAGAGTTCCCCTCTGCCTCAGAGGCAGAGAGTTTGACCGGCTAGCTGAGTCGTCAAAAAAAAAAAACTGAACTCGCACTACTGCTTCCTCTTGAGGCGCAGTATTTATTGTGTACGGGATAGTCCATTACTATTATGGGTAAGTTCCCATAACAAGAAGTTAAAGCAGTTCTATAAAAAATAACTATGAAAATGATAACTGAAATCAAATCGTATTGTTTCTTGTAGGCATGCGTTTACCTCGCGAGATAAAAATAGCGCCATATTTGGTTAAAATTCAGTTCTTCTTTGCTGTCACCGTGTGGTCAGACTCTCCGGGCCTCATGCCTAGGCAACGATATTAGGATGCCTTGCACTGTTCAGACTACATGGCCCCGCTCTCGGTCGTATCGAAACAATCCGAAGAAATACAGAACCTTACATTTGGAAACGGCTTGGCTGCAGGAGTGCAGAAAGTTTGTCAGTAATACAGCTAATCACCTTAAGGGCTTCACTCCGGATTTTCTGTCTGGATTTACTTCCATGGGTTGTGAAATGTTTGGATATGGTCGCAAGGTTTTCTTTCACCTAGATTAAGTTCCTTCCTAGGCTGAGGAGACCCATCTACTCGATATCGTACTGTATCTCGCCTGGAAAATGGATGTGTGATGTTATACAGAATAAATAGAAGCAAAACCAAACATCACTTTCAGTACAATTATTGTTTATTCAACTTCCCACTTGGGTAATTAATATCAAAGTGTTTGTGTGTGGCGTTGGTCTACTTTTTTCATAAGTAGATATTTCTTCTCTCAAAGATATAAACGACCCTTTCCTCCTACTCGGATTGGTGTTGTCATAGAATGCCCCAAGTTTACACAGTCTAACTCGGTCGCCCTCTTATTTATATGTCAAAAGCAGCTGAAGACATTATGCGATACGAATTAGCTCCCAGCTTCTAGGAGCACATTTTCAGATCAACCCGTCGATAGACCTGTTTTCTCTGATAGTGGGGCTTGATAATGAGATCAGAATCTAGTTTCGTATAATTTGGGCTGACCGGCCATTTATAGGATACAGGTTCGATTCCTGTTTGAGAACGAATATTTTCTATGACAATTTCTTGGACACACAGGCCGGTAAATGTTGTTTAATACTGTTTATTATAAACAGAGCATTTACTTAAATATTTGTATCTATAAAAAGAATGTATAAACATAAAAATGTCTTAAAATAATTGTCGGACTTTGTTCATTTCATAATGTGTGACGTCATTTGTTTACATTTGGATACGCTTTGAGCAGATATGAATGTACGTGAGAGATTCATGGAAGATTGAAGTTTAAAGGCAGTAAATTAGACCTTGCTAACATAACGCTCCTCTGTGGCCAAATCGATTAAAGGCACGTCAGGCTATATGACGGTTCTGTATAGGATACAGCTTTGATTCCTGTCGGAATTTCTCGGACATTCAGGCCGGTAAATGTTGTTTAATACTGTTTATTATAAACAGAGCATTTACTTAAATATTTGTATCTATAAAAAGAATGTATAAACATAAAAATGTTTTAAAATAATAAATATACATTATGTGCTCATTGTAATTTTATTGGCTGGATAATATTTCAATAATCTATTTGAAATATTTATATTTTGATATATGATGGTCAGTTGGAAAGCCACTGTTGCGTTACAAAGACAATCTGGAGTGATGCAGCACCCCCTTCTCTTCCTGGGAAAACAAAGCATCAAAAAGAAACAACTGGCATATGTGCTCATCTATACAAAGTTCTGAGTGAAGCTAACTTGAACATCGGAATCAACTGTGTGCAAATATTAAAACAAGTTGGCTGGATGCTGTTCCTCTCAGTGACAGCCTTATCTACTGCTGTGGGTATGCCGTACGCAGCAAAGCAGGTTTTTCCTGTTGACTCGCGGAAACATGTGGCAGTTGAGCAAAATGGCATAACCACATGTTCCATCTGTCGAAAAGTCTGCAAAACAACTGCAAGCAAAGATAGACATATGCATGTCAATTAAAGTTGAGCACCTCTTTACTTTACTGAGCCTTCATTTGTTGTCCCCGATTAGAAGGTTCCCCAAACACACACACACACATACATATATATATATATATATATATATTGTTGTGTAGGATCCACTTAATCTGCATAAGTGACTACCAACTATATAAATAGTGGTTGGTACCGGAAGACGGGGAGGAATCACGAGATCCAACTAGAGACTCTGATCGACTGCGACTAGTCAACACATTCTCCAGGAACGTCTTCCCAGAAATATACAGAAATACTATATGTACTTATTGTGTACACTTTCTTGTTATAACACATTCTTGTTCTAAGTACATTTTGTGTTGCATTATTATTCCATGCATTCGGCGAGATTCAACAATGAGTCAAGACTCAACATATATATATATATATATATATATATATATATATATATATATATATATATTGTGTATATTTCGGCAGCACTTTTTCATTAATGCCTGTTTCATTAAATAATATAGACAAGTTTTGTCCATTTATTTTTAGTAAGTTCCTTTCGTATTGTCTGATAAGCTTAATCACATTATCGTTGAAAGACGAAAGGGAAACACCATATTGACATGTTTGAATCCAATCTAAGCTTTCGGCTTACATAAGCCATTATCGAAGATGACAATTTTAATAAATCAAACAACACATATATGAAACCACAATAATGACCCGCCGTTGCTGTTTGAATAAGCTCAAAGTAACGACAAACTCTTGTCATCTTTGATAAGCTTAGCACCAGCGAGCACCAACTTACACACAAAAAAAAATAATTACTAAAAAGCTTTGTAAATTATACCAAGGAAACATTTTACTACCCAACAGCGAAGACAAATATATAAATTTATCCAACCATAAATTAACAGATGACCAAAAAGAATTTTTAAATTTAGGGTCAAACTGTCACATCCAACCTAAATTTGACCTCATCACTAAGACAACTGAAATTGAAATTCTACGCCAGTCACTATCCCAACTGGGTACGCATGGAGACATAGCAGTTTACCCAGACCTGAGAGACCTACTCAAAGCCGAAGGCTTGAAGAACTGATCCCCTGGCAACAACTACAGTACTATCTTAACACCAAAACTATAAAAAAAAAACGCCGCGAAAGAGTTAAAAAACAAACCTCAACATCGTCATCAGACGAGCCGATAAAGCTAACACATACGTTATTCTGGATAAAGCTGATTACCACCAAAAATTAAAAAATGTCGTCGACGATCGAACTAAATTCACGAAACTGAAAAGAAACCCCACTGAGACTTTAAAAAGGTCCGTCAACAAACTAATAACAGCTCACAACGCGGAAGTCGGTTCACTGAAAATTCAAAAATTAGTCGGAGATTACCAACCGGGATATTTATATGGAAATATAAAAACGCATAAACCAGGATACGGATACCCGCTACGACCAATTATTTCCCAGATCCCAACACCTATCTACGAGCTATCAAAATTCTTGAACGACATCATCACTCCATACCTACCCACCAATTACAGCATCACATCCACCCACGAATTCCTGCAGATTTTCAAATCTACAAAACAAACAAACCAAGGTATAATGACGTCGAAAACTTATTTACAAACGTCCCCGTCGACCAAACTATTGACATTATCCTCAGTTCTATACATAATAATAATTCTATCGCACCGCCATCCATCAAACCGTCCATATTGAAAAAAGTACTCCACGCATGCACAACCAAAGTTCCATTCTATGACCATAATGGCGATATCTACACCCAAACTAATGGCGTTAGTATGGGAAATCCACTCGGTCCATGCTTTTCCAACTATTACATGTCCCACGCAGAAAATACGATATTTACACAAGTCTCTAAACCGAAAATATATGTTCGCTACGTAGATGACATTTTTATTTTAGCTAAAAACATTCAGGAAATAGACAGACATAAGACCACATATGAGAAAAACTCCGTCCTTAACTTTACTGATGAACTCAGCCAAAAAAACAAACTTCCATTCTTAGATGTCCTTGTTGAATACAGCAATAACACTTTCATTACATCATTATACAAAAAACTCACCAGCAAAAAACCCTGCCACCTTAACTATAAAAGCGAATGTCCACTTAGGTACAAAATAGCACACCAGAATTCATCCTCTCGAATACTTTTCCTCAAAGAACTTAATAACGTTAAACAAACACTAATCAACAACGGCTTCCCTAACCACCTTATAGACCAGCAAATTAGACTATTTCTCCCTAAAGTAAGTAATACCGATAGTGCACACACCGTCAAAAATCACGTACACATTTATTACAAAAAACAAATTCATAGGAATTACAAACAAGATGAATCCTCACTAAGACACATTATAAAGAAAAATACGACCCCAATTGACCCGAATAAAAAAAATCATATTAATTATCTACTATAAAAAATTTAAGACAGCTAAACTTATCCTCAAAAATAAGAACACACCAGCTAAGTCAAAATTACAAAGAACAAACATTATCTATGAGTTCAAATGCCCCTTAAGGAACTGTGTTTCTGATCAAACCGGATTCATGAATAATTACATCGGTTACACAACTACACGCTTATCCATACGTCTTACGTTACACCTATCTGACCACAGCTCTATTAGAACGCATTTAAAAACGTATACAAATTTACCGGACCCCATTAGAAACATACTATATATATTAACTGCATCCACCTGCAAAAAAGATTAAAAATAATGGAGGCTTTAATAATAAAAAAGAAAAAGCCAACTCTTAACAATATTAACTACGAACAAAGCCACAATGTTTTAACCGTATTCGGAAATTAAAAACATCCCTACTACACACTAAGACATACACATAATGCACACACTCAATTAAACTGAAAAATCGAATCTTCCTTGATAATGGCTAATGGTATAACCGAGAACGCTCGGAAGCATAACACATTTGGACAGTTCTTACACACCCTTTGTCCTGTAAAAAAAAAAAGCTCTTGTTCGAACACAAGAAAAATTAAATAAAAAGCTCAATCGTAGTACCTTGTCTGTCGTTTTAATGAAATATATATATATATATATATATATATATATATATATATATATATATATATATATATATATATATATATATATATATATATATATATATATGTCGTCGTCGTTGGCTTTATTTAGTCTGCAAAAAATTAATTTCTTCTCTTTTCTGATGGCGTTGATGACTAAATTATCTGCATAGTAATGTTGATGAAGGAGGATGTCGAATTTGTCAAGCCTTTCTCTTTTCTCTTCGTTTGACTTCCTTTTCTTTTCTGGTTGCTTCAAAACTTTTGGCTTCGAAGGTGAAGTAACATCCTCAGTCGATATGCACTTCTGCTTGTGTTTTAAACGATTTAGGCTCAAGCCCAGTGGCTTTCAGTGTTGTTTTGAGTTGGTCTTTGTATCTTCGAAGAGGGCAGCCCCATGGTTTTTTTTTCCATGAAGTGAGCTCACTGAATAAGACTTGACGTGGAAACCTTGATTCTTCCACTCTTGCTACTTGTCCTGACCATCAAAGATTCATGATCATCAATTTGATGCTTTGGCTACTGGCTGTTTTCAGAACTTTGGTCCTGGTTACATAGTACCTTCATTTGATGTTCAGGATCAAACGAGGCTTTTTTCTAGTGAAAATGTTCTAATTTTTGGATTTTGCGACGATATGGAATTCAAGTTTCACTATCATATAGCAAATGTACTAATATATTTATATTTTTAATTTTCAGATCTATAAAGGTTGGTGTGTATCACGAGGAGAATTATAGGATTACTGAAAAAATTGGAAATTGCGAAACGTAGAAAGCTAAAAAATATGGCAAATAAGAAAGTGAAAATATTGTCAGAATAGGAAGAAGAAATAAACTGGCTTAATTAATGTCACAAATCTATGTGGCAAAATTAGATTTAACACGAAAAGAGAGTAAGAGAAGTGGATTAACTAGCAAAAAATATAACGAGAATCTGTGGCTTTCAAAGGCAACACAGAGTAAAACAGACGAAAATTAAGAAAACTGAAAAAAGATGTAAAAGATAATCTAACTACTACCTTTTAATCTAACATCACAAAAATAAAAATGTCATAGAACAAAAACATAAAAAACAACGTTAATTTTTTGTGATGGATGTAGAGTTATATCGACTGGACCTGATATGTAGGCTGAAGGATGGTTTCAACAAAATAATTAGTGATTGATACAACTCTGAAAACAACATGGCTGAGATGGAATAATGTGTTGGTTTATTATTCTGGAGTGTAAAGTATTAGGTCCCTTCCATGTTTCTGGTAAATGTTGATAATTATTGTACGCTCTTGAACAGGCGTATCTTGAGTGGCAGAAGTCAGCAAAGAGAGGTTTAAAACCAAATAGCATAGGAACGCAAGGTAAGAATCATTCCTATTCCGCAAAGACTATCATTAACTATTTTCAAAAAAGAAAGATTTCACATACAGAAAATTAATACGATATTCTTCTCTTACAATAATGTCCATTCTGTCCAAGTCACAAAAGTAACTCGACGTAGAAGGCTACAGAATAAGAGGCCCAGTTTATAGGCATATATGGGGAGGATAACGGTTAACTATATATTTGAACAGTTTAAGACTGCGGTGATCGGTAAAGCATCAGCTTGAGAGTCACCCGAGTTAGAAGGCTACAGAGTAAGAGGCACAGTTTATAGGTATTAACGGTTAATCTTGGATTTGAATAGTTTAAGATTGTAGTTATCGGAGAAGAATCCTCTTGGGAGTCGCTTCCACAATGCAGCGATTCATGGGAGGAAGCTGCTGGAGAGGATGAAGGGGATTCGCTACAATGGGTGTGGCATGGTGGGTCCTAGACGTGAAGTGGTGATACTAAGGAATGTAGTTCGTATGAACACTTTCCACGGAAATAGCTTAAATCTATTCGGACATTTGTTCACTCTCGACGAAAATAATATTCAGTGAGAATAAAAACGTATTCAAGCAAATAATATCTCTATGAACAAAACAAACTATTGTAGGTAATATGAAAGTGAAATATCGAATATATATATATATATATATATATATATATATATATATATATATATATATACAGGGTGTCCATAAAGTTCGCGTACACTTTAAACAATTTATAACTTTATTTGTATTTGCGATAGAAATAATTCTAATTCTTTTTACAAATTATTTCTATCGCAAATACAAATAAAGTTATAAATTGTTTAAAGTGCACATGAACTTTATGGACACCCTGCATATATATATATATATATATATATATATATATATAAGGAAGGATTTGTACCAACAGCTGCTGACACGAATGTTAAGTAGCATGCTAGCATGCAAAAAAAAATCGATAGCTGCATTCGTCACAAGTGGGAAAAATTTAAATCTGCATGACACTTTACTCCAATTGGCTCATTCGCTTGCTTAAACTCAACGTTGATTCTGATTCCGCAGAACTGGGTTCGGTGTGAAAAAATATTTGTTGTTAACATTCTTTTTTCATTCGGTTTTTCCAGTTACGAGTCCCTTTTTAAAGCTGATCGTTTTGTGTTCATTTTGTTTAGTTCTTTTTTCGTAACAGATTTAATGTTTAGTATAGAGCTTATAAAAAAATTCGCAGTGTGAGATAGGCAAGAAGTAAGGCATGTAGCAACATCAGCACGGCAAAGGTCACTCTTTTAAAGGCAAGGAAGGGCAAAGATATTTTAAGTCAAGTGATAGCGATTGCTGTATGAGTCGTACGATTTTTGAATGAAGCACGGGCAACCCCCGGCCATGCTTCTAGTATATATATATATATATATATATATATATATATATATATATATATATATATATATATATATAAGGCTGACTAATGTTACTATAATGATGAAAATCTTATATTAATATGTAGTGTAATAAAGTAATAATTTATTCAGATATGTACAACATAGTATAATAATCTATAACTTTCTTCTTGAATTATTTATAAATAAAAAATAATTCATATTTTTAAAGAGGATACATACATCGAATACTGCTTTATCTATTAAAAGAACAGAAGTATTACTGAAAGCAACATCTGCCCTCTCAACTGCCAAGAGGAACTATTACAGAAAGCTTATCAAGCATTATTGTATGCTAAAAGAAAATATATCTAAAAACGAATCTTTCACTAACATCCATGAAGACAAATAGGAAATAAAGGAATAATGCCCTCTGTTAAAAGAAAATACAGCTGAATATATAATCATAAAATGAATTCTTATCTGTTTACTATAAATCGTCTGCAAATCAGACTGCCAACATTATCTCCATTATAGAAATATAATAGGCTAAGCTAGGGATAGTTTCGCCCAACACAACACCTTGCTACGATACCAAAACGTTAACCTGAAAACTCGATCCATGTTCCTACAGACGTCATGTATGACACCAGATCCATTCAGAAATATGTAAAATGTCATTTGTATACATCTGCTTTCTAAGATAAATGGTTAAAATGATGTCAATCAAATGAAGGATTTGAATATTGGCGAAGACAGTCTTTCTTCAAATATAATGAAGTGACGCAACATAATAACAAAGCAATGTACCTGGTCACAGAATCCATATCACTTGAGGACTTTCAACAACAGCAACAGCCAAAATGGATATCAACTGCAGGTCGAAGTTAAAATAATGACATAATCAAGACGTTGATGTTCCACGAATATTCAAACAAAAGATTAGCACGGAAACCCCAAACAATACTGGAAAAGGCAATAACAGCTACTAGACTTAGATTACTGGATTTCTTGTCTTTAAAAATTAGTTTAAGAGATAGATTTTCTAAATTCCAAACGGCTGCTCAGTCAATGAAACAATAAAGAAAAATCTGTTGCATAAACCATGTAACCAGTAGCCTTCCTCGTTTATTTTCTTCAGTACCCTAGTATATTTCATTTTAATGTTTTGTGTTTGCCGATTCCAAAGACTATACTTTTAATGAACTGAAATACATGCATATTGCAAATGAAGTCAACTTTGATTAAAATATTGATTCCCTTTTGTTATGAATACTCAAGTGTGGTCTCGCCTTCTTTTGTTGCTCTCCTTTTTGAGAGAGCTATTTCTGTGTACTGGGACTAACAAAAGGACAATATACGCGAACCTTGTATTCTCAGTTGTATAAACCTTTCTTAATGCGTATACCAGCGTATTTTTGTCATTTAAAATTTATTGATCAATTATCATAATTTTCTTCTTCAACATTAAATATATTTTATTCGAATTCAGATATTGTTGAATCATTATTTCCATAAATCTACTAATAAATATTATGATATTTTTCGTTGTTTTGAAATAAAGTTTGGGTGTCTTTGTAAGTATCTAATATATATTACAACGTTTTCGTAAATAAAAATATTATCTCGACTTAGAAAACTCTATTTTCTAATAAGATGAGAATCAATATGAAGAAGTGTCTCTTATAATAAATGATTGGTAATTTTTGTATAAGTATTGATAATTCATTTGTTTCAGTTACAAAAGAATTAATAAATTCAAACGTTAACTTAATAAAATTGTTGTATAAATATTGGTAATTGATTTGTATATCGAAACATTTGAACAAAGAATGAATGAAAGTAATTCTAAAAATAACTATTCAATATTCGATTAAAATGTTTTTAGTTATTTTATTAATGTTTCGATATTTATTCAAATAATTATCTCAGAATAATAAAATAAAATTATACGAAAATTCTTTTGGCTTTCTGCTATATTCCCAAAATAAAATTTGAATTTTTAAAAATAATTTCCAGAAATAATTAATCTTATATCATCCTGGTAAGCAAAGAATTCACTCTCGTTGTTAATTAGACATTATGTCATCAATATAAACAACGAAATATCTCGATGAAATATGCAATGGATACTTTGATTTCTGTTCTAAGATCTATCTTTTCAGGCAGTAATTACTTACAACAAATGGATAAAGAAACAAACTATCTGGCCGAGTCACTTCCGAAAATCTAAACAACAACATATTTCGTCTTTTGCTCATAAGGACAAATTTTCAGCATCCATTTTGTATTTAACAGACCTTACTTAATTTGACGCAAATTTTATTTTCTAAACCAAATTTAGAAAGCCAGAATAATGGAAACCGGGTTTAGTAAAATGTTATTTCGGTTAAAACCCGAAGAGATACCTGCTTGGTCAAGTATTTTTGGGTGTCCAGGACTTTACCTAAACGACCAGTTGCAACAGTGATAGATATATAATTATCTCATCCAACATGGACGTCGAAAATTAAGATGAAAAGATTAATCAAATGCTCTTAATTGTGTTTCGATTCTAGAGACCTGACGAATCAGTGGCTAGGCATAGCATTGATTCCACTAACGAGATAACCGGGATTTTATAAACTAATTCGCCGCTCAAATAGATTATCCTTAAATTTCAACCACATTTTGGTGTTTCTTATTCACGTTGAGATAGACAGGCATATTGTTCGCATTTTTCTCCTCAATATGATTCTCCTTTCTTTCATTCATTCTTTCTTTCTTTCTTTTCTTTATTTCCTTTCTTTCTTTCTTTCTTTCTTTCTTTCCGCAATTCTTCTTTTTCGTACCCCTTATACAAAATACCACCCTCCTCAAAAATAAAGGCGGATGTTGAATTCTTTTTAATCTGAGAGAAAGATAGAAAATGAAAAAGATCAAAATGGTCGCTTTACAAAATCAACAAAATTATTTTCCATGTGAATACTGACATCCAATTAATCCGGGGGGAAAGAAAATTTCCGGACATTTTCAACCAGTAGACAATTTCCCATCAGTATCTGTTTTTAATATGATTCTGAACGTTCTAAGCTCTATTACATAAAACGTATCTTTCAATTCTTTCCGTTTATTTTCTTTTTGATTTGGTGGTCATGAAAAATAAGTTCCATGGTTTCTCTCTAACCTTAAATATATGAGTTTTAATCGATAGTTTCACCTGTTTTATAGTTTTATAAGTGTTCTTCTCTCAGTTCTGTCAGCTAGGTATAATATTTTTGCAGAATTAAAACAAAGCTCAAATTGAAACCCTATATCGTTTATTTAATTCAAAACTACGAGTGTATCAATGTTGGGTGTGTAATTATACAGATGCTATCTTTAGTAGCAAATTTGTAATGATGAACTTGTCAGTTATATCGAAAGGGCGAAGTAAGACTCGAATATCCTTTTCCAAGACCAGAAATATCTTCGTATTGTTGACTTACAAGAAGCGCCATCGTTGGTTAATTGCTTAATTTTGTTAAACAGAATATCAGTCGCTATGGGTGACTTAATGCAGAAATGTACATATTTTAAACACAATTATATGCCTTCAACTATTATTGGTCATTTTGATATAAAATGTATTGTCAGTAATTCTGCTATAAAATTTATTACTGTATCTCTGACACTAGTGATTTTGCTACAAAAATGTGTTGTTGCTTATTTTAATATAAATAGGTATTGTTGGTAAATTTTATATAAACATGTTGGTAATTGTACTATAAATATGTATTTTTGGAAATTTTAATATAAATCGTCATTGGTGTTAATTTTAATATAATTATGTCTTGTTGGTAATTTTATTATAAACTAGCCTAAAAGCTACCCTTTCAGCATCCTATATACGTTAAATTTATCTTTATTCGACACCTGAATTCGGCATAAACTTTCTTCGTATACGCAGTTGATCTCCGTAGTTTGTTTATAATTATTTTGCACGCAACTTTTATTTTCTTTTAAAATCAACATTCTTTATGATCCCTTCACATAAAGTCACTCGTAAAAGACATTAGTACCATGTAATATTTCGAATACATCACAGTACGCGTGCTAGAAAAAGACACCCCCCCCAAAAAAAAACATATGAACAACATACAATGCTCTGCTTAAGTTTTCATTACGGTTAAAATAGATGATTTCAATTGCAATTGTGGCAAAAAGCGAAATTAATGTTAAACCTTTAATAAGGAACTGTTTTACAAATTCTCACCCCGTTTGATATTCAAATGTAACTTTAAATGAGTTATTTATTTAATTTTTAATCTCGTGTAACTACTGTAGTTAATATCTCTTACTTCAGGTTGTTAATGATTTGCCGAGATTGAAAAAACTGACGGACAGACACACACACACTGCGCTTTATTTATATAGAAGATATTTGTTGTTGGCAATTTTACTATAATTATTTATTGTTGGGAATTTTACTATAACAATCATTGCTAGTAATTATACTATAAAAATGTATATTTTATACTTCCATAGTGTTTTGTTTTTGTTTGAGTGTTCACTGTTTGCCAATAGCTGGGACCCTAGCCGGTGCTAGCACACCCAGTGACGGTTGACATGGGAACATCAGCAATTAAAATGTAGTTCTAATCTCTTCAAAAGCTCCAATCTCCTGATCAGAGGCCTTGCTGCCAGTTGTAGCTGATCGTCATACCGAGGACTAAAAACGCCATCGTTAATGAAATCATTAAATTACCCTGACTTTTCCCATTACAACCTTTAAAGTGAAGTACAATAAGGCAAACGAATTTGACCCTAAAAAGAGCCAATTGCTTAATATTATGTTATTTCACAGAAGACAACAACGAGCATAAATTTCTTCCCATTTAATTATCAAATTGATTAAAATTAAATAGAATAATAAAATAGCCTTTTGGTAATTGCTCGATATCATGAAGCTAAGTATGAATGAAAGTGTATTTATTCAGTGTCTAGACAAGATATTATGAACAAAACATTTCTAAACAGGAGAGCGTGTTGCCTTTTCATTGAATCACGTACACCTGATTTCAAGTCGGAAATTAAAATTTGACTTTTTTTTTTTAAATAGAAATACGCTTCTGGTAAAAGAGACAGAAGCGAGCATATTCTAGTCTTTTCTATTTCCACTGAAAAAAGGAATTGATTTTTAATATTTACAACAAACATATCACATATTTGAATAATCAGTTCGTTTTCTTTTATTTCAACACAGTCGAGGTGTTAATGCCACTAAGACGCAAAGAGTTACATGGCAGTCGAAGAGAAGGAGAACACTTTAGTTAGGAGAAAGGAGAAATATGTTGATTCCAATCTACATAGGAATGTACAGTGCTGTTCGATAAAAGTGACTCACCCGATTTTTTTTTTACTAAATTTTCTTTTCTCTGATGAAACGAAAGTTGAGCTAAATTCAAAGGATAAGCGATCTAAAATCCGAAGAAGAACCTTTGAAAGCTCTTTGAATTTAGCAGTAAGTACTGTCAAGCATCCGTCCAGTGTAATGTTCTGGGGATGTTTTTCTTTTCATGGAACTGGTTTCTTAAAACCTATTGAAAAGACCCTCAGGAGCGAGCAGTACAAGAGAATTTTAAAGTCTTGTCTGCTCCCATCTTCTGAAAGGGTGCATCTCGACCCCACCAAGCTCATTTTTTATGCAGGATAATTCTCCCCGTCACAAATCAAAATTAATGAAGGAATACTTTGATGAGAAGCAGGTGAGTGTTATGACATGACCGCCCCAATATCCTGACCTCAACCCCATAGAAAACTTATGGAGTATTATAAAGTACAGTCTCTCGAGAAAGCAGTTAAGCAACAAAGATTATTAAATATTTCAAACTATATTACCTATTATAAATAAAATATATACCTCTATTATTCTTTATTTAAAGCTGTTCGGTTATGGTTCTATTGATTACTAGTTGCAGGAAATAAGTGAGTCACTTTTTTTGCACATATTTTTTCCATAATTCTCATTTATATCCAAAATTATAATTATCAATAGAATACCTTAGGGTGAGTAAACTTTTTTACTAGCTGGTCGGGAAGTGGTCTTTATTTTAGTAAGATTAAAAATTAGTTTGACCGCAAAAACAATAGGCGAAAAACATTTTTAAGTAAAAAATATCAGGTGAGTCACTTTTATTGAACAGCACTGTATATTTATTGCAAATTTTAGTACTAATATGACACAAGGACTAAATAGGGGAGGCATAGAAGGCTGCTCTTCACTAGTCTTAACTTAAACCTAGTTCATCTCAGTCATTGATTCATCTGTGCAAAAATAATCCATTCACCAAAACATCATATTTACTCTTTGCACGACACTCACCAAAATGCCTCATTTTCTCAATGAAATTCTAAATGTAAAATTGATATCACATTTTTTTTGTAGGGGGTGCAATATACTAAATCCGAATGATTTGATTCATTATTTCTGAGATGAGGTATTATGCACACTATTTACATTATTCAGACTAGTGTCCTCATCTTTGTCGCCATATTTATCACAACGTTTCGGCCCTTCAGTATCTGTCTATGTTTCTGAGACGAGGTCTTGCGTACACTATTTACATTATTCGAAATATTGCCCTCATCTTTGTTGCCATATTTATTACAACGTTTCGGCCGTTGTACTCTCCAGCCTTCTTCAGGTGGTTGGTATATCGAACAGAGCCCTTTATTCCGAGTATTGAGGTAGACTGTTCTAGTTCCATGTGCTATGTCTAATGGATGTCAATTATCAGTTATCTCTCCAAGTTCTCCACCACCTGAACTCACACTCTTTGGGTCCTGTCACTTGGTCTAACTAACGCCTTTATCCACTGTGCCATGTGTCCTTGAGGACATCTATATATGAATTTCTGGGTATTATAAACCTAATGTCTTCATTTTTTACCAGTGTGCATATTGCACTTTTTGCTGTTATCACATCATGTTCTTCCCAGAGCTCATATTACAAGTTTTTGTTGTTATTATCGCTTTTTCTCTGGCACTCCTTATTACTCGTTCCCATAAAGTATTCATTTCTATGCTTGATCGGTTCAGGACTTTTGTGGCCTAGCATATATGCTGATTCCTTATGTTTACGAATTTTTCAATGATGTTCTTTGTCTACGATATGATAGAAATGGTAGCTACAGCAAAGTAAAATAGAATCCTACAATGAAAACGGAACGCAACCTGGAGAGTACAACGACTGAAACAGTGTGATAAATATGGCAACAAAGATGAGGACAATAGTCCGAATAAGGTAAATAGGATTTTTATTACTGGTATTATTTTTTTTTTTCAAAAAATATATTGTTAGTGATATTTTTTCAAAAGTGTATTGCTGGTAATAACTGAACAAATTTTGTTTTCAAGTATGATAAAAAACTTCTCAAAAAAGTACTGCTAATATTAAAACGTATTTTTATAATTTCATAGTATTTTCACCCCTTTTACCCAAAGCTGAAACCCTGACAGATTCTACCACCCCGGGCCAGGGTGGACATGGGAACACCAGCAATTAAAAGGTGGTTTCACGCCCCTCAAGCCTTCTGATCAAAGGCCTTTTTTGTAGTTTATCTTCTTACACAGGACGACCCAATGATTTTATACAATGAGAGAATATATAGGAAATTAAAGATTATATTAATAATGTCTCACACCAACAAGAGAACACTGAAATCTGAGAAATCTAAAGCCTAATAGAAGAGACGGATAGGTTATTACACATCACCGAAGGGGACAACAATTAAATAGGACTGCTCTTGCATACCCTAAGTAAGCTAAACCGAAAAGAATAACATATAGCCATTTAAACAATGCCAGTAGATGAACAAACACGGGCGACTACCTTAAGTACACCACGTAAGGTAAGACCATTTATCCCCGGAGTCATGTCTCGACCGAATTGTTTTAACGATTTCCTCTTCTTTTATGGCCCTTTCGCATCCAGCCTCTTCAATCTGAAGACGAGGGAAGTCGGCTAAATAGGTGTCGAATTTAGCAGCATTCATTTAGGGCGTCCTAGGACAGAAGAGTCTTGCAAATAACTTCATTTTGTAGTTCCCTGTCGTCCATCCGGCAATGTGACGCTTAGGATCTGACAACCAGACGCTCTACCTAATTCCACTTGCCGCAGGTCAGCCAACCATGTTCGTCGCCTCAGAAAACATTCTTTTTAAACGAGCCGTAACTGTCAGAACTTGGTCCTGACTTGATAAACAAGGAGGCTAGCTTGACCCTAGATACGGCTACGCTCCCACTAGCTCCCGATTTAATGGCACTCTCTAATCTAGATTCGGCTGCCGTTTGCGCTGCTAATCTATCTCGATTGAGCCGTAGGCTATAATTAACAGTAAACGACCTAATGACAGACTTAAGGTGGCGCCATCACTTACTCCCGATCGCACTCCCCGTCAATTCCCGCCTTAGAATTAGTGATAACTGGTCACGAAATTCCAACGATGTGTTGAATTTCCAATAATTAGTCAATCTAGGCTTAGACTTATTTACTCGCGCCCGGGCGAGCCTTTGATCCGAATAAACTATGGAGTGGAAATTAGGACACCCTAAGAGACTTACATCGATTCTCTTAACTCTGTCGATATAGCTTGTACGAACTACCAAATCAGATCGCTCGATAATATCTCGAAATGGTTTCACGTCCGGATTGTTAATACCTACACTTTCTTCACAACGATCTACCTCTAGCTGCCGAGACGGCGTCGAAAATGACACGAACCACCGAGAATAGTTTGTCGGTGGTTGCATAAATCCCGATGAAGCGAAAAGTGTTACCTGTTATGTTAACGGATCCACGAACAAAAGAACACACGACGCCACCTAAACCAGATCAGACCAGACCAGACAAGAAACTCCTCTGGAGCGACTATCAAAATCAGCTGAACAGAGGCGAAACCTCTAAGAATAGCTCATAATCGCTGACAAGCAACAAACATACACGCCGAAGTGCTGAAGATTGCGAACCAGTCTCGCAAGACGAAACTCTGATATCAGGCCCCGGACCATAAAACGTATTTTTTATGTGACGTGTCTCTCCAGGACCCAGGCGATCATCGGCCTACACATCTTCCTGTCCCTTGTAGCTCTGAATAACTTTTGTCTTTTTATTATTTCTCACAAAATTTGTTCTGCCATGCATTTGCTCAATCCTATCAAGTATGACGCGCGCGTCTCTCTTTCCATCAATCTTTCCTGTGAGTATCAGATTTTCAAAGTCGTCTTTCCTCATAACGTGCCCAAGAAATTAC
The DNA here is from genome assembly GCA_964036315.1 of Acanthosepion esculentum. NCBI lineage: Eukaryota > Metazoa > Mollusca > Cephalopoda > Sepiida > Sepiidae > Acanthosepion > Acanthosepion esculentum. The sequence goes on along the minus strand of OZ038488.1, from coordinate 121,774,098 downwards.
AACTACCTCTTCATAATGTTAAGTATAAGTTTCCTTTTTGTTTCCATTCTTTCGATAACCTCGTCGTTGCTCACGTGTTCAGCATATGGTAGCCTCATTATCCTTCTGTAGAACTGCATTTTGGTTGCTTCATGTTTCTTCTTCATCCTTGAGGAGATTGTCCAGTATTCACTGCCATACAGGAGGACAGATATCACGTAACAGTTCAGTCATCAGTTCCAACGACATTTTCTCGTCTCTTAATACTCTGCTTAGCTTTAAGAATGCATTTTTGGCCATCCTAATACGTCTTCGGATCTGTGTCGCACTTTCCGTCCTCTGTTAGAAGACTTCACAGATATTTACATTTTTGAAACTGCTTGACATTAGTATTCCCTTTTATTTGCATTTTGGGCTCAGCCCTTTTGCTGATGACCATGCATTTTATCTTATTGTATTTTATTAGTCCTTTTTTCTTCCTTTCTTTTGCTAGCTTATGTAGGTGGTTTTGTACTTTAATTTCCGTGTTTGTTATCTAGACTGTTAAGATTGTGACCGCTAATAATGATACCTGGTAAAACTTCTAATTATTTCATAATTGCCTCGCCGTATACGTTGAATAAATCCACTGAAAAGACACATCCTTTCAGGTTTTTGTATATATGTTGAACTCATTTTCTCCTCGAATGCAGGCGGTTTGCTGCCAGTATAGTGTTGCTTAATATTCTTGATATATAAGCTTGATTATTTTTATGTTCTTCTCAAATATGTCAAGGTTGCCGAGCAGCTCTCACAGATCTTTGGGGCGAACGTTGTTCAAAGCCTTTGCGTAGTCGATAAAACATAGGTGTATATCCCTCTGCATCTCTATTACTCTTTCTGATAACATTTTGAGAACCAATATCGAATTCCTTGTTCCGGTGTCTTTGACAAACCCGCACTGTTCTTGTCCTAATATCTGGCCTGATTCTGCAGCACACTCTATTCATTCGGAATAGTGCAAGTTGTAGTAGAAACTGAACTATTGCAAGTCCGACCCAAATTGCTACGGTTGCTAGAGGTCTTGCCCTGTTTCTCGAATTGCATCAGTGTTCTTGATATGTTAGCTCTTGAAAACCTTAGTGATCGAGGCTCCTGCCATGCGAGCTCCAACAATTTGCCCTTTTTTGAACTCGGAAAGGTCACGCATTTAGCTTAAATTTTACTAAATTCTAAAAATGAATAAGACAAAGAGAGTAAATTAGATAAATAAACGTATTTATAATACATATAACCTGCAATTACGACATTTTAGTTAAAGTTCTTAATATAATAGGTCTTTGAAATATAGGAGTGGATTTTGCACATGTTCCAATTATTTTGTCTAACACCTGTAAGTCTGTTTATGTCTTCCGGTATATTATCACTGTTGTAGATTTCATTTATGATTTCTGCCTATCTTGTCTATGCCGAAATCATTTTAGGCTGCCAGAATCTCTATTAAAATTCTGTCTGGCCCTACCGCGTTGTTTCTGTTTAATTTAGCTAGTACAGTTTCCACTTCGGTTCTTAAGATGTCTTTTCTACTCTTAGTTCTCAATTTGTATGCTTATCTTCTTTATCTGTGATACTCATTCTTGCTATTTCTGCACATTTTCGGTTGAGACATTCTTTAGATTGTCTGGATTTGTTCCTTAATTCTTTGTGTAGTTTTCGGTATTCGGTTCAATGTCTTGAGATGGTTTTCTGTTCATATATTTTTCCTTCAGGTTTGGGTCATTCAGATGTCTTTTTGGGGCTGGACAAAAACCTATATAAACATATATCCAAAAGGCCATCGTTGTATCTGCACACAGCAACACATAACAAATGTTCAAATGTCCCCAGAGCTTTCCTTCTACACACGTATGCACGCGTCGGATCAATGACTGGAGGAACCTTTCAAATATTCCCATTGGTCGTAGTGGTAACATTTAATTGGTTATCTTTTAAAAAATTATCAGTTCCTTTCTCAATGAGTTACGGAGGCGAATAACAGTCATCTCTATAGAGTCCGGAGTCCTTAATGTCGAAAATAATTACCACAGGATTAAGACTCCAACTCATTCAACCAGATAGTTCAATAGTAGCCAATCTAGTAGCCGATTTAATAGTACAGTTAA
>OZ038488.1:121671978-121766978 GCA_964036315.1 Acanthosepion esculentum | reverse complement strand
TGTTATTTTTGTGGATTCCGGGAGGAAATCCGGTATCAAATAATAACAAACAAGAATAAATATAGGAAATAAATGTATTAACGTAATAATACAAACTGGTAATACAGGTTAGTAGTTCCAGGAATGCGGGGTTAGTAAACAAATATATATATAGTCTTTGAAATCGACGTATCTCTGTATAAATTCTTACTGAGTCTACGTGCTTGTGATTGTGACTCTTGCCGCTACGTTATTCTACCGACCGACTCAACGTTCTACTACTACTGTCCGACTTGACTCAACGTATTGCTGTTACTTGACTTGACTTTCGGGTATTCACTGGTAGTAGTATATGTATACCTTGGGTGAGTCCATTTGTGTAAAAAGGGGAGACCCCTCAATAGTTATAAAAGACGATGGAAAATTTGACACCGCAATCGGAACTTACATTGCAATAGCGAAAAGATGCTTTCCAAAGGCTGAACAAAGTATTAAGGAACAGGAAGATTTCTTTAGATACAAGGAAAAGAGTGTTGAACTGTAATATCAGTCCTCCTAAATACCAGTGAATACTGGAAAATCTCTTCCCAGATGGAGCATATATAGTTTTGGGGATCAAGGATCGTCCACGTCTTATATTGATACGGTTAAAAGGAAGAAAGCGTCAGAGAAATAGAACAATAACCAAACGCTGATTACTTGAACAAGTTAACGGGAACACACTGCACAAACTTTCCAAAGAAATCATATGAATTAATAGATAAATCAGCCTGTGTGTAGCCTGAAAATCTTGAAGGCATATGTCATTTCTTTTTAAATTATTAGGTAATTGTGTACATTTTATTTGAAAAAAAATAATTACGAATATTGTTTTAACTTAAATTCTTTTAATTCTTTTTAAAATGATAATTTTTTATTCTCATTTAAAAAATATTGATCACAGCCGAAGCACAAACCCTTCTCGCATGAAAGTACATTGAGTTGATGTAAACTTTGTAAATTAAATATCTTAGAATTCATAAACTTCAGTTTGTATCTGTTATTTCAAATATGAATGCGATAAAAAAATTTACCAGTTGAGAGTTTATTTTATCAGGTTAACTTTCATCCTCCTGCTTCCGTTAACAGGTGCGCATCTAAAACTTTAGATGATCAGAGATTGACAGCTGATCTCTCATCTGATATAAAACTAACTTTTCAGTGGGGGAAAAGTGTCTGGGTATATTCAAAGCCTCGAAAACAAAACTAATTAGATTCCATCATCGAACAACTAACTATCGCCATTTACGATGAACCGATGTAATCTCGGAGAGGCTCTATGCCCCGAGAGCCTCTTGAAACATAAACTCACATCCGACCTAAAGTTGAACTTGTACATATGATCCATCTGTAAAATGTAAGAAAAATGGTCGGCTCCGTGTATCACTCTTCATGCTATCCTCTATAGTTACAAGGCCTAGATCAGGTCTAAAATTTGGTACGGTTATTGTATTTGGGCGGGAGCTGCCCAGTCGTCACTTTCCGGTCTCAATAGAGTTCAAAAGCGTGTCTGACTGCTTGTGTGGATTAAATTATTTTCCACTCCTCCAACCTCCCACTCACAGCCTCTCACTGCTCTATCACTCCTTCCATGCAGAATAGTCGGTAGAACTACATTCGTTGGTTCGACCAGGTCTAACCTTCACGGCTACGACCCACCATACCAATTACATTGTAGCAAACCCCACCCACATATACATATGTTTTACTCGAGCATCTTTCCCCCACGAAGCACTGATCTGTGGAACCGACACCCAAGAGGATGTTTCCCGGTCAGTCCGATCTTAAACTGTTCATATCTAGGGTTTTCCAAATTGTCCGTATGAATTAACTCTTAACGTTACCTTCTACATCAAGTGGGCCACGGGCCTTATACAGGGTGAATCTTACTGTAAATAAATAGAAAAAAACAACCAAGAGGGGATTACAAATTAGATAACGAAAAATATTGATTTGTGAGATATTAATGATCTTCGCTGGTTAACTTTCTTAAGGTAATACCACGAGCCAAACTGTAGGGTGTTTTTCCAAGTTTTTTTTACGTTTTTATTGTTCAGTGGATTAAACCGTATGATGGTTCTTCATCTGTTGCATTTTCTTTTGGGATCTTATTGTTAAACCGTATGTCTGGAAATTTTTGAAGTAAACACAAACACACACACGCACATACACACACACATATATATATATGTCGTCTCTCTCTCTCTCTGTCTCTGTCTCTCTCTCTGTCTCTCTCTCTCTCTCTCTCTATATATATATATATATATATAATTATATATATATATATATATATATATATATGGAAGAGGACAGAATCCAGGTAGAACTGAATGTATAAAACAGATTAAGAATATAATATAAAAGTCTCAAACATTCCATGGTTATAATTTATTACATTGGAATCGTACTCACGATAAAATTCATCAGACGTACAAATTCAAAATGAAAACAGATAATATAACTCCGGGTGGAAAAAAACAAAATTTCAGTGAAAATATGATACGTTAAAATTAGGATGAAAGTATCTGTACCTATCAACGGTCGCTTCCCTCTGCAATTGCTTAGTATCGCTTATATATCTTTGCGTTCCGTAAAAATATTTTATATATTTTTTCATATAGTCATTTAAAGCCAAACAAGGCTATAATGCTATTAAGTCACAAGGTTTTACCGAAAGTGAAAGTGAAAGTGAAAGAGAAGACTTTAGCCAGAAGAATAGTCAGTAAGAAAGCAGGTTTCAGTAAGTCAGATTTCAAAGTGACGGTGATCTCTCTTGATATTTTGTAACTCTTGCTACAATTACAGCTCAAAATGACTTTTGATTTGAATATTTCAGAGTTGACCTTTTTCTTTCATTTGATCCAATCCCGAATCATTTGACAGTATTTCTTTTACTTATTGACTTTTTTAAATTTGTAACCAATACGGATTTCCCTGATTGTTTCAAGGAAGTCTTTTCTTTAATTTTGCGTGACAGACTATCGAGAAAATAAATGACTGTGGTAGATATCTTAATGAAAACACGAGACTGATTTTCGAATAACTGATATTCAATTTTATTCGACCCCGGATTCGAACAATTACTTCCAGTCATGAGGTCCCGAGGCACCCATTCGTATCGTCCTGGGCATGACGATAAACTATATCCGGCAACAAGGCACCTGATCGGAAGATTAGATGTTTTAAGGAGGGTGGAATCTCATTTGGTTTGATGGTGTTCCCAGGTGCACTCTGACCCGGTGTGGTAGCAACGGTTAGGGTCTTAGCTATGGGCAAATAGTGAATCACCAAACTGGCATCAAAACACTATGAAAGCATAAAAATACATTTTTATAGTAAAGATACCAGCAATAGATTTTAATAGTAAAAAAGAATTACAGCAATAGAGTTTAACAGTAAAAAAAAATAACAAACCTCTCAAGAAAATTAAATTTCGTCATTAAATGACCAATAAGTAGTTGATATACCATTAAACGAACAAACCATACCAAACCACACATAAGAATGGTGACCCTACATTCGATCGCACCTCTGAGGTGGGTGTTTATATATGCACCCAACAAAGAGGTCTTTCAAACGGGTGGATGTGTTCCCATGTCGACGCAACTAGTGGCATCGGGCGATTCGTGGATATCTATCTCAGGTTAAGAGATGGTCCCTCAGCTCAACCCTGCCTCAGGATTTGCCGAAGGACACTGAGTTTAAAGTGTATTGCGGTATGAACTTAGTTGAATCCAGCACCTACTGAATTGTACTTGTGCAGTGTGTACTTCCAAACAGAGCACGCAATAAGTGAGAAGAACTAAAAATAATACTATACGCGATCTTTGTAGTCATGGATAGTGGATCGAGAACAGTGTTCCCCCGTAGATTAAATAAAGTGTTCTGTTCGGAATTCCCTGTAGGTTACTCGGCTCGATATATACCCGATGAAGGCCGAACGTTACAATGGCCGAAACGTTGTGATAACAGCAACAATAATTCGAATGTTATGGTAATTTACGCACGCACTCATGGACTCACCAGCTATAAATAGGAGCAGGTACTGCCTTTCGGAGGGAGATTTCCAGTAGTCAGCTCTGATAGTCGGACTGGACATTCTTGCTGTAACACTCTCGGTTATATGTTTATATTACTGTTTCTGTTAATATATTTGTTTTGTTAATATATTTGTTTAACTCAATTACTCTCTTTGTGTCTTTATTTCTGGTCCATAACAAGGCCACAACAAATGTAAATAGTGTAAATAATGTTTACATTGTTTGTTTATTCATGAACGTTTCATTCTATCCTTTTTGGCTAATTTCTTGCACGTTCTTTTCCCAAACAATTTACTAACTTGTAGACAGTTTTTTTCTTTTAGTCAAAAAATCCCTGATGTCATTCTTTTGTCAATTCCTGCTCGTTTTCATTCCATTTTCGCTTGCTCAAAACAGACCCTCTTAAGCCGCCTACACAAATATCCACCATATCGACTCCTCCTGCTTCGTGCAGCTAATATCAATAGCGAAGGAAGAATTCAAGATGACTTGACAGTAATGGTTGTTGCTTTGAGCGTGCTCCTCTTCAAAGAATCGCCAGTCTTCGCAAGATGCCAACTAAAATCACATCGATCTTATTTACGCAAGATAAAATTAGCGGCAAAATTCCATAGAGTCGATGAAAAAGAATTTTTCTCATTTTCTATTCCTATAAACACAATTATACATAGGATAAATGAGAGTTCTGGCTCAACTAGTAAACACGCCAGTTAAAAAAAAAACGAATTTTGTCGCGATATTGATACACATTACATCCCTCGTTGTGTATGTGTGTCCAGAGTGTCTGGCGCCGTGAAATTGACGTAGGTGGGGCGGGTCGGAAGCACGCCCACCTAGTAAGCTAGCCAATTCAATTTTACGAATTATTTGGATAAAGGTAAGCCCTTATTTATATACACATTATATATAACATTTGTGTTAGCATATATATATATATATATATATATATATATATATATATATATATATATATATATATATATATATATATACATACAGTGTTGTTCGATAAAAGTGATTCACCTGATTTTTTTACTAAATGTTCTCTTCTCCGATGAAACGAAAGTTGAGCTAAATTCAAAGGATAAGCGATCTAAAATCCGAAGAAGAAGCTTTGAAAGCTCTTTGAATTTAGCAGTAAGTACTGTCATGCATCCGTTCAGTATAATGTTCTGGGGATGCTTTTCTTTTCATGGAACTGGTTTCTTAAAACCTATTGAAAAATTTGCGTTGCCAGCGTCCACAACAACTGGGCGACAGAGCTTTACGTGGATTTGCGAGGATTTTACGTGACCACCGTGATTAAAAGTTACTTCCTCAAAATAGGGTAATCGAGGTTTTCGTATGGAGGATTTCAAAAGTATTTTGGTAGAACTTGTAAAATACCAAAATGAACAGCAACTACAACTCCAAGAAAGAATGGAAGAGAAGTGGCAAAAACAGTTGCTCTCTCAACAGGAAAAAATGGAAAATGTAATACTACAAACACAAAAGGAAAATCAAGAAAGACAAATGCAACTCCAGGAATTAATAGTAAAATTAACGGGTAACACACAACGAAAAATATCGAAAAAGAGGCGACTTTTTCTCAAGACGCAGTTTGGAACACAATAGAAACATTTAAATAATCTCTAGAAGATGATAACAATTTTGGGGACTATTACAGACCTCATGAAAAAATTTTCAACATTGATTGGCAAAATTGGTCGGAAGCAAAGAAGCTACGTTTATTACTCAGGGAATTGGGAACAGAGGAGTACACAAAATTTGTGGACTATATTCTACCGAAAAAGACAAACGATTTGACGTTTGACGAGCTCTTCTGTCCAAAGACTTCACTTTTTCACAAAAGGTGGAAATGTCTCAACCTTGTAAAAAGCAAAAACGAGGACTACTCCACTTTCGCCGCAATCGTGAACAAACATTGCGATGACTTTAAGTTGGCAGAATTGACTCCGGACAATTTTAAGTGTCTTATTTTCGTACAGGGATTAGTCTCAACCAATGACAATGAAATGCGCAAAAGAATCCTCTCGAAACTTCAAAACGAGCCTGGATTAACGCTACAAAAATTATCCGAAGACTGCCAAAAATGCTTGAGCATAAAAAAAGACTCTAAGGATATCGAGGAATCGGGAGTAGCACACATACGTAAGTTGAACAAAAGTTTACGATTGACCCCCACCCCCGGAAGAAAAACAGAAATTTCAGGATAAAGGAAAAATTACAAGGTATAAGGCGATTAATGACAGAGATCAAAGCAAATATAAGCCACCCCCCATCTGCATGTTACAGATGTTGTGGATTCCACTGGAATAAAGACTGTCGATTCAAATACAAGAACTGTTTAGCTTGTGGAAAAATGGGACATAAGGCATCTCACTGCAGAAACAAAAAACACACTAGTCGTGTAAGAACTACTAGAATGGACTACGATGACAAATTAAACACAAGAAAATACGTCGAACTCGAGATTTTAAATAAGAAGGTAAAATTACAGTTAGACTCAGGTAACTATAATTAATTTATGGAGGAAGCTAAATAGACCGACCATGATGCATACACAGAAAATCGCTAAGTCTGTTACAGGAAAGCGTATCAAAATTGAAGAAGTAATTCTAAGCGTAAAATTCCATGAAAAAACGAAAAAATTGAGGATATTTGTAATGAAAGACAGAAAATTTGGTGGGCACAGATTGGATGCAAAAATTTGACTTATGGGATTTACCCATTAGCTCATTTTGTAAGAAAATAGAGTGCGAGCCGTCAGAAGCTACAAAATTAAAAGAAGAACTACACAGTCAATTCCCCGAAGTATTCTCGAGCGGTTTGGGACGATGTAATAAGGTTGCAGCTAAAATTAAACTAAAGGAAAATGTTCAGCCAGTATTCAAGAAAAAGCGAAACGTGCCTTTCGCAACCATAGAAAAAACTGACAAGGAGTTAGATAGATTGGTACAAACTGGAATCCTTTCACAAATCGAATTCAGTGAATGGGCGGCACCAGTGGTCTACTTAAAGAAAAAATCCGGAGAAACCCGTGTTTGCGCAGATTTCTCGACTGGGTTAAAGAAGGCTATCAAGGATTATCAGTACCCATTGCCAAGTTTCAAGTTTTTCAAGGGACAACAGTCTAATGCATTAAAGCCTTTGTTCGTGAATTTGGCCAATGCAATCCCTGTCCCAGTGGAAATGGGGCGAGCACCAAACAGAGCACTAATAGACGAGATATCGCTAAACATGGGTAGTTGAACGAGAACAAAACGATTCCTGCAAATTAAAAAAGGATTTAGTTTGTAATTCCCTGAAAGTTACCGAGATCAGCATACACCTGATGAAGGCCGGAGAGCAAGGCGACCGAAATCTTGTGATAATAACAGCAATGATGACGACAATATTTCGAATCTAAATAATCTAAATAATATACCTTCATAATCAGCTCTTCCAGTCATATTTCTCACTTCAATAATCATTGCCATTTCAATTTTAAGCCTCTACCTTGAGTGGCTCCCTAGTCTTGTAATTGCTGAAATTTAGTAAATGTAAATATAAAACAAAAATTATAATATGTATATTTAATTGTTGTATAGTTTTAAATTCTACGTGTTTCTGTTAATGAATTCACCCTAAACAAAGTATCTCTGCTATTTAGAGGCAAGACGCTGTTGGGAGAGAAGCAGAATAAGAAAGAAACCGGAAACCCAATCCTAAATAAGAACAAAAGATAAACCTTTACTCTAGTTCAAAAGACCCCGCCGAGAAATGGGAAGCGTTTATTTTTACAAATCTGTTCTACGACTTTAATGTCCAAATCATAAATTCCCATGAAATTGCTTCTGGATTATATTACATTTAAAGCAATTGCAGTTCAATTTGAGGTGCCACAAAGCAAATATAGAATAAAAATTGTTAGGTTGTAAATTTATTCAAATATATTTCTCTGATAAAATACTGACATAATATTAACTAGATTAGCCACACGACAAAGTAAGAATTGATTTTATTAGTCCAATTAGTTGAACTTTCCTCGAATAAGCTCACCAAAATTCTGTTACAATTTAAGAACAAACATTTTTATTAGTGTATCTATAACGAGAAGGCCCATGTAATAATGAATCCTATTAGAAAATATTGACCAATATTATCTTCGTTCGGCATGAGGTCAATGTATCTGAGCACTTTGTGAATAGATAAATCACGACAAATTGATCAACTTAATCTGACTTGCTAACTAGTGTGTTAAATACAGCGCCTGAGAGTCTCGATCAAATTCCATTGAACACAACTAATTTAATTATTGGAATGTTATTGTCGCTAGAAAGCCAATGATTACTGTATTTGTTACAGACTATCCGTTCTCCGAACTCGACATCTCTCAGTTTTACCAAAACGGTGTGGAGGCCGATAAATTCTCTAATATCTGTCTTCATATAAAATATTATTAAGTTATTGTGTCTAGTTAAGGCGCGGCTAGCATTTTCTGGCTAATGTTGACGAAATACACACCGTTGGCAAAATAACAGACTATGAAGAAATTTGCATCAATTTTGTGAAGAGAAATGAAATTTACAGAGTTCTATAAATCTTTTGCACACTATATAAATATAAGTAAATAGTTAAGTTCAGACTCTACCCCTCCTCCTTTCGAATGGGACTTCGGGTCTCCTCTTCCTTCTAAAGTATTTTCATTCACTTTCATCCCGATTATCTCGTTGCTTGTGGTGAAATGATATATACATATATGAGGTGAAATGATACACACCCACACATAAACACACACACACACACACACACACACACACACACACACACACACACACACACACACACATATATATATATATATATATATATATATATATATATTTATATATATATATATATACATGTGATGAATGGACTCTCCCGTCGGTTTCGATGTGTGAGGATCTGACAGCTTAAATGACACAGTTATGAAATTTTGTGCGATAATCTTAAGTGGCACTTAAGACCCGCTAGAGATTTACAAAGGAGGCCGCATATGGAGCAAGAGGATTGTGGGATGAGATTAGTATTAGATTGGCTGACCTTTTAGATCTTTCTCTCGCTTTTTGAAGACGATTCAGCCAAGCGGATTGAAAACTGCTGAGCCCACTAAAACACGTTGATCTCAATTCTACTCGCTCCAAGGCCGGGCACCTCGGGGTGGTGTAATGGTTAGCAAGCTAGAACAATTACGACTAAGTAGTGAGTTTGATCCTCACTGGGTGCCTCATACTTTCGGCCTTGTGCCACATCTGAGCTACGCTTGGAAAATCACTACTCTCTCCAAGGGAGCATATTTTCAGTCAAGCTGGTTTGGTTAAATAATTTAGACGTATTGTCTATTTCCCTTTAGATTTATTCAGTGAAAAATATGTTGAATATACTGAGCTACTGTATACACATGCAGTGATATTTTAACCACTTGAAGGTGGTCTCACAGGAGATTGAAAGTACTTTGGAAAATAAAAAAAGATTTGAAAGAAAATTTTGATATTTTTCTTGATTAATTTTCTACACACTCAAAGAAATTAATCTGAGGACTTGAAACGATGAAATTTAAACTGAATACACATAATGGGTTTAAATTATTTAACCAAACTTGCTTATATATATATAAGGCTCAAACCAAAATATCCCATGGTTATAATTTATTACATCGCAATCGTAATATCTTATGGAAATATACATATCCTCTTCGAAATGCACACATACACACACACGCACTAACACACACACGCACACACACACACACACACACACACACACACACACACACACATATATATATATATATGTGTGTGTATATTGACCACTAATCGTAGCTATCTATCAATCACTCTCTCTCTCTCTCTCTCTCTCTATATATATATATATATATATATATATATATATATATATATATTACAATGAATCATTCATTTATATATTACAAAAAGAAACTAAATAATTTCCATGTCTGATGATGACTGTACGTACAGTCGAAAGTACTTGCGTATTTAAGGAAGACCTAATACAGTTAAAAAATGAAAAGGATCATAACATTCATCGGGTTATTAGTAGGTTAATGCATCTTTAACATTTTGTTTGCGAAGGTACTTCGCCATTTTATATCATTAACTTTACTAATTTACTTTTTCTATGAATTATTCATTGTAATATAAATTGAATTACACAACATAGTTGATATATATATATATATATATATGTGTGTGAGTGTGTGTGTGTGTGTGTGTGTGTGTGTGTGTGTGTGTGTGTGTGTGTGTGTGTGTGTGTGTGTGTGTGTGTGCTCGGTTGCGTGTAACTGCCAGTAAGCAGCTTTTGGGGAGACTCAGTTTTGAGCTGCTCATCCTTTTCTAACAGATACATACACACCCACACATGCATAAATATATATATATATATATATATATATATATATATATATATATATATATATATATATATATATATATATATTGTAATCAACGTTATATATGTTCAACCATCAACCAAGGGGAAACTTGTTATCAAAACAGATAGAATAACATATATATCAGTATGTGTGTCTGTCAGTTTATTTGACGGCTGAAATTTATAAAATCATTCTCTTAGATCATTTTTTCAGGGATATCTATTTCTTAAATCCAATCGGTGTTATCGGTCTTCACAGAATTAAATGGGGTTTCCTTCCTAAATCTTCACTTGAGGTAGTGTGGAATGTCATCATCTTGATAATGTCATTATTTTCTCTTTGTGTTATATGTGCTATACATTTTAGTTGTTGCTGTTGTTGGAATTTCTCAATTGGCGTGGTTTCTGCGCTTTGGTACAGTTATTTTCCTTGTCTGTAGCACCAATCTATAATGTCCAAACTATAGCGTTTACCAAGATCATCAGGCTTCACAAAAGCATTTTTAACCATTGATAGACTAACATAGATATAAATGTACTGAAATAGATAGATAGATGAAAAAATATAGATAGATTGATAAATATGAAAAGACGATATATATATATATATATATATATATATATATATATATATATATATATATATATATATATATATTTACAGGGATAGATATAGATAGATAGATCTGAACATAGATAGATAAATAGATAGAAAACGATAGATAGCTTGATAAATATGAAAGGACGACATATATATAGATAGATAGATATAGATAGATAGATAGATCTGAACATAGATAGATAGATAGATAGATAGATCTCAACAGAGTGTGATATATATCGATAGATCTTAACAGAGTGATAGTCCTGAACAGACTGAGATGTATAGATAGGTATAGATAGATCTGAATATACTTAGATAGATAGATTCATAGAAGGATCTTAACAGAATTAGACAGACAGACAGATAGACAGGCAGACAGACAGACAGATAGATAGATAGATAGATAGATAGATAGATAGATAGATAGTCGGTAATAGATGGTAGCATAATTTCAACATATCCGTATGAACAAAATATAATCATCAGAATGTCTTCCATAGAATGGTGTGAGTATTTTAAATTGACGAGAGAATAAGCATTGTTCATTAACTCCCCTAATGAGATCACAACCTAATGACGTAAATAAAAATAATGTCAAGTAATAATTAGTCACAAGAGCCCCATAGACACGTATCAAAATCGTAATAAATTGAAATTAATTAAATATTTAATTTCATGATAAAAATTTCGGTACATAATTTTAAAATACGCAAAATTGAATCTGACGGGAATTTGAGTAAATATTAAACTGTTTAATACATGCGTAGACAAGGCTCTTTTATGTATCTTCCTATCTAAACCTTTTTATCTCTATATTTCACACTCTGTTCATATCTATCTCTCTATAAATAAAGAAATAAATATCTACACGAGTTTGGTTGTATCTGCCAATTTATCTATCTATACACACACACGACCAGAGACATTTGATCGTGAAGACTACATAACCGATGAAATTCAAGCAATACAAAAATAAAAATAACAATTCTTTTTCTCTATATCTCATTCTCTGGTGAAGCTTTAATAAAAGTGAAACAAGTTGCATTATTAAACGTTTCCTATATATGCATATATATATATATATTTATATACATATATCTTTATATATATATATATATTTATATATATATATATATATATATATATATATATATATATATATTTATATATATATATACATATAAATATATATATATATATATATATATATATATATATATATATATATATATACAAAAGTGAACATAGAAGTCAACACTGAGAGGCGACAGTCTGTTTCATGCTAGATGCAATCGTCAGGCCACGAGTGCTGCTATTTTCCTCGGCTATTTATATATACGGGTCAGTGGTGCATTGTGGGTAGTCTATTGTGGCGGTTATTTTACCGGAAGTCGTTTATTTGTTTATTTATTAATTTGGGTTAAATTATTTTGCTTGTTTTATTTATTTTTATTTTTTATTTCTTATCTTATATATATATTTATTTTATTATTATTATTTTATTTATATTTTGATCTGTGTTTTTAATAACGTAGTAAAAATTTGTTTATATAGCTTATTTTAATAGTTTTGTTTCTGTTTGGGAAGATAATTAAAGCTATTTGTTCAATTTTGGCGTTGATTGTTGTAGTTTATTCTAACTATTATTTTAGCGGGAACAGTTTTGAATTTGTTTATTGCTTCATGTATTTATTTGGATTGATTATCTTTATTTGTTTTTTTTTCTAAAGTCTAGTTTATCGGTATCGGTTGTTAGTTTATACATATATTTTGATGTATTTAGATCAATTTATTTTACTCACCAAAATAATAATAGTAATAACCAAAACTACGGCGTCTTTCTTAATCATATTTGTAACAGCACTTAGAAATTGATCCGTGAATTTGAAAGGATTAAAATAAAATAAATAGACATATGTCTAGATTATTCAAACAAACATCCTTCAATGAAGATATGCGGCCTAAATACACACAAACACACACATATTAAAATAAACTGAAATACTGCCTAAATTCACACGCACACACATACACACACATAGACACACACACACACACACACACACACACACACACACACACACATATATATATATATAAATATAAAAGTGAACATAGAAGTCAACACTTAGAGGCGACAGTCTGTTTCATGCTAGATGCAATCATCGGGCCGATGATTGCATCTAGCATGAAACAGACTGTCGCCTCTAAGTGTTGACTTCTATGGTCACTTTTATATTTACACACGCTCTATCTCTGATATTGAGCACTTTATCCCATAAATATAGCACACTTTAAGACTATATTTATTCATATATATATATATATATAAACAGCCCATATTAAATGATATATCATTCCCCACAGGAGATAGTATCTTGAAGTGCTTTTTGATAAATTAATGTATTATATTAGGATAAATAAATAAATAAAATAAATAAAAAAATGAAATTAATAACATTTTTTTGCCAGTAGCTGTTACACATGACGACATGCTAGATCAATTCAAACGTTCACCTTCCCAGTAGCAATATGCAAACAAATGACTTCTAACTACCACACTTGCACCACCTCGGTTCTTAGTACTGACTTCGAAAGTCGAAAGTACTTAAGAAAACAGCATAATATGAACTTAAGACATTTTATGGACACCTTCGAACACAATACTCAACATCTTATCTAAAAATTAATAAAACGTTAAATAGATCTTGTCGCTTCTTTTCAATCGAACTTTTTGGGATGAAACTTGCTGCCTAAATATACCTCCTTATTCATTATATATATATATATATATATATATATATATATATATATATATATATGTATATATATATATGTATATATATATGGCACAGGTAATAAATCCGTTGCTATATAATCAAAGTGGATCCTAATAATATCAAATATTAAAACTGATCCACAAAAAGAGCTCACTGTATTTATTATAACAGTGACTATTTTCAGTACTTGATAACACAATTCAAAATTACCTCGTATAAAGGTTAGATCTATTTCAACCGTTGAAAACTACGTCACACTTATTCAACCCTGGTGTATAGACTAATTTCGTGGCGGAATTAGAAATTTGACTGTGACAGCCGTTGAAAAAATAATACAGAATTTATTCATTTCAATGTTTCTGTCAGACTGTATAAGACTAATGAAGTTTTCCTCGGTTGAAATAGATCTATCCCTCGTTTGAGGGAATTTGAATTTTGTTGTTATACACATGCATACATACATACATACATATATATATATATTACATACATACATATATATTATATATACATACATACATTATATATTACATACATACGATATATATATTATCGCTCTCGCCAGAAACAGAAAGCCCGACAGCCACACAGGATTTATAGTGGTGAAGGGCCATCCACATTTTTTGGAGGGACGAATACAGGGACGGTTGCCACAAGGTCCCCAAGGTCTCCGCAGGTTTTGAATTCAGAGTTGTCCTTCTCCTAGACCAGTTGCCATCCAAGGCTATAGAACCCAGTCTGTCCTGCTATTTACCCATAGTTGGAGGGAGAAGAAGAGGATTCACACCTTTCCCAAGGGTATTATCACGTAAGTGAATGTAATGGAATCGACTGGGATTCGAACTCGGCTCTCCGATTCCTCAATCCAAGCCGTTATCCATTACTCCACCGTGCCTCCTATGTATGTGTGTGTCTGTGTGCGTGTATGTTCGTGTATGTGCGAGCGTTTGTGTGTGTTTGTGAGCGCGAAAGACAGATGACCATTTTTCGTTTTCTTCTAACAATCGATGTGATTTCTCTGTAGTCTGTTAATATCGAATCTATGAACTTTGTGTTTGATACATTGAAAGAAAGAAAGAAAGAAAGGAAAAAAATGAAAGAAAAACAAGCATATCGTCCCTGTAAAATAGACTGCTTCTATTCTCTCACATGTGATGAATGTTTAGCGTTGTGTGACCTTCTTTGCACAATCTTTGAAAGAGAAATGAATTAGACACTTGATCTCTGTTTTAAATCGAATCAGCACTTGACCTTTTAACCCTTACAATCGTCCACAAATCAATGATCTCATTCCTCCTAACAGAGAATAAGATTTCTATGCAGCCTTGTCATTGGCGTGTCTATTCTCTGTCATTGGCGACTAGGCGTTAAACGAGTTACCCAGTAGGAACACTGAGAAAGTTGGCTTCTTCAGTCCTAATACTACTGACAGGGTCTCTGTTTAGTTATATTTTTTGCAATTTACTGTTTGTGCGCTTGGCTTTGGGGAACAACAAGAACAATCTCTATAAGAGATGTCGATGAAAGTCAGTTTAGGTCCCAGGTAGCGTTATGTGTATATTGCTCATGACTCTTTCGTGGTAAACAGGAGTGGTGGGTGGGCTTAAATGTAGTCTTTTATGTTATAATTTTTATGTGTATATAATATTAGTCTGAGGTTTTATATCTTTTAGAAACTGGGCATATTTTTGTCTTCGATTTTTGCCTTGATCTAAGAGATCCAATAAAGCAGTTTCACGTTTTAAATCCTTACATTTCGGTATTACCAATTTACGGTAAAATGTGTTTTGTTACCCTCACCAATGACTGTTTCTATTGATCCAACAATATGTTATTACTTATCCTACTATCATGATTTTTAACATTTTATTTAACCAAGTAGGATTTTAATAATGAAAACATAATGGGATTCAAATATTTATTTCACCATCATATATATACCTCTGAACTTCACCCCCTTCGCTTTATATCTCTTAATAGATAGATAGATAGACAGATAGATAGATAGATAGATAGATAGATAGATAGATAATGAACAAACTGAGATAGATAGATAGATAGATAGATAGACAGACAGACAGACAGATAGATCGATAGATAGATAGATAATGAACAGACTGAGATAGATAGATAGATAGATAGATAATGAACAGACTGAGATAGATAGATAGATAGATAGATAGATAGATAGATAGATAGATAGATAGATAGATAGAAGTGTGTATATAAAAATCAATGAGCGCATGGCTGCACTCATTTTATACTTGAAACGATTACCAAATTTGATAATCGCCTAACGTGTGAGATTCTCAGTTACTATGTAATATTGATTTTTATGTCACTGCAATATATATATATATATATATATATATATATATATATATATATATATACGCAAATATATATATATATACACTGACACATATACACATGCTCACACACATATGTGATATATATATATATATATATATATATATATATATATATATATATATTAATACGTAAGAATTCTTCAGCATACAAAGTAGAGCATTTGAAGTTATAAATAATATAGACCTGGAAATGAAAATGGTAATATGACTTCCAGTGCGTGCGTGTTTGTGTATGTAGTTTATTGATATATTTGTTGTGTGTGTTGGCTTGTGTGTGTAGTGATTCTGTTAGTAAAATTTTGATTGGGAAAAAACTGGGTCATATGTTAATATTTGGATAATATTCAATGGCGGCACTCTCGAGGATTTTCCGTCTGAATGAATTATTTTCTTTTTTATGAGTGTAGCTTTTTTTAAATCAAGATTGTCGACAAATTTATTTCTATGTATGACCAGTGTATTTGTCAAATTGTTATTTATGAGGTCAGTTTAGTGCTCATAGATGCGTTTTTTAAACTTCTACATGTTTTTCTAAAGTATTGTGAGGAAGAGTTTTGGCAATTGATTTTATATATGCATGCTTCAGAAATATTATTGTTATTTTTCTGTGTACATCTGATTATATTCACAATGGTTTTGGAAGTCGTTGTGATTATTTGGATGTTGTTTCCATCGGATTGGTTGATCTGGAGAGTGAACGTTACGGAGTTTGTCGATAGTATTACATATCTGTTCTTGTATAATTTATTATTATATATAATGTTGTTATTTTTGTTGTGGTTGTACATTTTGTATGCCTTCTTCTTGTACTGTGGATGAATGTGTTTTCTATTTACGTTTCTTCTTTGACTGCCCAGATAGTTAGGTAGGTTGGACAACGTCTGTGAGAAAAAGAGCAACATGACGCAACTCACTCCGTCAGAAATTTGAAAACGGCTTGCTTTACTTCTTGTCATTCGTGCCGAAAACTCTAATACGAACATTTCAGAGAGTTTGGGTGTCAATCTGAGGACAGTTCAGAGTATTCGGAAAGAGTTGGATGAGTCTAATAGTGGTTACGAAGGTACGGCAGCTCGAAAAAGTCACTCTGATCCTACTGATAAGAACAAAAACGCCCGAATTTGTTGGTGAGGGCAACACACTCAACACGGAGACCTACATCAAGTACTTTGAGGAGGTAGTACTGCCCCAGGACAAGAAGGTGGCTGATGAAAAAAAAACTATGTCTGGCAACAGGGCTCTTTACCATGACACACAGGCAGAAGAACACAGTCAATGTTGTCAGACACTTTCCGCGACCACATCACCCCTTACATCTGACCGTCTAACTCCCCAGACTGGAACCCCTTGATTATTATCTGTGTCGGAGGGGGAGTTAAGAGAGAGACCAAAAAACTCCTTGTAACACCAAAATAGAACTGAAGGCAAGGACTATGACAACATTCACCAACATAAATAAGGAGACAGTCCAGAAGCGTTGCAGGAGCCTCCGAAATTGTCTGGAAGACGTGGTTGAAACCAATGGAGATTTTATTGAATAAATTTATTCTTTAGTATTTAACGATATTTTTGTAAACGTTTGGTAAATATATCTGTTAAAATGAGATGCCAGTGTTATTTTCACTTTTGCAACATTTAAACGACAATTTAACCATCGCGCCGTGTATAATATAATCTCAAGTCTTGGTATATTTATAGGTAAATGTGTCGAAAATCCGGTTTAGAGCGTGTATGGCGTCACTCTGCTTCATGCGCAAATGCAATGTCCCTGCGATAGTTGTTATGCGGTAGCTCAACTATGTTTATATGCTTCTCATTAGGCCATTATGGATAGTAAGGTTACTTATTGCCGGTTTATTGTGTATTTCTAACAGATAATGGGACCAGCGCGAATGGTTATATATTGAATTAATTGCTGTTGTGTGCAAATAACTATGGGACAGAATGCAATTAATTTACACCCATTGCATAGGGTGGTTTGTTGACTTTGAAATCATTGCTTATTATTCATTACCTTTTGCATTTCTTCATTAATTATTTGCTACTGATTATTAGTAAAAATAACTGTTTGATGTTTTCCCTTATAATGTCTTAAATTCAATTATCAATGATTTTAAATGATATAATCAATAAATATTATCAGTAATTGCTCTAAAATATTTCTAATATTAATAATGATTTCGACTTAAGGCAGATACCAAATCTATGTAAGATCCTTCAACTGATATTTCCAAATCGTATTACTTGTATACCTCACTTATCATCAAACACACAAACACACACACAAACATATATATATATATATATATATATATATATATATATAAGTATATACACACACACACACACACACACACACACAGATATATATATATATATATATATATATATATATATATAAAGGAATCTACTTATTATTCCATGGGTCGAAGTCGAAGAAAACGAGATTTTTCTCCTTCTACACAACTATTCACCAACGTGAAAAAGGCCTAAATAAGAAGCTTGTCAGTTTGTTTATCGATTACCTTGATTATCGTTCTAAAGGTCCTCCCTGGTAATTAACTTTGCTCACAACGCACTTGACTCTTCAGTATGTTCGACCTTGAATGACAAATCAATCAAAATCAATTATATTTACTACATAGACTACATTGAAAGCCTCCACTCTGACACGTACACAGATACAAACATAGATACATAAACGCACGTATGCATCTATGCAGATACATGCACATAAACACATGTGTCTGCAGATTAGGTTTAAATGACGTAGATATTCAAAGTAAAAACGCAATTCTTCATTTTATATGTATCCGCGGACGAATAAGCTGCTTCGTGTTTCAGACAGCTCTACGCTTCTTCCCAGTGTTAAAGGCAGGTGTTCAAGCCAAAGAATGAAGAGAGCATTTCGAATGTACACACGCTATCTACCGTCGAGGCATAAATATTTACTCCCTATTTCAACACAAATTGAAACAAACCTATTTGTAAAGGTAACGCTAACTAAAAATTAATTTCAGTATCTGTTTATATTGAGATGGTATATTATGTACACTATTTACATTATTCGGACTATTGTCCTCATCTTTGTTGCCATATTTATTACAACGTTTCGGTCTTTCAGTATCTGTCTATATTTCTGAGATGAGGTATTATGTACACTATTTACATTATTCGGACTATTGTACTCATCTTTGTTGCCATATTTATCACAACGTTTCGGCCGTTGTACGCCCCGGCCTTCTTCCGGTGGTTGGAATGTCGAACATTAAGGACACATGGCGCAGTGAATAAAAGCGGTGGTTAGATCCAGTGACAGGACCCAAAGTGTTGTGAGTTCAATACCTGGTTAAAGCAGTGGAAAATTGAAGAGGCAAATTACCAGGAGATAACTGAAAACTGACATCCATTAAACATGGCACGTGAAACTAGAACAGTCTACCCCACCAAGCGAAATAAGGGTTCAGTTCGACATTCCAACCATCTGAAGAAGGCCGGAGCGTACAACGGCCGAAACGTTGTCATAAATATGACAATAAAGATAAGTACAATACTCCGAATAATGTAAATAGTGCAACATTAATTTGTTTTATTGTTTCCATTTTAATTGAATATGGCGGCTGAAACAAAAACATTGTATAAAGAATTTTGAGGTAATAAAACAGATGGACGTTTTCTGAAGAACTGTTTTTAATCTGGAAAAAAATTTCCAGAGGAGCAAACAAACTCCCCAGTTATAGTAGTTACAGTTTCTCTACGGAACTGAATTTGGGGGAGATTGTTTGCTCCTCTTGAAACTTTTTTGGCTCATAAGGCTTTGGCTTATCGTGAGGACATGTTCTCTGTTCTATCCAGGTCATATTAGAATTATTATCTAAATATAATCGAATCTATATTTATTAAATCAAGACAAGATTTTTTATGGTAGCAGAAGGAGTAGATGCCGTGACTCAATGTGATTTGTCTTCAAAATATATCGAATACTGCAGCTATATATGGTCTGGAGCCCCCGTTGTTCGTCTTAAGATCCTCAACAAAATCCAAAGACGGTTATGCAATATGGTTGTCCCTGATCTGGCATCTCGCTTACAGTCGCTCTCTCAAAGACGTGCCGTCGCCTCCCTCTGTATTTTCTGCAAATACTTTCACGGTAACTGCCCCGATGAGCTACTTTCACTAGCTCCCAAATTGCATGAATTTAAACGTGCTACTTGGTTGCCATCTCAGTCCCACCCTTTCACTGTCGAAACGGTTAAATGTAGCCGTCTCTTCTACTCCAATAGCTTCATGTCTCGCAATTCACGTCTGTGGAAGTCCCTTCCTCTTACTTTCTTCCCTGATAGCTCTAATCCCCAACTATTCAAATACAATGTCAATCGACATCTTCAGATGCCTTGATCTATTCCCCGACCTTCTCTTCATCCTTTCCTCTGTCAACGTCTCTTTACCCTTTGCTCCCATTCTCTGTAATCCCTTGCATGCTAGTAGCACTCCCGCCTTCCTTGTGGCGAAATGCTTAAAATAAATCTGTCTCAGTATTTTATTGATACGGTGTATATTCCAGTTTTTCTTTTGCACAAATTCGGATTCTTATGAGTTAGGAACGATAATCGTTTAACTCACAGTTTTCAATCTTTCTCTTTTCTTATAAAATTGCTCAAGGTGTTTTTCGTTTTACCTTCCTTGTGAATTACGCTTTAAGTTTTATTTACTATAATTAGATGTTGGCATCTTCAACAAGACCTTACAATATTATGAGACTATGCTGATCAACTATTATGATTTATCAATCGCATGTGGAAGTGAATGCTGAACACTTAACCGACAGACGAGGAGACTCGAGGCCGTGCTTTTCGGGGAGGATGCTGGAAATACCACCAGCAGAACATGTGAGGAATGGGGAAGTTTTAATGAAAACAAAATAGACGACTTGGACTTAGAATCAGAAAGTGGCATTTGAAAATTCTGGGACAAAGAATGAGGAAAACAGGCTTTCAAAATAAGAAATAGGACTTATTGAAGATGTGGAGGATTGAAAGAAACAGCAAGTAGGCTATCTAACGAGTTTGTGTAATTGAATAGCATAAAATGTAGAGGGAGGTTTACTAAGAGGATGAATATTGCTTAGAGCTACAAATGATACGAAACTGCGGACAACCATGATCTCCCATAGCCTGAAGTTTTATTTTCAAGAGGAGGAGAATAGTAAAACGGTATGAAGAAACAAACTGTAATTCTAAAAATAATAAAAGCCTTATAAACGATTGGTTAAAAGAAAGTATAGGCTTGGCATTTTGAGGTTGGGTTGAAGCTAATCGAGGAATAAAAAACTGTTTGGCCCTAAGGCATGAGACGGTAGTTCCTTGCATTGATGGTTAGTCTCTGAAACTATATCTCCTTCACACCTGCTGGAGTCCATCTTTACAATAGATACTGAAAAAAGATGTGTCTGTGGGATTGAATCGTTGTAAATTCTTGTTCATGTAAAAAGGCCACGTTCCCGCGGTTTTTGAAAGCCATCATTACTATCCGACAGTGGTTCCGATTAATATATTCATCTGTTTTGATACCATTGTATTTTAGCCGTTGGAATCTTAAAACTTCCTCGCGTTGCTTAAATTTTAAAATCATTTTTTCTTTATTTAATCATGTATTCAGAATTCCATAGTGAATTTGACTAATAAAATTAATCCGGTCAACTCTCTTACCTGCTCTAGTTTACGTCAGAAACACTTTTCATTACGTTCCCTTCAATCAACTTTTGAATCTTTCAGGTCCAATGACATACTCGAATCAGATTTCTTTTGATCTATTACAGATACTGTGCTCGTTATGCTGGACTTTGGAGTTTTTATAAATGATGTAAGGCGGTGATTTGCTTCCCTCTCGGCTACCTGACATACTAGTATGGTTGCCATATGTTTCGGAAGACTAGATAATAGTTGAAATAATGACTGATCTACTCTTGGGTCGCCTTGGCCTAATGAGATGCATGGTGTCGTGTTTGTATGTTTATTGTGTTTTGCTTGGCAAATACAAATTTACGGACTGAGAAAACTCTGCAAAACCAATGAACAGAAACACCATATTTCACGTATCCCAGAACGAACACAGTTGCCGGAAAGTTCGTGTGCATGTCCGTTGGAATGTCCTTACTGTCACTGCATAATCAACTGTCATTCCTTGAGTTGACATTTTGGTCCTGATTAAACAAAGCATTCCAGTCTTCTTGAGGTTTCAAATTACTTAGCAAGCTCTTGGTGCACATCAGAGAGTTATCTTCTGTGTTTCCAGACAAAACTAGCGACCTCGCATCACATATGCCATGTACTGAAGGTCCTCATGAAATAGAATGCTTCAAGAAATTGAACGCTTTAATAATGGCATTAATTTTGTTTCTGGGTTTCTTATCGATAATTATCTGCAGTTTGCCTACCGATCTGTAATCTCAATCAGTAGCCTCCACGTCATTGCGAACTAAGTAAGGCAGATTCTCTTTTCATCAGCAGAGTTAGCTTGATATTTGCCTTTATTTATCTGAAAAGAAATGATAATCTTAACAATTTTAAAAAAAGCTAAAACTATTAAAATGCGTAACCTAAACACGCTATATATATATATATATATATATATATATATATATGTGTGTGTGTAAAAAGAAATATAGTTTTCAGATATGTTATATTTACTGGATAAAGTTCTCAATATCAGAGATAAAGAAGGTGTAAATATAAAAGTAAAACATTGAAGTAAAACTCAGAGGCGGCAGACTGATTCATGCTGAACGATGAGGCCTGGTGATTGACTTTAGCATGAACCAGTCTAACACCTCTGAGTATTGAATTCAATGTTCTCATATATATATATATATATATATATATATATATATATATATATATATATAATGGACTCTCCTATTGTGGACGATAAATGAGGGTCAGCAGTGGGGGATCGTGCCTTTTGTTTTAGACTTATGTATGCTAGAAGGGGCTATTTTGGAGAAAATCTGGTAAGGGAAAGATTTTATTTGTGCTTTCTTAAGTGCGATGCTAGACCAGCCTTGCTGCGAACGATAAAGTCATACTGACAGATGAAATTTGTTGAAGCTGTATTTTGATAGCATCTCTGCTTCAGAGCATGATATATATATATATATATATATATATATATATATATATATATATATATATATATATATATATATATATATGATCCCAAATTGTTTTGTTAGGACGTTATATATATATAATTCTAGCAGCATGGCCCAGCGTTGCCCGTGCTTGATTCAAAAGTCATACAGCAATCGCAATCGCTATCACTTGATTAAAATATTTTGCCCTTCTTTGCCTTGAAAGGAGTGCCCTTTGCCGTGCTGATGTTGCTACATATCTTACTTCTTGCCTATCTCACACTGCGAATATTTTTATAAGCTCTATACTAAACATTAAATCTGTTACCTAAAAAGAACTAAACAAAATGAACACAAAACCATCAGCTTTAAAAAAGAACTCGTAACTGGAAAAACCGAATGAAAACAGATTGTTAACAACAAATCACTTTTCACACCCAACCCAGTTCTGCGGAATCAGAATCAACGTTTAGTTTAAGCAAGCGAATGAGCCAATTGGAGTAAAGTGCCAGGTAGATTTAATTTTTTCCCACTTGTGAAGAATGCAGCTATCGATTTTTTGCATGTTAGCATGCTAGTCAACATTCTTGTCAGTCAGCTGTTTGCTCTCACGCTGGCTAATAGAATATTCCTGCCTGTTGGTAGCAGCCAGTAGTAAATGGCCGTAAACTACATGAAAACTGCTATAGAAGCATGAAAAAATCGATTATTTCCACGATCGATGAGAGTTGGGAAATACAAAGACGGTCTTGACCTTCCCACTAACTTGGAGCATGTGCATGTAAATTATGGTGCAAATCCGTCGAAAATTGCGGCCGTGCATTCGTTACACACACACATCCTGCCTTTTATATATATATATATATATATATATATATATATATATACATATATATATATATATATATATATATATATATATATATATATATATATATATATATATATATATATATATATATATATATATATATATAGAGAGAGAGAGAGAGAGAGAGAGAGAGGGGGGATTGAAATGAAAGTTAACTGAAATTTAGTTGATTTAATTAAATATTTCAATTCGTTCGTGTTCATCATTGGTCTTTACAAGTTCATGTTTAACGTTTTACTGAATGTTTACAGCATTTAATAAGAACAGAATTTCCGGGATAAACTTGAACTTTAAATCAGATTAATATTTTTTTTAATATGCCAAAAAATATCTTTAATCATATTCACTTGAAACTATTTTTAAATTTGCAAAATTTTTTATTAACATATTTAAAATATTGTTTGTTTAAAGAAATCTGAAATATATACAATTGCTCTTCCAGCATCTGGAAGAGACCGCAAGGCGGGATCGCTTTGGGTCTTAAAACATTATGTGCCGGGCGGATGAACCACACAAACAGGCAAGTATGCATGCAAACACAGACTTTTAGTATTATATATATATATATATATATACATACAAACTAAAATAATCCTAAGGAGCCAGGTAAACCTACGTAGGTTTTACCTAAACGAATCTTCAGGGTAAAACTGATTTTGTTTTTTTTTCTTTGGACTTGGAAGTTAAGAAATATACTCTTAATGTGTGCTATATTTATGTGCTCAATATCCGAGATAGATCGTCCGTAAATATAAAAGTGAACATTGAAGTCAACAATTAGAGGCCACTAAGTGTTGACTTCAACGTTCACTGATATATATATATATATATATATATATATATAAATATATATATATATATATATATATATATATATATATATATATATATATATATATATATATATATATATATATCTATAATAAATATAAATATAAATAAACGTTCACTTATATATATATATATATAATAAATATAAATAAATACTTTCAAAAGAGCGACGGACGCTACTTAATGTAATCTAGCATGAAACACACTGTCGCCTCTAAGTGTTGACTTCTATGTTCACTTTTATATTTACACACGCTCTATCTCTGATATTGAGCATTTTATCTCATAAATATAGCACACTTCAAGACTATATTTCTTCATATATATATATATATATATATATATATATATATATATATATATATATATATAAAAATGTAAGCAATTTTCACTTTCGTCTACTAATGTGTTTTTCGTTGACCCTTTATTTAAGATATCTGGCGATAGACAAACCAAGGCAATGTACTCTCATACCTTTGACAAACGCCAGTAGCCTCTGCAAAGCTTTTCAACTGAGACCGTTTCTGAATTGAACTGAGTTACGCGCTGCTTTTGGCCTCCGTAACAAACTTGCAAGTAAATTACAACTCAGCTAAATGTGGCCGCTGGTTGCCTGAGTGCACCGAGTGCGTACTCTTGATGTCAATGTCACAACACCCTTTCATGAGAGCTCGGTTATCGACTGTTTCTCCTTTTGCTTCGAATCGTCACATTTGCTGCCCACTGGTCAATCGGTGCATTAGCCAATTCAGTATTCATTTGCAACTGATCATCTGTAGAAAACACGGACAGTGAACTTCCGCCACTTTTCAACAAAAAGGACAGGGGGACAAGGCATCGAGGTTCTCATCTCAGCAAACCAGGAAGCGAGTGACAAAGAAATCGGTGTTTGGAAATTTCGTTTCCGAGTCGATTTTCGATTTGTTAATAGATATGTCACACTGTTTCCTTTCTGTAAGATTATTCTGCTTCCCCAAGCAGCAGCTTTCAATATATATATATATATATATATATATATATATATATATATATATATATATATATATATATATATATATATATATATATGGGAGTATATTTACCCAACAGAGTGTGTTTGTGTGTGTACACACATAAATCCTAAAAGTTCAATTACCTATCAATATCTCTCTGTCTCTCTCTCCATATCTATGTGGCCATGCGTGAGCGTTGACCCATATATATATATATATATATATATATATATATATATATATATATATATATATATATATATATTAATAGAAAAGATGAGGGCTCAATTATATATATGTGCTTTTCTCGGTCATTCAGAGCTGTAAATGTATTTAATTCTGTTTATTATATAACAGAGCATATTCTTAATATTTGTATCTATAAAAATAACGTACAAACAGAAATTATGTATACGATTGTGTGTGTGTGTGTGTACGTGCGTGTGTGTAGATGTATAAAGTATAAATGTTCAAAAGTCTATCTCCCTACCTATCTACTTGTCTCTCTCTCTCTTTATATATATGTATATATATATATATATATCTGTTGACAGAAAAACTGACAGCCCCATTATATATATATATATATATATATATTTATTTATAGATTCACACACACACACACACACACACACACACACACACACACACATATATATATATATATATATATATATATATATATATATATATATATATATATATATATATATATATATATACTTCGGTTGAACGCTCTGGGGAGGAAGTGTGAGTTTGTAAACAGTGACAATTACGGTTAATAATGCAAGACACTTCGGTAAAGCAGTGACTGTGTGTTTATCCAAAAATAATTACGCTTAAATTCACCTTCATCTCTGCCGTGCTGCAATGACTTATGGGTACATATCTCCGACTGACGGCTTTCGATCCTAGATAGAGAAACCTGAAAGAGACCACTTTAAGTCTCCATGTAATAATTTATTTCGCCAAGCCCTTTATTAAAGGACACTGGCTTATCAGATTCCACTCCCAAACAGGGAAACGCAAAAATGATCATTTAAGTTAAAATTAAATTTTCCTTTAAATTATCAGCTCTGGATTTACATTGAGCTCTCAGGATTTTATCCTTTTTGGGACTACCTATACGGATTACCAAATTCTTCATAGCCTATATATATATATATATATATATATATATATATATATATATATATATATATATATAGATAGATAGATAGATAGATAGATAGATAGATAGATAGATAAGGCTTACTACAACATCACGATAACACACCGGCGAAGTTAAGCGATATCGAGCCTTGTCAGTACCTAGATATATGACCACAAAGGGATACTAGGGGCAGCATGCGTAGACGTGAGGGTGGTCCAGTTGACGATGGTTCAGAACTGTTAATCTGGGAGCCGAGTTCCAATTCCGGTTGGGTTCGTTATATACACTTACGCGCTTTTACCCCTGGTAATGTTATTAATTCTCTTGTTCTTCCGACTATTAAGTGTTAATTAAGGCATGTAACGTTATATCAATATTATAGCACCCCAGACATTTTTACAATCTACATATTTATGGTTTTATTTAACCTGTAAACCAATTAAAAATAAACCAATTAATTAATCAATCAAGCGATATATATATATATATATATATATATATATATATATATATATATATATTATGAATTTTGTGTGATAATCTTGAGAATTGTGAGATTGAATACAATTCAGACTAGCAGATTGAAAACTGCTGAGTCCACTAAAACACGTTGAACTCTACTCGCTCCAAGGCTAAGCGCTAGAGGGTGTTATGAGGTATATTGACAGATGATAAGTTCCTCTTGAGCTTGTCTTTGTATCAAACCCATGGACGTTCGACATTACTGTGGTCCTGATCTATCTATCTATCTAGCTATCTATCTATCTATCTATCTATATATATATATATATATATATATATATATATATACAGAGTCACCCAAAAAAACGATATTCTTTGAAGCGCGTATTGCCAGACATGAGCAAGTGGCAACACTGCGAGACAGTGACCTTGAGCAAGTAAACATTTCGCCATTTTAGTAACGAGAATGAAATTCACAGTATCCCAGCTGAGATGTTGCAGCAGTCAATGAGGAATCTCAACAGCAGGTTTCAAGAATGCATTCGTACAGGAGGACATCTACAGGACGTAATTTTAAAAAAATGAAAATTCCATCATTGTTTCTTAAATGGCAGATTGTTAGAAAGTTCCCGTTTTTTGGGGTCCCCCTGTACACATATATATATATATATATATATATATATATATATATATATATATATATATATATATATATATATATATATATATGTATGTGTGTGTGTGTGTGTGTGTGTGTGTGTGTGTGTGTGTGTGTGTGTTAGTCATATCGTTGTATCATAAATATTTAGCTCCAATTTTGCCGTTTCAAGTAATGGAAAGAAAATACAGAAGAAAAAAGACTGGATTGAGTCTATCATTATATATTATAAATAATAATCTTCGAATAAGTCTATTGTATGGTTTTAACTGGTATTTTGGTGGGCGGTAACGGTTAATTTTTAGAATTATTCTGGGGCTTAATGCGTGGAAATATCTGTGAAACTGGATGCAGTATTTTGTCTACTTATATTCTTGTCTGTTAACTTTTATATCTATTATAGATTATTTTATTTTCGATTGTTATTATTACGCTTATTAGATTTCTACACGCTCTATGCCTGACACTGACCACTTTACGTCATAAATATAGCATACCTTAAAATTATACACACACGCATATATAGTTAAAAACTTGTTAGAAATATTCTCTACAAAAACTTATTTTATAGACTAAAATGAGGATTGAAAAAAATGGCATCTAATATTTAAAATAGTGATATTTATTTATTATATATTCATTTTTACAGAGAAGAAATAAAACTTTGTTATTTACAATTGGATTTTCAGTGTTTTTTTCTTAGAAAAATAATTTCTAGTTATCCCTTTTTTAAAACCTTTTTAGCTTTTCAAAATTTTTTTAACGGTTTATATCAATTTTCGAGACATACCACCTAAGTAATCTTTTAGACATCCTGTTAAAACCTCTTATCAAACACGTTCTGAGCTTCATTCAAGATGATCTAGATTTTCTGAATCTTCTTCCCAACTAGATAAACCATAATACTTATACGGTCTATGTGGATGCTGTGTACTTATATAGCAACATCCCACATGACTACGGAATAGAGGCTATAATATACTGTCTAGATACGTTTCCCTATGAGGTACCAAATCGTATCAAAGAAAATTCCATCATAGAAAGACTAGAATCCATTTTAAAAAACAATTATTTCATGTTCAACGAAACACCCTACCGACAAAAGTCTGGAACAGCCATGGGGAAAAAGGTTGCACCAACATGTGACAACCTCGCCATGGAAAACTATGAACTAAAAATCTATGACAGAACGTTGTAAATATATAGGAATGACTTCAGGTTTAACATAAAAGAAAACTGGAAAAGATATCTAGATAACTGTTTTATTCTGTGGAATGAAAGTCTGGATAAACTAATGACATTCCAAGTATCCATTAATAATATAAATTATAGCATCCAAT
Source organism: Acanthosepion esculentum (assembly GCA_964036315.1). NCBI lineage: Eukaryota > Metazoa > Mollusca > Cephalopoda > Sepiida > Sepiidae > Acanthosepion > Acanthosepion esculentum. Next base: position 121,737,314 of record OZ038488.1, on the reverse strand, counting down.
TCACTATGGAGTACAACAACAAAATACTTCCTTTTTTAGACATATTAATAAATAAAAAAAGAAACACTGAACTAGAAACCGACATATACTTTAAACCGACTGACTCTCGACAATATCTACTTTTTACATTTTCTCACGCGAAACATATTCGTACAAACATCCCACTCAACCTAGCCAAGCGGATATGTACAATGGTCTCAGACACAACCGCAAGAGACCACAGACGAGAAAGGATGAAATAAAATACTCATCAATAGAAAATGCCCACGAAGTTTGGTCGACAATAGTATTAAAAAAGCAAAACAAATTAACATCCACACACGCAGAGAAAAAAAGTCATACCTTATATCTCAACTTTCAACCCAAAGAACACAGAAATCTAGACACGCAACTAAATCTACCAATCCTACTAAAGGACAAAAAAAATGAAAAGCCTATTACAAAAATATCCAATCATAAAGAGAAAAATCACTAAAAAAGTTACTGACGAGGGCATAACTGCAGATCACAATTACAGACCCCCAGGTGAAAAATGCAACCGACCATTTTGTGGGATATGCAAATATGTATTAGAGGGTTATGAATTCCAGTTCAAAGACGTATCAAAATTCAAAATTAAACATGATTTCTTGTGTGACTCAGAGAATCTAATATACATAATTACATGCAAAGGTTACTACGAACATTACATTGGCCAAAGCGGCCAGTCATCCCGGCAAAAGGATGACAGTTCATCGCCAACAAATCAGGGAACCCCCACACCAGAAAAATACCCCTTAACCAACATATAGAGGAATGCGAAGGACGACATCTGCCAAATTGTATTGTCTTTCTATTCTACCAGTGCTACTACAGAACCACTGAACAAAGGCGGATTAATAAATAATGTTTTTTATCAACAAGTTCAAACACATACTTAATCCATTGCATAAATAGATTCTACCAAATTCCTTTTATCATAAACTATATATATATAGAGCGTTAGACCCCTTAATTTTTATTTCTTTCATTAGTACAAAACATAAGCATCAACACCTGGAGATAGAAACAGTTAAAACTTTTTGAAACGCTAAGCGAAACCGGTTAAAGTCAAAAAGTTTTTAAAAAAAGAAAGAAAAAACAACAAATTATTTTTCTAAGAAAACACGCTGAAAATCCAATTGTAAGTAAAAACAATTTTAATTCTTCTCTGTAAAAAGGTATATATTATATCACTATGTTAAATATTTAGTGTCTTTTTTCCAATTCTCATTTTAGTTTCTCTCTCTCTCTCTTTCTCTCTCTTTCTCTCTCTCTCTCTCTCTCTCTCTCTCTATATATATATATATATATATATATATATATATATATATATATATATATATATATATGATAGAAATTGTTAGGAGGATTTGATAATTATAATTAAGTAATTCGTCGACTCTGAAAGAAACCTCAACAGAATGCAGAAAGCTCTGGACGGCTGTTTCGTCCTATATATGGGACTCAGCAGATAACTTAACTGTCCGGGTTTCAATTCTCGGTAGTGGATGCAAACTGCTGATGAGTCCCAAATAAAGGACGAAACGGCCGTCCAGTGCTTTCTGTATTCTGTTGATATTTCTTTCAGACTCAATGAATTACTTAATTACACACACACACACACACACACACAAACACACACACACACACATATATATATATATATATATATATATATATATATGGGGAGAGAGAGAGAGAGAGAGAGAGAGAGAGAGAGAGAGAGAGAGAAACTAAAATCAGGATTAGAAAAAAGACACCTAACATTTAATATAGTGATATATATATATATATATATATATATATATATATATATATATATATATATATATATATACATACATTTCCAGTTTTCATAGAATTTACCGTAATGCGTTGTTCGATGTTGTTTTATTTATGACTAGAAGTGTCGCTTCTCCCTAAACGGTTCTTTCACGCTAGAAACATATTTATTATTGCGAATAATGTTTCATTGTCATTTATTTTATCGGAAATACTGTAAAATTAAGCAAGATTTTATAACATATTGGTAATGAGAACCTGCTTAATATACATTTGACCATAGAACCGTTTTACCAATTATGCAATCGTTAAATTAAGTGTGTAGGTGGCGTCTCAGTTATCGCTACAGAAAATGCAATATCAAAAGCCGAATTCAAAATTCTGCCTAGTCTGAGGCGTTCACTTTCGCTCAAATTCTCTTGCTAAAAACAATATCCTATATCTTTTCATCCCCAGATATGGGTTGAATGACAAGGTATACTTGGTAAGACTGATAGGTTAGATAAGGTCAAATTGGCAGCTGATCTAAAATACAATAAGGTCCAGACTGTTGTTTACTGGAGCAAGAAATGACTTGTTAATTAAACGTCTCCATACCGGAACTGCACCTTTTTGGTCGCCTTAGAGAAACATTTGTTTTTTGCTTCCCATCATCATGATTGATGCGAAACTCAAGGGGAATGATTCATTTCACCATCTCGCGATAACGTTTTCCACTAGCATAAAGTGGAACGATTGTATTGTATCAATTGCTTGTTGGTTCACCGTGTCGTGCTGGAAAATATTTCTCCTTAGAATCTATTTCCCACCTTTATAAGTCTACCATTGGTCAATAAATGTAATATTGTTGCTCCATCTAATCTAGTGCTTTTTCTCTATATCTCAAGATTCTTAAAAACATTCAAAGAAGAATCTACAATGTTATCCGTCTTGATCTGGCATTACGGCTTCAGTCAATTTACAGCCGTAATGTAGCTTAGCTCTGCTTTACTCTTATATATATTTTTATGGTGATTCTTCTCATGAGCTGAGCGCTGATTTACAAATTTAAGCGCAGTAATGGATTGCATTCCTACAAGTTGGAGAGATTAAAACTATCCAGAATATTCAATATATGTCTATATCTCTGAGATGGGGTATTATGATTACTTAGATTGTTTACATTGATCGGACTGTTATCCTCATCTTTATTGCCATATTCACAATGTTTCGGCCGTTTTACACTCCGGTCTTCTTCAGGTGATTGGAAATTCGAACGGAACCCTTTATTTCGTTTAACGGGGGGGTATATTGTTCTAGTTCCACGTGCTATGCCTCCTCCGGATATATCAGTTATTTCCCTTTAACTCAACTTTCCAATTTTTTGGTTCACCACTAATGTAACCAGGTATTTAACTCAAAGCACTTTGGGTCTTGTCATTGGATCTAACCAACGTCTTTATCCACTGGGCCATGTGTCCTTGAGGAGGTTGTGAATATAGCAGTGAAGATGAAGATAACAATCCGAATAATGTAAGTAATGTATATAATCCAACCCCTTATTGTCTATAATTTATCGAAACAACGTTTCATTTTGATTGTCTATCTCTGTGTTCATAGAAACAATAGCTATCCACATTTTATAATTTGCTGCCCATCAGGTTTTCATAAGGTACTTATTTGAATACTTTTATATATTATATTAGAGCCATTATCATAATTAAACTGAAAGTGTTTGTATCGATATGTAGGTATCACATCAAATCGAACACGATAAGGCTTCCCATCGTTGCTACTCTTTCTTCTTATTCACGTATTTCAATTTAGAAGAATATAGTTTATTTTAGGAATTGTTTTTTCAGAAGCTATTCTACTACAAAGTGACGATTTCGTTTACAAATGCATTTATTTTTCATTTATTTATCATTAATTTCTTTTATGCTTATTTATAGACTTTATTATTTGACTTCTTCTTTAGAAGAGCGTACATTTACTCAAGAACAAATATATTTAAGTTATTTCTAATTTGTTAAGAGTAAAGATTTTTTTGAGGCATGTTTACTTGGAAAAAAAAAGACGTTAATTTCTTTTGTAGTCCTTTGAAATTCGGCTAACGTTCTTCTGTTCGTGATAGTTTCAATAAACTCTTGTTGAAAAGAAGTTAAAATGAAAATATATATTAAACGATTGTTAATCCTAGTGAATGCAAATATACCTGAAGAAAGCTGAAGAACGTATTAGCTGGAACATTGTATTTAAAATGGCAAACACAAACACAATAGTATATACTACATGCATGAAATGAGGATACCACTTAATTTCAGAAATAGAGGAATGCTCGATCGTATATCGATCAGAATTTGTGGTGAAAACAACACAGACGAATAAATTAAAGAGAATAAGATTAAAAATAATTGACGCTTTATCTCAGACCTCTAGATAATATAGTGAAGCTTATGAATATAGAATCTTAGAAATTTAGGTTAAATGTGAAAGGATTATACCAATCTAAAACTTATATGCAATAATTAGAATATTTCTTCTCAAAGCAAAGACGAAAATTAATATAACTGTCCGTGTTATATATTGAATGATCGATATGTTTAAACAATTGTTTTTTGTTTTATGTTTGTATCAACTCGCTTTATGTTATTTAAAGTTCCCAATTATCAACTCTGTTTGTCTTTCTTTAAGCAATTGTTGGTTCGGTTTTTCTTTAATGAAATGAAATATTCCGAATTGCTATTCCCTTTCCTATCATATGAAATATTTCTTGTTTGGAAAGCATTTACAAGATTGCATTTTTTTTTTGTTTCATCGAAGAGTCAGTATTATATTTCTTTTCTCGTTCCTTTTACCAAACAGACATATTAGATTTCTTTTACTCTGTATCATCAGTTTCTTCTACAATATTAAGTAACTAATGTTTCATCTTCAGGTACGAGATCTAACCAAAAAATACCGGGACTCTTGATATGGTAACGGAGCTAATGTACGATCTCGCTCACTTCAATTTTTTTTATAGAATTAGGATCGAAGGAATGTGTGTAGGGTGTGGTCATCGCATGACACTACAAAGGATCCATCAGTCAGCATGGTCTGTGCAGCAATTCTGGGCCAAGACAACATTATCCAGGCCCGACAGCCCCATATCCCCCAGATCACACCCTTGCTACTTTTTGCTCTTCTAAAACAAATTCCACATGGAAGGAAAAAAATTCAAGTCAACGAGGAAATCCAAGAGAATTTGGCGAAGTATCAGCTCGCAATCCCAATAAAAGAGATCCAAGAATGCTTCCATCGTTTGAAATAGTGCTGGATAACGTGTTTGGCTTCAGAAGGAAGCTCTCTCGAAAGAGATTAAATACCGAATTGATGTGTTGTAGTTTTCTTTTCTGAGCATCTTTATTTCTTTTTTTAATTTTGATCAGACCTCATGTTTGCATGACCTGAAAAGATGTCTGGTGCGATTATCATGAGCGATTGAGTGACAGAAAATCTTCATGCAATAGAGAACAAGTGACAGAAAAAGGTGACGCGCAGGTGGATGATGGGGTCCTTAGTGTTAACCAAGAACTTAAAGCTGTCGGTTATGATGTTGGCATCTGGTATTAACACTCCTTATTTTATCACGTGGTTTGTATTTTATTTGGATAATTACACTGTACTGTCGCACCAATCCAAGAAGTATTTGTGGTTTAAATTTGATTACAACAAGAATAAAAAGTAAAAGATAAAAGAGCTTGTTTGCCCTTTAACTTAGAAAGAATATAATTCCAGAAGTAAAGGTGGATGTGTGCAAATGAAATCGTTCAAAAAAGCATTATTATCATTGTCAGTTTTATGACCGGATGTTGCTTTATTATTACTGAGCAACTGAGAATCTGGCCAGCTTTCAACAAATGTTCTGTTTGCGCGCCAATGTTTGAGACCTGGTGAAGAATCTTCTATTCTACTCCGTGATGCTGTTAAGCTATTTTTTCATGTCTTTTTTTCTTCCTTTACCTATTGTTACACATTGTATCCTAGCAGTAGAAACATTGTTGGCTTTATATAGTCATCATGCCACATTTAAATTTCTCTTCTTGATTGCTGTTATGTCGTCTTCCAACAGACCTTTTTTTTTGCTTACTGTTGAAACTTGACTAATGCATGGAATAATAATGCAAACACAAAATGTACTTAGAACAAAATGTATTGAAACAAAAAAGTGTACACAATATTTACATATAGTCTTTTGCATATTCCTGGGAAGACCGTTCCTAGAGAATGTGTTGACTGAGTCGCTGTCGGGCAGAGTCTCTCGTTGAATCTCTTGATTCGTCGACGGTTGCGCTCCTTACTATGATGTCGTCTAAATAGGCGCACGCAAAGTCTAAATCATTCAACACTTACGATGTCTTACACTGCGGTATTTGTGATGTGGTCTCCGTGTGCAATATCTACGGTTATTCTATATCTTATTTCTGATGCTTGCCTCAATCGCTCTAATTCTGCTGTTAATGTCCACGATTCCCTGGCATACAGGATGTACCTTGATGTTTTTATCTCTTGAAATGCACTTCTATTGTTTGTGCTGCTCTCGAAAATATCTCTGTTCTATTCTTCGTTGATAATAAAATCGAGGTAAGAATTGTTTTGCTCTTTAAAGTTCCTTACTCTCGGCTTTTATCTTTTATCATGAGTTTATTCGCCATAAGTTGTTTTTGATATTAATCCCCATGTCGCATATGGGGGATACTTCATCCACGTCCGTCTTCAGAGTGACGAGTTCCTTTTCTTTGCTATATAGACTAGCTATACGTTTGTGAAAAAATAATATTACCAGCTATACGTTTTTGAGGAAGAAATATTAACAGAAATAGATTTTTGACAAAACAAAAATATTATCAGAAAACAAATGACTCATTGAGGTTGATATGCCGTACAACAAACCAAACAAAACCATTTTTAATTGTTAAAATAGCATCTATACACTTTCATTGATAAAAATACATCGGTAGTTGTTTTTAGATTAATGTGGTATCTCATTAACAGCTATTGCAGCAAAAATCTTCAACCTGATGCGGCTGAACAAAATTAGATCTTAATTTGAGCCAATACTGAGGAAAAACCAAAACTACTTCCGTACCAACAGATCAACATCAGGACAGATTCTTACCATTCGACGAATCTTGAAAGTTATAGCATCCAATAACCTTCCAGCCACCCTCCTGCTTGTGTACCTCTCAGATTTACGTGACGCCATTCATCGTGGGAAGATGTAAGAACTACCACTTGCATATGGGACACCTAAGAAAACTTGTCATCATGGTGCTCTGTCAGAACACCCGTTCTATGGTACGTGTACCTGATGAAGACGTAGTTTGTTTTATATTATTGCAGAAGTCATACAAAGAGACACACGTCTTTTCTCTTCATCATCTGTCTTGACTATGTGCTGAGAAAAGCCTTAGATAAAAACTTGCAGCATGGAACTACTCTCACTGAACGAAAATGCAAACGTGATCCAGCCGAGAAGATCACTGATGATGACTATGCTGAAGGCCTAAAGACAGAGGCTGACCACATGTAAAAGACGCAACGCCACTCTTTAACAACATCGAACATGTAGCCTAGGAGATTGGACTGTATGTCATTGCGGTTAAAACAGAGTTCATCTGCCTGAATCAAGATACATCGACAGGCATGAAAAGTCTGAATGGGGAAAATTCAAGGAGATTAGACGGCCAGATGCTACCCTGGGTAGCTATATTGCTTCCATTGAGATTGATGTCAACATCAGACTGGGAAAAGCCTGGAGAGCACTTAATGAAATGAACAAAATCTGGAAATCAAATCTACCGGACAAACGGAAGAGAAACTTCTTCAGAGGACATTAGAGTCCGTCCTTGTATATGGCTCCTTAACCTGGACACTAACAGCCAAACAGAAAAAAGGTTAGATCGTACTTACACACGAATGCTTCGAACAGCACTAAACAAATTCTGAAAAGAAGGAAAGAGATCTATGGTAACTTACCTTCCATCAGCAAATCAATGCGCTAACTGTTGGCGTCGCAAAGAAGAACGACTTAGAGACGTTCTACTCTGGATAACATCCAATGAACAAAAAAACACACAAGGTCGACTAAGGAAGATGTACATTGGCCATCTGAATGAGGACTCGGTATGCAGACCGGATGTGATTCCAAATTGCAGGGAATGGCAGGAATGGATGGGCGCAGCGTGTCATGGAATGCCCTGCTCGCTCGACCTGATGATGATGGTTTTTGGTACAGGTTCCACACTCATTTCGGCCGTGTGTGTTTACATCCCAAGATATTATTGTTCTTATCAAGATATTTTCTACTATGCAGTTAGCCAAAAATAAAACGACAATAATTTGCATTGGATATTTTTCGTCTCGTAGGATTCAAGACGGAAATGGAAAGGAAATGAAAAACGAACAGCAATGTCGAGAAAAAACATCTAGTTTTTGACAGTTTTAGTGAACGTGTCCGCGTTATCTTTGTCCAATTCAGTAACGTTATTCTTTTTAGTATTTCTCACCCAATACAAGGCCGAACAAGCGCATTACCGTTAGGATTAACCTATTGTTATTTATGCTTTTTCCCTCGTCACATACAGAAAATGGAGTTTGTAGAATCATTAGTACTCTGGTAATATTTCTTCACTTTTCCTCACAACAATGATTATCTTTTAGAATCAGGTCAGCCAAATGTTTCAATAAACTCCATCATTCTTCACGATAGTTTTCTTATATTCCAATATATTGACAGTTTCAAGATTACAGTCGACTCAGAGACATTTTAATATAAATAAGATATTCTTGCCAATTTCCAATCTCAGTGAACAATAACTTTAATGTATTTTTAGTTTTCGTTTTCTGGATGAGTTTCGGTAATTCTTTTTTTTTTTTTTTGAAAACTGACATTCTCCTTTTGTATTTTGTTCTGTCTTTATCCTTCTCTCTCTCTCTGATTCACTCTCTTTATTCTCATTCTTATCTTTCTTTATTATTTATCTTTTCTTCTCTTGCTTCGTTATAATTCTGTTCCTCTTGTCATATTTTCTTTTCTTCTACCTTTAAACATTTCTTTCTTTTTACGTACGATCCTTCTTTTTCTTCTCTCTCTGTATTCTTAATATTATATTTTCGTTTTATTTTTAATTATCTCCCTCTCTCTTTATGCAAGACTTTCTTCCCTTTCCTTCCTTTCTCTTTTACTTTACCTTGCTTCTCTCCCTGTTCTGCTCTCTTTATTTTTCTCTTTCTTAGCTCCTATTATTATTCTCTCTCTTTATTCTTAAATTTCCCCACTCTTTTCTCACTCTCCTCTCACCTTATGTTCATATTTATTCTCTCTATTTATACTCACCCTTCTTCTTACCCTCCTCTCTCTTTCTTCCCTTTCCTTCCTTTCTCTTTCACTTTACCTTGCTTCTCTCCCTGTTCTGCTCTCTTTATTTTTCTCTTTCTTAGCTCCTATTATTATTCTCTCTCTTTATTCTTAAATTTCCCCACTCTTTTCTCACTCTCCTCTCACCTTATGTTCATATTTATTCTCTCTATTCATACTCACCTTTCTTCTTACCCTCCTCTCTCTTTCTTCCCTTTCCTTCCTTTCTCTTTCACTTTACCTTGCTTCTCTCCCTGTTCTGCTCTCTTTATTTTTCTCTTTCTTAGCTCCTATTATTATTCTCTCTCTTTATTCTTAAATTTCCCCACTCTTTTCTCACTCTCCTCTCACCTTATGTTCATATTTATTCTCTCTATTTATACTCACCTTTCTTCTTAACCTCCTCTCTCTTTCTTCCCTTTCCTTCCTTTCTCTTTCACTTTACCTTGCTTCTCTCCCTGTTCTGCTCTCTTTATTTTTCTCTTTCTTAGCTCCTATTATTATTCTCTCTCTTTATTCTTAAATTTCCCCACTCTTTTCTCACTCTCCTCTCACCTTATGTTCATATTTATTCTCTCTATTCATACTCACCTTTCTTCTTACCCTCCTCTCTCTTTCTTCCCTTTCCTTCCTTTCTCTTTCACTTTACCTTGCTTCTCTCCCTGTTCTGCTCTCTTTATTTTTCTCTTTCTTAGCTCCTATTATTATTCTCTCTCTTTATTCTTAAATTTCCCCACTCTTTTCTCACTCTCCTCTCACCTTATGTTCATATTTATTCTCTCTATTCATACTCACCTTTCTTCTTACCCTCCTCTCTCTTTCTTCCCTTTCCTTCCTTTCTCTTTCACTTTACCTTGCTTCTCTCCCTGTTCTGCTCTCTTTATTTTTCTCTTTCTTAGCTCCTATTATTATTCTCTCTCTTTATTCTTAAATTTCCCCACTCTTTTCTCACTCTCCTCTCACCTTATGTTCATATTTATTCTCTCTATTCATACTCACCTTTCTTCTTACCCTCCTCTCTCTTTCTTCCCTTTCCTTCCTTTCTCTTTCACTTTACCTTGCTTCTCTCCCTGTTCTGCTCTCTTTATTTTTCTCTTTCTTAGCTCCTATTATTATTCTCTCTCTTTATTCTTAAATTTCCCCACTCTTTTCTCACTCTCCTCTCACCTTATGTTCATATTTATTCTCTCTATTTATACTCACCTTTCTTCTTACCCTCCTCTCTCTTTCTTCCCTTTCCTTCCTTTCTCTTTCACTTTACCTTGCTTCTCTCCCTGTTCTGCTCTCTTTATTTTTCTCTTTCTTAGCTCCTATTATTATTCTCTCTCTTTATTCTTAAATTTCCCCACTCTTTTCTCACTCTCCTCTCACCTTATGTTCATATTTATTCTCTCTATTTATACTCACCTTTCTTCTTACCCTCCTCTCTCTTTCTTCCCTTTCCTTCCTTTCTCTTTCACTTTACCTTGCTTCTCTCCCTGTTCTGCTCTCTTTATTTTTCTCTTTCTTAGCTCCTATTATTATTCTCTCTCTTTATTCTTAAATTTCCCCACTCTTTTCTCACTCTCCTCTCACCTTATGTTCATATTTATTCTCTCTATTTATACTCACCTTTCTTCTTACCCTCCTCTCTCTTTCTTCCCTTTCCTTCCTTTCTCTTTCACTTTACCTTGCTTCTCTCCCTGTTCTGCTCTCTTTATTTTTCTCTTTCTTAGCTCCTATTATTATTCTCTCTCTTTATTCTTAAATTTCCCCACTCTTTTCTCACTCTCCTCTCACCTTATGTTCATATTTATTCTCTCTATTTATACTCACCTTTCTTCTTACCCTCCTCTCTCTTTCTTCCCTTTCCTTCCTTTCTCTTTCACTTTACCTTGCTTCTCTCCTTGTTCTGCTCTCTTTATTTTTCTCTTTCTTAGCTCCTATTATTATTCTCTCTCTTTATTCTTAAATTTCCCCACTCTTTTCTCACTCTCCTCTCACCTTATGTTCATATTTATTCTCTCTATTTATACTCACCTTTCTTCTTACCCTCCTCTCTCTTTCTTCCCTTTCCTTCCTTTCCCTTTCACTTTACCTTGCTTCTCTCCCTGTTCTGCTCTCTTTATTTTTCTCTTTCTTAGCTCCTATTATTATTCTCTCTCTTTATTCTTAAATTTCCCCACTCTTTTCTCACTCTCCTCTCACCTTATGTTCATATTTATTCTCTCTATTTATACTCACCTTTCTTCTTACCCTCCTCTCTCTTTCTTCCCTTTCCTTCCTTTCTCTTTCACTTTACCTTGCTTCTCTCCCTGTTCTGCTCTCTTTATTTTTCTCTTTCTTAGCTCCTATTATTATTCTCTCTCTTTATTCTTAAATTTCCCCACTCTTTTCTCACTCTCCTCTCACCTTATGTTCATATTTATTCTCTCTATTTATACTCACCTTTCTTCTTACCCTCCTCTCTCTTTCTTCCCTTTCCTTCCTTTCTCTTTCACTTTACCTTGCTTCTCTCCCTGTTCTGCTCTCTTTATTTTTCTCTTTCTTAGCTCCTATTATTATTCTCTCTCTTTATTCTTAAATTTCCCCACTCTTTTCTCACTCTCCTCTCACCTTATGTTCATATTTATTCTCTCTATTTATACTCACCTTTCTTCTTACCCTCCTCTCTCTTTCTTCCCTTTCCTTCCTTTCTCTTTCACTTTACCTTGCTTCTCTCCCTGTTCTGCTCTCTTTATTTTTCTCTTTCTTAGCTCCTATTATTATTCTCTCTCTTTATTCTTAAATTTCCCCACTCTTTTCTCACTCTCCTCTCGCCTTATGTTCATATATATTCTCTCTATTTATACTCACCTTTCTTCTTACCCTCCTCTCTCTTTCTTCCCTTTCCTTCCTTTCTCTTTCACTTTACCTTGCTTCTCTCCCTGTTCTGCTCTCTTTATTTTTCTCTTTCTTAGCTCCTATTATTATTCTCTCTCTTTATTCTTAAATTTCCCCACTCTTTTCTCACTCTCCTCTCACCTTATGTTCATATTTATTCTCTCTATTTATACTCACCTTTCTTCTTACCCTCCTCTCTCTTTCTTCCCTTTCCTTCCTTTCTCTTTCACTTTACCTTGCTTCTCTCCCTGTTCTGCTCTCTTTATTTTTCTCTTTCTTAGCTCCTATTATTATTCTCTCTCTTTATTCTTAAATTTCCCCACTCTTTTCTCACTCTCCTCTCACCTTATGTTCATATTTATTCTCTCTATTTATACTCACCTTTCTTCTTACCCTCCTCTCTCTTTCTTCCCTTTCCTTCCTTTCTCTTTCACTTTACCTTGCTTCTCTCCCTGTTCTGCTCTCTTTATTTTTCTCTTTCTTAGCTCCTATTATTATTCTCTCTCTTTATTCTTAAATTTCCCCACTCTTTTCTCACTCTCCTCTCACCTTATGTTCATATTTATTCTCTCTATTTATACTCACCTTTCTTCTTACCCTCCTCTCTCTTTCTTCCCTTTCCTTCCTTTCTCTTTCACTTTACCTTGCTTCTCTCCCTGTTCTGCTCTCTTTATTTTTCTCTTTCTTAGCTCCTATTATTATTCTCTCTCTTTATTCTTAAATTTCCCCACTCTTTTCTCACTCTCCTCTCACCTTATGTTCATATTTATTCTCTCTATTTATACTCACCTTTCTTCTTACCCTCCTCTCTCTTTCTTCCCTTTCCTTCCTTTCTCTTTCACTTTACCTTGCTTCTCTCCCTGTTCTGCTCTCTTTATTTTTCTCTTCTTAGCTCCTATTATTATTCTCTCTCTTTATTCTTAAATTTCCCCACTCTTTTCTCACTCTCCTCTCACCTTATGTTCATATTTATTCTCTCTATTTATACTCACCTTTCTTCTTACCCTCCTCTCTCTTTCTTCCCTTTCCTTCCTTTCTCTTTCACTTTACCTTGCTTCTCTCCCTGTTCTGCTCTCTTTATTTTTCTCTTTCTTAGCTCCTATTATTATTCTCTCTCTTTATTCTTAAATTTCCCCACTCTTTTCTCACTCTCCTCTCACCTTATGTTCATATTTATTCTCTCTATTTATACTCACCTTTCTTCTTACCCTCCTCTCTCTTTCTTCCCTTTCCTTCCTTTCTCTTTCACTTTACCTTGCTTCTCTCCCTGTTCTGCTCTCTTTATTTTTCTCTTTCTTAGCTCCTATTATTATTCTCTCTCTTTATTCTTAAATTTCCCCACTCTTTTCTCACTCTCCTCTCACCTTATGTTCATATTTATTCTCTCTATTTATACTCACCTTTCTTCTTACCCTCCTCTCTCTTTCTTCCCTTTCCTTCCTTTCTCTTTCATTTTACCTTGCTTCTCTCCCTGTTCTGCTCTCTTTATTTTTCTCTTTCTTAGCTCCTATTATTATTCTCTCTCTTTATTCTTAAATTTCCCCACTCTTTTCTCACTCTCCTCTCACCTTATGTTCATATTTATTCTCTCTATTTATACTCACCTTTCTTCTTACCCTCCTCTCTCTTTCTTCCCTTTCCTTCCTTTCTCTTTCACTTTACCTTGCTTCTCTCCCTGTTCTGCTCTCTTTATTTTTCTCTTTCTTAGCTCCTATTATTATTCTCTCTCTTTATTCTTAAATTTCCCCACTCTTTTCTCACTCTCCTCTCGCCTTATGTTCATATTTATTCTCTCTATTTATACTCACCTTTCTTCTTACCCTCCTCTCTCTTTCTTCCCTTTCCTTCCTTTCTCTTTCACTTTACCTTGCTTCTCTCCCTGTTCTGCTCTCTTTATTTTTCTCTTTCTTAGCTCCTATTATTATTCTCTCTCTTTATTCTTAAATTTCCCCACTCTTTTCTCACTCTCCTCTCACCTTATGTTCATATTTATTCTCTCTATTTATACTCACCTTTCTTCTTACCCTCCTCTCTCTTTCTTCCCTTTCCTTCCTTTCTCTTTCACTTTACCTTGCTTCTCTCCCTGTTCTGCTCTCTTTATTTTTCTCTTTCTTAGCTCCTATTATTATTCTCTCTCTTTATTCTTAAATTTCCCCACTCTTTTCTCACTCTCCTCTCACCTTATGTTCATATTTATTCTCTCTATTTATACTCACCTTTCTTCTTAACCTCCTCTCTCTTTCTTCCCTTTCCTTCCTTTCTCTTTCACTTTACCTTGCCTTCTCTCCCTGTTCTGCTCTCTTTATTTTTCTCTTTCTTAGCTCCTATTATTATTCTCTCTCTTTATTCTTAAATTTCCCCACTCTTTTCTCACTCTCCTCTCACCTTATGTTCATATTTATTCTCTCTATTTATACTCACCTTTCTTCTTAACCTCCTCTCTCTTTCTTCCCTTTCCTTCCTTTCTCTTTCACTTTACCTTGCTTCTCTCCCTGTTCTGCTCTCTTTATTTTTCTCTTTCTTAGCTCCTATTATTATTCTCTCTCTTTATTCTTAAATTTCCCCACTCTTTTCTCACTCTCCTCTCACCTTATGTTCATATTTATTCTCTCTATTTATACTCACCTTTCTTCTTAACCTCCTCTCTCTTTCTTCCCTTTCCTTCCTTTCTCTTTCACTTTACCTTGCTTCTCTCCCTGTTCTGCTCTCTTTATTTTTCTCTTTCTTAGCTCCTATTATTATTCTCTCTCTTTATTCTTAAATTTCCCCACTCTTTTCTCACTCTCCTCTCACCTTATGTTCATATTTATTCTCTCTATTTATACTCACCTTTCTTCTTACCCTCCTCTCTCTTTCTTCCCTTTCCTTCCTTTCTCTTTCACTTTACCTTGCTTCTCTCCCTGTTCTGCTCTCTTTATTTTTCTCTTTCTTAGCTCCTATTATTATTCTCTCTCTTTATTCTTAAATTTCCCCACTCTTTTCTCACTCTCCTCTCACCTTATGTTCATATTTATTCTCTCTATTTATACTCACCTTTCTTCTTACCCTCCTCTCTCTTTCTTCCCTTTCCTTCCTTTCTCTTTCACTTTACCTTGCTTCTCTCCCTGTTCTGCTCTCTTTATTTTTCTCTTTCTTAGCTCCTATTATTATTCTCTCTCTTTATTCTTAAATTTCCCCACTCTTTTCTCACTCTCCTCTCACCTTATGTTCATATTTATTCTCTCTATTTATACTCACCTTTCTTCTTACCCTCCTCTCTCTTTCTTCCCTTTCCTTCCTTTCTCTTTCACTTTACCTTGCTTCTCTCCCTGTTCTGCTCTCTTTATTTTTCTCTTTCTTAGCTCCTATTATTATTCTCTCTCTTTATTCTTAAATTTCCCCACTCTTTTCTCACTCTCCTCTCACCTTATGTTCATATTTATTCTCTCTATTTATACTCACCTTTCTTCTTACCCTCCTCTCTCTTTCTTCCCTTTCCTTCCTTTCTCTTTCACTTTACCTTGCTTCTCTCCCTGTTCTGCTCTCTTTATTTTTCTCTTTCTTAGCTCCTATTATTATTCTCTCTCTTTATTCTTAAATTTCCCCACTCTTTTCTCACTCTCCTCTCGCCTTATGTTCATATTTATTCTCTCTATTTATACTCACCTTTCTTCTTACCCTCCTCTCTCTTTCTTCCCTTTCCTTCCTTTCTCTTTCACTTTACCTTGCTTCTCTCCCTGTTCTGCTCTCTTTATGTTTTAATTTCCCCTCTCTTCACTCTTAATGCCAAATTCCGTATTCTTCTCTCTACACATTCTTATCTTTCTCTATTCTCTCTCTCTCCCTCTCGCTCTATTTTCTCATTATACTTACGTTCTTTCTCTCTCATTCTTCTCTCTCTTTGCACTTAGGTGCTTTTCTTTATTCTTCTCTATCTTTCTGCTTACATTTCATCTCTTTCTTTTATTCTTCTCCTTTCTTGTGTATTCCTATTTCTCTCGCTTATTTTTCTTCTTTCTCTTCAGCTTTCTCTGAACGTGGTTTCAGATTTTATTATACAAGTCAATCCATTCATAATGAGATGCAGATCGAACTAGAAATAAGTGTTCGCCAGAAGAATCGCCTAAATCGTAAAGAATTATGGGATTTCTGTCGCAGAGAATACCATCTCATACATGTGACTATAAGGAAATCGTAAAGACTTATGGGATTTCTGTCGCAGAGAATACCATCTCATACATGTGACTATATCGAAATCGTAAAGAATTATGGGATTTCTGTCGCAGAGAATACCATCTCATACATGTGACTATAAGGAAATCGTAAAGAATTATGGGATTTCTGTCGCAGAGAATACCATCTCATACATGTGACTATAAGGAAATCGTAAAGAATTATGGGATTTCTGTCGCAGAGAATACCATCTCATACATGTGACTATAAGGAATTCGTAAAGAATTATGGGATTTCTGTCGCAGAGAATACCATCTCATACATGTGACTATATCGAAATCGTCAAGAATTATGGGATTTCTGTCGCAGAGAAAACCATCTCACACCTATGACTATAACGAAATATTTGTACGCGTCTTCTCAAGTGTGCTGAACCCTTTACATATGTTAAGTAGAGCCAAATGAAATATAGACAATGCACAGTGACTTCTTCAAATGAAAATTAGTTAATGAATATTTTCTATTTTAAAACACTTTATGCTGATTGAGGTAAAATAGACTGTACGAAATCTTTCCCGGTTATTCAAAAGCCCTTCTTTAAAACAGATTCGGAAGGAGTAGAGACACATAACATAGTGTGTTGGTCGCTTATGGTGTTCATTTCTATGTAGACGTCGTTTATATTTGTGAACCTAAATATAGAAATATATATATATATATATATATATATATATATATATATATATATATATATATATATATATATATATATATATATATATATATATATATAAGGTATTAATAACACAAAAATACTTCATTTACCTAAGATATGTAGATGAAATTCACATATTTCAGTCAAAAACATATACAATAAAACTCCGTACAAACTTAACAACGACAATAAAATCCCGATTCTTGATGTATTGATAGACACTAATAATAATACATTTGCTACTTCCCATATAAAAATAGCATAAACACGTGCTCTCTTAACTATATAAGTGAATCTCCTAAATATTACAAAATAACTATTATACGAAAATTAATTACCCGTGCAAAATCAAACTCTTCAACAAACAGATTTTCTCTACTGAATTAAAGAATATTAAACAGTCCATCATTAATAATGACTTTCTTAATTACATCGTTGATGAATAAATTAGACAAGGTATTGGGAATATTAACATGAATGAACATAATGCGTCATCATATAACTCTAATCATATCAAACTACTATACCGTAATCAAATGCATTTTAACTATAAGCAAGATGAAAACATTCTAAAAAGACTCCTAAACATTAATATATCCCCATGGATCAAATTCAAAATATTAAATTAATTATATAATATATTATACTAAATTTAATACAACCAACCTAGTCGTCCATAACGTCTTCAACGTCAACTAGCGTTTTAGAAAGAAAGATGGTATTCTCTGCGTCAGAAATCCCATAAAGACCAACATCATATATCAATTTAAATTTCCTTTGCAAGATTCCATCCCTGATAAAAATTTTAATAAATATATTGGTTTTACAACAACGACGATGACGAGAAGGCTTACATGAACGATCATATTTCAATCCCAGAACATTTAAAGGAACTCTCATGTTCATATTCACAGGTTAGACAGATATTAATAGAAAATACATCAGGGCTTTATCAAGATAATAATAATCAAAAATTTTAAATTCTGGAAGCACATTATATGAGAGAATTGTGGCCCAAAATAAATCAAGTGAACTACGCGTATAGCAACAAATTTCTGAAATCTGTGTAGCGGCAAAGAGTTATATTAAAATACTAAATTAAAATAGTATAACTAAAAATCGTTTTAAAAATCACTTAATTCATCTCCCTTATAGAGCGGTGAAAAATATTTTGAATTTACGGTGTTACAGTAACTATATATATATATATATATATATATATATATATATATATATATATAACTCTGAAAATGGTCTAAGATGATATTGAAAGTACTTTGCAGAATAAAAATCATTTGAAAGAAAATTTTGGAATTGTTCTTAATCAATTTTCTACAGCCACCAAGAAATTGTCCTGGGTAAGGCGATAAACTACATCCTCGTACTGGGTAAGGCAATAAACTACGTCCGACTGCAAGGCCTCTGATCAGTAGGTTCTGCGGAGCGTGGAACCACCTGTTAATTGCTTGTGTTCCCAGGTCCACCTTGACCCCAGGTTAGGGTCCCAGCTATGGGAAAATAGCTAACCTCCACACTGGGGTCAAAACCTGTATAAATAGGTTTTAATAACAACAATATATTTTTGAAGAAAAAATTCTTAGCATCAGTATATTATTACAAGCAAAATGAAAAAAGAAATGGGGAAAAATATTACCAGAAATATATTTTGAAAAAATATTACCAGCAATAAAAATCTTGTCGGCATTAAATAACCGATTTATGTTGATATCCTTTAAAAGAAACCAAACGAAAACAAACCAAAAATCTAGTCAGCATTAAATCACACATTCAGGTTGATATCATGTAAAACAACGAAACGAAACCAAAAATCTTGTCGGCATTAAATAATCCACTGAGGTTGATATCCCGTAAACCAAATCAAACCAAACCAAACCAGAACAAAAATCTTGTCGGCATTAAATAACCCACTGAGTGTTGTAATCCAAACCAAACCAAACCAAAACCAAAATCTTGTCGGCATTAAATAACCCATTGACGTCTCAATGGCCATATAAATACGTACACGTGAACAAATGCTAACTCATGTAAGTATCTAATCAGATACTGATGAGGCCAAAATTTAATGGATGTAGCCTTTTAAACATGTTCGTTGCAGATTTCTGAATATCATCTCATGCATTATTATTGGGCATACAGTTGGTTTAACCGATCTTGAATGCGATATGATTGTTAGTGCCATATGACCAGGTTTAGGTATTTAATAAATTACTAACCTCCTAAGATTTCTATGCACAACCGTTGTAAGTGACACAGGGAAAAATTCGAAAAACGATAAATCTTGTGTCCATAGGAATCGGCAAACTGAACCAACACACACACACACACACACACACACACACACACACACACACACACACACACACACATATATATATATATATATATATATATATATATATATATATATATATATATATATATGTAGAAAGATATATATATACATATATATATATATATATATATATATATATATATATCAGGGCTACAGGAATGCAGGACGTTCATGCCTTAGGTACAAAGACAAGCTGAAGAGCAACTTATCAACTGTCATATTGACCTCATCACACCCTCGAGCGCTTAGCCTTGAAGGGAGTAGAGTGGAGATCAACGTGTTTTAGTGGACTCAGCAGTTTTCAATCTGCTAGTCTGAATCGTATTCAATCCCACAATCCTCTCTCTTTCTCCATATGCGCCTCCTTTGCAAATCACTTGCGGGTCTTATGTGCTACTTAAGATCATCGCACAAAATTCATAACTGAATCATATATTCTGCATATTTTGTCAGAAAATATTCTTTAAGAGAAATATTATTAAAGACGGCAAGTATTTTGTGTCAATTAATTTTGATGATCGTCATTCCAAATTACGAATAATTATTCTCAGACAAGGAGGAAATTCATCCAGAAACTGCATGGAAGAAGAGTATAAGAAATAGGGTCCAGTCTTTCGGTTTTCTTAAATTATCATCAGAGTAGGTAGAGAAAAGTGGGGCGTTTTTTGGAACTCGTGAGTCTTGTGACATAAGAAAAGAATGTTGTGACGTAAGCGAGGTGTGACGTTTACCGGGTGTAAAAGCAAAATTTTCCAAGTCATGTAACAGCAAAATTCTGCATTAGTTAGAACTGTTGTATCTTAAAAATAATTAAAGATATCTGACTGGAATTCTCCGCAGTTTTTATAACATTATTTGACGCTAAATTGAATATTATAGATCTAGTTACTTGGCAGAAGTTCTGCTGGCTTGAAAATACTTTAAATTCTCGTAATTGTCACGTAATCTTTTTATATTATTAATATAATTTGGAATTTTGTTTCCTTTTCTTATTTTTTTGTGTAATAAAATATTTTCATAAGAATGATGCTGAAAGCTTATACTGGCGAGACACACACAACCAAATCTGCTAGATCGGTACTCGAACCTATATTTATCTAAAATAGCTTCCTTTAACCATTTTTTAAAATTTTCTTTTTAATTCTTCTCGTGTCTTCAGATATAATAACTTTATTCCGTAATATCCTTTTTTGTTCCCTGGGCACGGCTTCCTGCTTCTTTTTATAAACTGATATGTGTTGCAATCATCACTGTATTTAGTATTGTTAAAGTTATTGCTAATATTTTGTCACGATTTACAAATTCGACGTTTCATTCAATTTCGCAAACAAATCGATTAAATTTAAATAAATTTCGAAAAATACTTTGACAAAAACCTTACTTCGTGGTTAATAACTTCTTTAAGACTTCATGGCAAACAATAATGTTTTTAGAAAATTTATTTTTATTTTTTGCTTTTCAACAGCGAAGAATACATTGTCATGATATCTGTTTCTTCAGCATGCAACATAACATACTAGCCATTTCGTTATGGAACCACATTCCAACTTTTTCAAGCGTTTAGCCTTGGGATTTGTCGAAAGTTCTCGCAAACCCAGAGCGAACTCGAAACTGGATTCTTGTATATATAAAACCTAAAGAAAAGTTATGTAAAAAAAAAACAATGTTGCATTTTTATTAAATAAGTATTTATTATTTTAATCATTACATTATATTTAAAATAGAGTACTTTGTAATTTAAATAATAAAACTTTAATTTTTGAAAAAAAAAATAAAGAAAATTTATTTTACTAAGCTATGCACCCGAGTAAAAACCAAGTGAACTTTGCACTCGGTACCTGTTTGCACTTCGCCCCAAAATTTGGTTTCTATGGCGTCAATGTATGGCTATTTTAGGGGGTATGACGAACGGGCAGGAACGGCCGGGCAGACGGACTAACGAAAGTCACAGAATTTTATATATAGATGCTGGTTCCATTTTCTTTGGCTCTCCATATTTTAATTCTGTCTCGCTGTCTTTCTTTCCTAATTTATCTTCTGCTTTCCTTCTTGCAGTTTCACAATTTTCAACATGTTTTTCCTTTACTACTTTCTCAAGCTTTTTCAATTCTTGTCTATAAAATCTCATTTAATTTCTTTTCGTATTTCTGGGATATGAAGTTATCATTATTTACACCATTTATCATCGAACTGAATATCCTCATCTGTGTTGCTGTTTCTATGCCCTCCCCACTTCCTTCCCCGGGTGTATATTGACCTGGGTAATCTACAGGGTATTCTGAACTGAAGCCTTTATTGAATCTGTAAGGGTAGACTTTTCTCGTTCCACTGTTCATGTCTAGGGATATCATCTTGTTTTTCAATTTTAGTACTGATCAGTTATTTCTTGCCCGTTTCCAGCGTGTTCAAGTACACAATGCCCGGCCCTTACAATCATTATGTCCCCAAATACAGGAACAATCTCTTTTCAATCTATTAGTGGATTAAGGCGTTGCTTTGTGAATATAAACAATGTATATAACATTATTTAAATTATAACTAAAGGGTGTTCTAATAACTTGGACCAATTTTAAATGCGAATTAAGTTTAAGCGTCTCATGATTTTTCTTTCAGAATTGGCGGACATTTGGGCAATATTATTTTTCACACAAAATTGCCATGACTTAAATAACATGATTCAATAGAGAAATAAATAAATTTTCACCAACAACACTAATTTATCTACTGCTGACTTTGATCCGTCTTAATGAAACACCCATTATTTTCTGTATGTAGTTTTGATCACTTTTCTTTTTTCACATCACTCGTCTCTGAAAAACGTTTTATTCCAACTTCTCAACACATTTTCCACACTTTTTCTCAACTGTTTCTTACCTTCTTGGTTCCCTTCTCACATTCTTTCTTTTTCTTTCTGATTATCGTGTTCCCTTTCTCTATTTCTTTCGCAGATAGTTTTGATTTCATTTACTTCTATTTATCTGTCTTCATTTGTCATTCCCTTTACTAATCTCGCCGTTTTCTCTTTCTCTTCTTCTCATCCTAACAGATTTGTTTTCTTGATGTCTTATCAACCCTTTGTGGGCTATTTAAAGCCAACATATATTTCCATCTTAACAGCGCAGAAGTTATTAATCTGATATTAAATCCCACTGATCCAAGTTTTGTTCTCTTCTTATTAATGACCCTAGAGAAGCAGGTCGTTTCTCACAAACTATGGATAAAATAGCATTGCTCTCAGGCCATAGGCTAAAGATAACTTTAAATTCAAAAGTTTGAGGAAGGCAGCGGAACACACCAACCCGTTAGCATTTCAAACAACAATCATGACGATGCATGTATTACAGTTATTAAAGAAAAGAAAGCTGTGGAGGGCAACAAAAGCTTACAATTTGAAGGTAGATGGCAATTGAAGAAGATAAAGTGATCAACATTCTCTTTTCAGAACTGTTGCTTAGCTATTGTTAATATTTTTCTTCTGCCTTTCTAT
Source organism: Acanthosepion esculentum (assembly GCA_964036315.1). Taxonomy (NCBI): domain Eukaryota; kingdom Metazoa; phylum Mollusca; class Cephalopoda; order Sepiida; family Sepiidae; genus Acanthosepion; species Acanthosepion esculentum. The sequence goes on along the minus strand of OZ038488.1, from coordinate 121,714,561 downwards.
AATTCGGATCTATTTCTCTATTTCTTTGTCTCTTTCTTTCTTTCACTCTCTCTTTCTCCTAATCTTTATCTCGTGTCCTTCTTTTAATCTCCTCACCCCTTCTCTTCTTCCCCAAACCTCAACATTGTATCTTTCTCTGATAATAATTTTACACGTTTCATGAATATACCTTCATAAAGATGACCGCAAATGTCTCCCAGAATATTTCCTGCCAGATAACAATGCTACGTTTTTACGGTTTTATGCTTTTGCCAACAGCAATGGAGCAGCGAGTTACTGTCCTTCGTTTGCCTATAAATCACAATTTCCTCTCTGATTATTTCTCTCGCATCCGAATATATCGCAATGTGTCTGCACGGAACGAACATTATTCGTCCTGTTATTACACGACCAAAAGTCTTTTTGCGTTAAGCAAAAATACAATAGAAGGTTGTATATATTTGGCCTTGTCACCAATGATTCCTTCAACCCTTTCTCATTTATTGTCTTTGGATCAAGAATGTACTTTTCGGAATCTTAAGCACCAATGTCTTCTTGTATCTTATCTGATATAAATTCTTAGTGGATATTATTATTATTTCCTTTGATTTCTGTTGTATACACATTTTCTTCCGGATCCCAACCAGAGACATAAACTCAGAAATGGCATCATAGCATTTTCACTGAGTATTTTTGTAAATAACAAAAAATGAGGCAATCTACGACCACACAGATTATACATACATAAATCCCTTCAAAAGGGCGAGCTGTATTTATGAGTACAATTTTTGGTATTCCTTTAAAACATTGACAACCAGGGATCTCTTCAATGAGTCTATCAGTACCTGTTTTTTTTATTTATTATTATTATTATTATTATTATTATTATTATTATTATTATTATTATTATTATTATTATATCCTCACTTAGTTGTTTTGACGGAGTGATGATACTTATATCTCAACTCCTGCCCACAACTTACACATTTTACTTAGCATACGCGAGGTTCGAAACAGCGCTGCCACTTTCGCACTCCCAGTGATGTCAGGTATCCCTAAGATTTCATGCGCCTCAGAAAACAATCCTGTAACGAGTACAGCGATCTAGAAAGGAGAACTTTCGCTCCTGTGTGGTACATTTCTCCGGTCTGGCCTGCTAGGTCTTGATGTCTCTGTATTTTGGTCTACTTTCTTACCCTAACATAACGAAACGTCGTCTATCAGTATCTATTCGTGGCTACCCTTTTATTATATTGTGATATGTCCAATGTCATTTTGGGCCATTATGGTCGTATCCTACATAGATTTCACTTAGTCATTCTTGTCTACTAACGGTGGTGAAAACGCCTGCCACTTCTATGTGCAATCAAACATATACATAAGGCATAATTTCCGATTTCATGATGTCGTTCATACGCTGTTTGTTCACTAGCAGACTACACAGGCAATATCTTGAAGAATTTCAGTAGCTTTCCCACACAGCCAGCCTACAGAAAAGTAACTGAGACATTGATTGATTGATGGAATGTTTTTTTACAGTTTATCAACCCCTTGTCGGTTATTTAAAACTTGTAAGAATATTTCCATATTCCAATTGAATATTAATTCTTTTAGAGAGAACAATGATTTTTTTTATGATACAAGTACTGATATTTAAAACATGGCCGGGGGAGAAGAGAAGGATCCATATGTTTCCCCAGAGAATATAATTAGCTCTACAGAAAGTCGAACATCCAGTTCTCATTCGGAGACGCTACCCATGACGCCACCCACACTTATTTCACAAGAGATGTTCTATCAACAGAGTAGTTGGCGGAATATGTCGAGTTAGTATTGCAAGGCACAGATCATCCCGTCCGTTTCCTTCTTCAACAAGCAGTTGATTCTGAATCTGTCCCTTTTTTTGCGTATAAGTATTTTTTTCTTTCCGTGCATGGAATTTCTAATAGCAGACTAGCAGCATGGCCCCGCGTTGCCCGGCGCTTGATTAAAAAATTGTACGACTCGTACAGCAATCATTATCACTTGACTTAAAATATTTTGCCCTTCCATGCCTTTAAAGGAGTGCCCTTTGCTGTGCTGATGTTGCTACATGCCTTATTTTGGCCTACCTCACACCGCGATTTTTTCTAAGCTGTATACTAAACCTTAAATCTGTTACGAAAAAAGAACTAAACAAAATGAACCCTAAACGATCAGCTTTAAAAAAAGGACTCGTAACTGGGAAAACCGAATGAAAAAAGAATGTTAACAACAAATACCTTTTCACTCCCAACCCAGTTCTCCGGAATCAGAATCAACCTTGAGTGTAAGCAAGCAAATGAGCCAATTGGAGTAAAGTGCCATGCAGATTTAAATTTTTCCCACTTGTGACAAATGCAGCTATCGATGTTTTTGCATGCTAGCATGCTAGTTAACATTCGTACCAGTCAGCTGTTAGCTCTCACGCTGGCCAATAGAATCTTCCTGTCTAGTCGTGGCAGCCAGCTATAGGCTCTCACTCTGGCCAGTAGAAAAGGCCGCAAACTACATGAAAACTGTCGGAGAAGCATGAAAAAATCGATTATTTCCACTATCGATGGGAGTTGCTCTGGACCCTTCTGCTAACTTGGAGCATGTGCATGTAAATCTTGGTGCAAATCCGTCGAAAATTACGGCCGTGCATTCGTTACACACACACACACACACACACACACACACACACACACACACACACACACGCGCGCGCGCGCGCGCGCACGCACGCACGCACACACACACACGCACGCACGCACGCACACACACACACACACACACATCTGCCTTTTATAGATAGATATTATCTTCGCGTAATCCGCTTATCTTTCAGTCACCCCGTCCTGGGTATGACGATAAACTAATTCCGCGTCCTGGGTAAGATGATAAATTACAACCGGCAGGAAGGCCTCTGCTCAGGAGGTTTTGAGGAGTGTGGAACCACCTCTTCATTGCTGGTGTCTCCAGGTCCACCTTGACCCAGTGTGGTAGCTACTGTTAGGCACCCAGCTATGGACAAATATTTGACCCCCATACTGGAAAGTGTAAAAATCGGTTGTAATACCAGCAATAGATTTTTGCAAAAGATTATTAGCAGGAATAAAGTTTTGAGAAAAAAATATTAGGAGGAGCCATACAGTTTTTTGAAAATAAAAATTTTGAAACGCATAACCCATTGAGATTGATATGCTGTAAAACAAAACAAACCAAACAAAACCTTTCTGTTTCCACAATGATCTTTTGTATATTATTATTCAGTTGTACATTATTATTATTATTATTATTATTATTATTATTTAATGCTCAGATATTTGCATGTTCATCCCCACGAGTATGATAACGGCACTGACTTTTATGTCCCTACGGTGTTTTCATGCTGATAATTGTTCGTCTTTTCATTTCTTTTCGATTTCAGATTGTAGTTAACAGCCACAGAAACATCTACGATATATCAGGTTCTCTTTAACAGTCATACACTCTTCTATCTTAACTGTAGTAATCAGCCTATCTTCTTCCTATTTTCCCGAACAACGTTTTCATTGGTTTCCTATTATTTTATCTATTATTGAACTCATATATTTTGCACGGTTCACATTGCGTACATGTTCTCTACCCTATCATGGCTTTATTTGTATTCTTAATCTAATACCTTGCGACATTCGTTTACTTTGTAGCTTCCTTTTTTATTTTTTCTTCTACAACAGATTTATTTTAATTTTCTTTATTTTCACTTTTATATAATTTCGCTTTCTTCATGTCGTTAACATCTGTTTCCCTTGTCAACAAATTTACATTTTCTTTGCAGATATGAGTGGCATTTATTACTCTGTTCTTTGTTTCACATGCTACTCAGTAAAAATGTCTTTTTTTCTTTGTAACGACTCTGATTTCGATTTGAAACTCTGGTATGGCTGGATTTCAACAATCCACCGTATTTTAATTCTCATATTTCTTCTGGCTTAAGACTATGCCATTTATTATTGTGAATGTTATTGATGTTTTTTGAGATTACCTCCAGTAAAATCAGTGGACTTATTTTAGGAAGAAAATCACAGTAAATATAGTCAAAACAAAGTCTACTGATTTACGATTATATTTCCTGAACATAGTTAATAAATCTTCGTGTTATACTATCAGACAGTTTACAAAAAGGTCTTTTAGCTTATTTTAAGCACTCCCAAAGTGATAGTTACAATCTTCGCTTTAAAAACCTATAATTGCCTGGTTGTTGATAATGATCCAAACTTTTATTCGATTTTATATCCTGGTCACCAAAGAGTGACATCCAAGGAAAGATATTTTAAACGTTTTCTCATAAGAAAATTTAAGAAAACCTATTTATTTGATGATTTTCTTGAACTATCAAAAGTCCCAAAATTCTCAGTTTTCCTCGTCTCCTGTATGAACCATTTTGGTTATGTCGTTAACATCGTGCCTTTAAGTCACCATTCTTGTTCCTTTATCTGAAAATTCTGAGCTAATGTTACACATTCGTTAACTTATAGGCCTCTCTTAAGGTTGGCTGTAGATATAACAGTTCGTATCATTGGTTGATTTTGGCATATAATGTAAGACTGGGAGATTTGATCACGTGCTTTCTTATGTTACCATTTTTCCTTATCAGATCTCGTGATACGTTAGTGATTAGATATTTTTGTCATTATGTTTTGCGATAAGACAAAACACAAGAAGTAAATGTCTTTCCTAAAATCATTAGTGCTAAGCTGCTAAGCTGACAGAAGCAATTAAAGACATAATTAAAATATTTTCTTCGTCCGTAGGTAACACCTTTTACCGATATCAAATTTTTTTTTTTTAAAGCAAAAATACAATTTATTGAAAAAAGTGACTGTGAACTAAATTTATTTTTGCTATCCCCTGCCAGCCGCAATGATGAAGAAAGCGTCACCTCGCACCATGGCCTGTGAAACACGCTGCAAGAGCCACTCCGTTTCGCAAGGCTCGTCCCTTAATCGAGACGCCATCCCGCCAATCCTCCAAAAAAACGCCAACGAAAGAGGGCCAATAACCCCAGAAGTATCCACTGCCATAGGAGTAAAAAAATCTATCAGCAAGAGAAAAATATTTAACTATTTTTTTTTATCTCTGCTTCCGGGGCGACAGACCCCGGCTCAACCGCGGATCTGATCAAAATACCGGTCGAAAATGTATTAGCACAGGTCGCATCCAAATTCAACGACTTCCCAATTTTAAAAGGGAAAATGTTAATCCCATCCGGCCGCTTTCCATCTCAACGGTCGAGGCTTACGTGTTCGATTTGGGAAGGGAATCCAGCTGCATCCAGACCTCTTCTGATGATGTCGTTTATTGCTGCATGCCTTGCAGAGCGGCCCGCACTACGAGGACAGGAGAGAGGGTGCAAAACGCATCAATGGAAGCTCCGCATCTGCCTCTCTGATGCTCGCATAATTTGAGTCCAAGTCGGATCGGCTCTCAGACTCGAGAGCACTCAACATCTAGAAGGGTACCGGTAGATAAGAGGGCACTGCGTTAAGCCAGGCGCCACTATTCGGTTGTGAAGTAGATAGTAGACAGGAATTTAATTTTCACTTTCATCTCTTACTAAAAGTGATAATTCCTGTTTTGTGGGTCTGTGTTATCTTTTGTCTCTACAGCTGATCTTCTACTGTGGCTTATACTAGACATTGTCTAGCTGCAAATGTCTCTCTTTTCAAGTATTGCTTGCGCAAACATTTATATGCTTGCTATTCTTAAATCTATAGAGAAAAAAAGCTCTCAATGTTGCAGATGTGATTATAACTGAGAGAAAACAGGGTTTTATTTTAAATGTCACAGAAATTATTTAAGAGGATGTTCCCTTTGCACTTGTGTTATAAAATGTATTCCTGTTTCGATATTTGGTCAATTTAATTGCATTTCGAAGTTATATGTAACACATTTGCGAGAGGTTTCAATGAAGTTCACGTCTCAATAAACCACGCCATCGTGTATAAATGTCCAATGAAGAAAAATGACAAGATGGCTTCCATTATTCTGCGGATGTGATAATGCATTCCAAAGAAAACGTACGAGCCCGAAAACATATTCTTCACCTGTCAATTCACAGGCTGAAGCAAGTGTTCATACTCTTGCTTCTACTGCTCTGTTTTTTTTTTTACTGAGTTCATAATTCAGTATAACTATACGTTCATCTTCCTCTATCATTCAGTTTACGTCTAAAGTAAATATGTTCATGGCTTTTTTTATATTTCTGATCTTATGTGAGTAGACATATATATCTGTTCATGTTAATTATTCACTTTGTTTCTCGTTCTTTAACTATTACAATCCCTTTACACACACACACACACACACACACACACACATATATATATATACTTATATATATATATATATATATATATATATATATATATATATATATATATGCGTGGAGAAACAAATATTCGTACACATACAAATTTTTTATTTATTGTACAAGGTAACCAAAAAAGTTCTGTCCGTTTTTTGATTAGTCATTGAATGAAGTTGAAATATATACGAAATGCGTGTAGCAACTGTTTTCAAATTCGGACAGCTTCGGAAGTAGGAACATCAAACGTTATAAAAAACACGCGCACCGTGCCCGGCCTACAGTTATAAGCCGGACAGCTGTCAGAAGGATGTCAGAAGGATGGAAGTGTCTAGAGAACTCGTTCGGGACTGTTTGCTTTAAGACTTCAAAGTGGGCTTATCAGCAGCTGCATCAAGTCGCCGCATATGTCAAGCTGTGGATGAACGTACTGCAAGGCGTTGGTTTCGAAAATTCAAGTCGGGAGAGTTGTCTCTCCATGATGAGCCTCGCAGTGGACGACCACAGGTCTTGAATGACGGAGTCCTGAAGGCGGCCATTGAAGAGGACAGTAGTCTAACGTTTGATGAACTTGCAAGACAGTTCAAATCCTTCACCAATGAAGCAGACGTTTGCAAAGCCCTCACGGACTTCTTTTCGTCAAGCCCCACGTCCTAAAAGAGTACTACCACAAGGGCATTGAACTGCTGGAGACACGTTGGCAGAAGATGCTGGATGCCGATGGCTATTACTTCGAAGACTAAATATAAGTTACATATACTGTGGAGCGTTTTTTTTTTTTTTCCTTTAAAAACGGACATAACTTTTTTGGTTACCTTGTATTTACAACTAACGAATAAGGATAATTTTCATATAATTAACTGTTCCCAGATGCATAATAACTAAATATGCATAGAAAGCAGAAAAAAATCATTTAATAGAAATAAATCCCATTTATTCATTAAAATGTGTGAAAAAAAGTATTTGTGCCGTGCAAATTTCTGATTTTAAAACTTTGAAATTGTTTTAATCCTCTAGGTTATTCAAGTGGAATATTCTAGAATATTCAAGTGGAATAATGTTATCAGTAGTTATTTTTATCCTGAAAAATACAAGCAGAAATTCTGTAATTGACATTCGTGTAAGAACGTTATCATCATGACTCGAAGTAAAGAATCGACAATTGTTAAGGTCTGGAAAGATGGTAAAAGTTGCAGTAAAATCTCTGTCGACTCGACATTTACTATCATTATTTCATTCATTACAAGGTATAAAAATCTTAAAATCGTTGAAACCAAAGAAAAACATGTACCCCACGGAAGATTTCAGCAAGATCTTAGAGGACATTAATGCGTCAGATTAAACCAAAATCCGATGGTTACTCAACAAGGGTTGCGGGATTATTTAATTTCATCAAGAATCTGTTTCACTAAACGGACGAATGATATTCATAGGAACAATCTCAAGTCAAACTACCATCGGAAAAATCCACTGCTATTGAAAAGACACAGAGATTCCAGTTTGAAATTCGTTCGTTAATATAAGTGTTATGGGTCCTGCAGAATGAACTCTTCCTAACACTATGTATACTACGCCTCCGAAGAGAGAGGGACGAATCGAGTCGAGCCGATAGTAGTCATTCTAACACCTTCCACATCTTATATTATTATTCCGTGTAATATATCTTCGTTATTTCTACTCTTGTGTTCATGTTGTTCTTCCTTGGTCCTAACCTGGACCATAACAATCAGGATAAGGAAAAATCGTATTGGAAAGTAGTATTAGGGACAGACGAAACCAAAATTGAGTTCTTTGTTTGGACGTAATTCTAGAAATCATGTATGGAGGAAAGATGGCGATGACTTCAAACAAAAGAACACAGTTCCAACAGTGAAATTTAGTGGTGGCAGTATCATGGTTTGGCGATTTTTGTCTGCAAAATGCGACATATCAGTTATGCCGCCGCATATCAAATAAGTTGGAACCAAATTTTATAATTTCGGTTGAAAAGCTTGAACTTCCCCCTGATTGATTGGATCATCCAACAAGATGACGCTAAGCACACTGCAAAAAACCCGACGAAATGGCTCGGTGAAAATAATGTAAATATCCTGAAATATCCAAGTCAGTTTCCAGAATTAAACTCAATCGAGAATCCGTTGCGTTATTTGGAAACAAAAATACCATCGAAAGCTCCAACAAACATCCTGGATCTGCAAAGAATAACAGTATAAAATACCAACTTAAATTTGCAAATGATTAATTGAGAACTACAAAAAGAGGTTGATTGCTGTAGAAGTGAATAATGCCTATTTTACAAAGTATTAAATGAAGATTATGTATTCTTTTTTGTATTGTGTGAACACTTTTTTCACCGATTAAAATGGATAAATGGGATTTATTTCTATTAAATAGAATTTTTTTCTGTTTTCTATGCATATTTAGTGTATAGTTAATTATATTAAAAGTATGTTTATTCATAAGCTGGAAATACAAGGTGACCCCCAAAATAACAGAACCTATAAATATTATAATAAGTCTTACCAAAGCCCAGTTAATTTCATATAATTTATACTTCAGTCGCCGACCATTCCCTACATTTTTGTTAAATTGGACGCCTTGCATAAAAGATACGCTCCAAATAAGCTCTACGGCATTGGAAGGAAACTTGCAAACGACTCGAACATTTGTCAATTAATCGGACATATTCCTCTTTCGGGTTTTCCTCGATTTTTGCTGTGATTGCTGTTTTCAGTTCACCAATTGTTTGAGGTTGTTCTGTGCGCATTATCCTTGAGATACCCAGACAAATAAAAATTTCAAGTTCGGTCAGAGCTGTGTCCACTCAACGTCACAGTTCCTGCTGATCAGTCTCTCCTGAAATCGCTGTCTCAGCCATGCTAGGGAGTCATTTGATGCGTGAGGTGAATCCGTCTTGCCGGAACCACTGTTCATCTCAATCTACTCCCTCTGCGTCCTTCAAGTGTAGCCCAAACGTTTCTTGGCACTGGCAGATAGCGATCCGTATTCACTGTGTTATATGTTAATGAGTGAGATAGGGCTCTTTAAAACTTTCTTATCTTCCAAAAAAAAAACAAATTCACAATATATAGATTTCAGCATTAAATAACACACTGATGTTGATATGCCACTAAACGAAAACAACCAAACAAAACAGACACACACTCACATGTGAATAAATACAAATAAACACACACACATATATATATATATGTGTGTGTGTGTGTCTGTGTGTGTGTGTGTGAGTGTGAATAAATACAAATAAACAAAATAATATAAAAAACAAATAAAGTAAATAACCCAAACAAATAATAAACAAATTAATAAACAACTTCCGTTAGAATTGACGAAATAGAATAAATAAAAATAAAATATAAAATAAATATAACAACTATTAAAAATAATCAACACAAATAAATAAAGTAAATAATAATAAACAAAGCAATCCCACCAAAATAACCGTTAGAATACATTATAACAACCAATCCAAAAATTGGACGTAAAAATAACTATAACTACTATATAACGATAAAAAAACATTAATACGTTAATCAAAAATCGAAAACCAAATGAGTAAATATAAATATACAAAATAAAAAATAAGTAAATAAATAAAAACAAATAAAAATAATCCAAATAAGTAAACAAATGAACAAATTAACAAATCGACCCCGCTAAAATAACCATTAGATCTGATATAAATTAGCATAAATAAGCAAAAGCAAGTAAAAATAATAAATCCAAATAAATAAATTAAAAATTACCGCCGTCAAAATAACACAATAGACTACATTAAGCAATCTAAACATTGAACGAATAAATAGCCCTAATTATCTTCCCAGACCAAAACAAACAATTAAATAAGCGACCTAAGCAAATCCCCCAATTTTTTTTTATTACGTTAATAAAACATCGAAAACTGAAAAGAATAAATAATACAAAATGAAAATGAAAAACAAATAAATTAACCCAAACAAACAAATAAATAAACAAGCTACTCCCCCAAAAATGAACGCCAGAATAGATTATCCACAACGCACTATTGACCCATATATATAAATAGTCGAGGAAAAAAACAACATTCGCAGCCTGACAATTGTGCCTAGCATGAAACAGCCTGTCGCCTCTGAGTGTTGGCTTCAATGTTTACTCTTATATTTATATTTACATACGCTATATATCTGATATTGAGCAATTTATACCATAAATATAGCACACCTTAAAACTATATTTCTTCATATATATATATATATATATATATATATATATATATATATATATATATATATATATATATATATATATATATATATATATATATATCATAAAGAAGTAATTATACAAAGAATTAATTAGCACTATTTACATTATCCAGACTATTGTCCTCATCTTTATCACCATATGTATTAAAACGTTTCGGTTGTTGTACGCTCCGGCCTACTTCAGGTGATTGGAATGTCGAACTGAACCCTCTATTTCGCTCACTGGGGTAGACTCTTCTAGTTCCACGTGCCATGTTTAATGGATGTCTATTATCAGTTATCTCCTGTTAATTTCCCTCTCCAAGTTCTCCACTCCATTAACCGGGTATTGAACTCATACTCTTTGGGTCCTGTCACTGGATCTAACAAACATCTTTATCCACTGTGCCATGTCGAAAATGTTGTAATAAATGTGGCGACAAAGATGAGGACTATAGTCCGAATAATGTAAATAGTGTACATAATACATCATCTCAGTAATATAAACAGAATTACTTAGCAATATTAATGTGATTAATGACGAAATCACTTCGCTAACAAGATTTAATGGGATATTAACTTACTAGCAATTCCTTGAATAACGGGATCCTCATGTTTGAAGTTGTGAACAGATGAAATTACTAAATTCAAACAAAATTCTCACATAAATCATTTAAAGAAGAACTCTAGCGTTGCGGTATAGCACGTTCCAAAATAATAAAACTGTCAATAAATAGCATATTTTTAAAAACATCTTTCAGTTTACATAATATTTATTTTGTCTTGGTGTTTACCTATAAATGGAAATATTACGCCCTGAAGAGGACAATTTGAAATTGTCGAAAGTATCATTAATTCCATCTGTTCAACAATTCAAATATAAGGATCACATTATTCAAGGAATTGATAGTAAGTGAATGTCTCATTAAGTCTTGTTTGCGAAGTGATTTCACCATTAATCACATTAACATTTTTAATTACTTTTTTGTAAAATTACTTCTTTATTATATACATAATTCACAAATTAATATATATATATATATATATATATATTAGTCTGAAATATCAAATATATAAAAACATATAAATAAATACTTTCACAAAAAAACAGCCAATTTTTTTCTTTTAATTTGCAACTTTCCAGTTGTTTTTTCTATATTATATACATATCAAGAAAGTATACGTGGCTTCTCATTATGCTATATATATATATATATATATATATATATATATATATATATATATATATATATATATATATATATATATGAGCAGAGGGGACATAGGTATCAAAGGTGAATGACGACGCGCTTAAGCGAAATTGAAAATAAAATCGATATCCTGTGCAATTAATTATCACTACACTGCTTATATTTACATGCATCTTTCCTTGATATTAAGCAACATTCTCCCATAAATATAGCATACTTGAACATAAAGGGTGAAAAAGAGAAAATGTTGTGTAGAACAATGATCGCGCGCCATCTGAAAAGACCTGACCCACTGAGAGAAACACTGTTTCATTTGTATTGAATAGATGCACGTTAGAAGTATAACTATAACCTAAACAATAACAAAAGTTAATTAACAAAACTTTCTTGTGATTCTTAAACCTGAGCCGTTTATCGTATATAGTGAGGACAGAAGGTTGGAGAATTCAACACTCATAGTGCATAAAGAATATAACAGATAAAATAGAAGGCACTGACATGTGTAAGTATTTGTTGAGAGGAAATATTACCCTATTTGAGAAGAAAGCATAACTGTCTAAGTTATAAAATGATATAAAAGGAGAGAGAGACGGGGAAAGTCTGGTATAAGGATGTAAATTTTAGGTAAACGGTGAAAGCCGATCTTACAAAGTCTTAAGATTTTGCTAGATCTCTCGCAAAATATCCTCGAATGGTGAAATGCACTATGAAATAGAATTTAATTAATTAAGCAAACAAATTTTGGATGATTAATTTGAATTAAAACACATTTATATTCGATATTAAACTTCATTGAACAGTTTTATTCCAGTGCTTCTTCTACGAAGAAGACTCATTTATATAATTTATCTTTCTCTGTAAGCCACTGGTCTTTGTTGCCGCTTTTTTTTCGCTAACAAAACGTACCAGTTTTTGTGTTCTTCAACCTTCTCAAGGATTGTTAAGTCATTTAACAAACAGGTATTCTAGAACTGTACCCTTTAATTAATCTACAGAAGTATATTTTTCTTGTTCCTGCTGACCATGTCCAGAGATATCTCGTCTAGTTCTTATTTAGGACGGCTCAGTTATTATTCTCCGTGTTTCCAGTGAGCCCAAGTATACGCTGCCTGGAACAGAGATCGAACTCACAATTACAATGCTACCAAATTTTCCAAGCAACACTTTAATCCACTTAGCTTAAATAATGGGTTCATTTCAAAATTCACTGAATCTTACCCCGGCTCGATAGCATCTGATGAAGGACGTTGGGTACAATCAGTGAAACGTTGTCCTAACAAAAATAAATATCGGAAAAGATTTCACCAGTAAATAATTTAAATAATAATAAGTGCTCGTATCAGAATTTTAGTCAGACATCATTGTTTCAAAACAATAAAAATGGCGCGTAATTCGAACCCTGCTACATCTAAAGAGAAAATGAAGCGGAAAAACTCAGAAAAGAAGAGGAGGAAATAGTGTAAACAAACAATATAGCGTGCAAGTAAAATATGATGAAAAATAACGCAATTATATTCTTGTTCATTCTTTTATTCTCTCGAGATGACAAGTCAGTTATTATTTTCCCAAATATATGTTTGTTCAATGTATCGATAGATTTCGTCGATAAACGGGGATCATGATAGATTTTACTGAATGTTATGTTGATCGGATAAAAATAAGTCGCTATTATGTTGCGGGTATCACTTCTTTGGTTGTGCGCTCTATAAACATTGGAGTATATCCTATCCAGGCTGTGTAGATGTTCTTGGACATTTGGAAATTTGTGATTTTGCTCTTTACGTCGGATTTAATCTCAAATTTGTACTAAGAATCATTTTTAATCCCCAAGTGGTACGATAGAAAAATTGATCGAAGTCAATTCTTCACTGGCTATCGGTTTTGACAAAGGGTAAGAATGATGTGCATCATTGAGTTTGTTCATGTTTTTGTGTGTTTTGTATCCTGGAGAAAATATCGTGTCTTGATAACCATGATGTAGCGCGTATCACCATTTTGGATACGGGTGTCTGTACGCTGTATAGTAAATATTCATGAGCTCTTGGAATAAATAATATTACTACACTCATGTGAGTCCGGGTAAAGATAATTATCACAAAACAATGAATATGAAACAAACGACAATGCACGGCATTAAGAAAAGGAATTAAATGCACCCACAATTGAAATGAAAGGAAAAAACATTCAAACAATCTATGCGAATGTACTTATGTGTGATTGACACGTGTGTGAATGCGCGTGTGTACAAGAGTTTGGAGAAGACCATGAAAAAAGAACGTTCTCCAGTTGGGGACATTTTATCCACGGGCGACTATATCTAACAGTAAGCATTGAAAAGAGAAATAGAGAGAATATGATTGCCTTTTAAATACATGTTAAGAGCGTTCCCAGACGAGAGCTTTCGGTGGAACCAACTGGGGTACGCTACACAGTAAATGTTGTGAGACCGATACTTTCCTACATCATGGACTCTCCCAGTACTATATTATTATGTGAATGGTAGTATCAGGGGAGTCGCACCAGTAATGGTGCTCTGGTGTCGAACTCTCTGTTTGGCAGAGAGGAACTCGGACGAAGCTTTGCCGCCGGGCAGGGTTTCGTCCGGGGAGGTAGACAGTCCCTAAACTCGTGTATACGGGTTGTACATGGGCATATTTTTGGCCGAGCCTACGGGCTCGGTAAGCCCACGTTAAACCGGCCTTGTGCCACATTCGACCCGTGTGGGGGGGTGTTAAATATAGCACCAGTAATGCGCAGCCGCGTACGATACCAATATCGGACACCACTGGATAATAAGCTCTGCTTACACTTACACTATTCTTTGTAACTTTTCTGTTTAATATATCTTTCTTACCTCTAACCCGTGTTCCGTGTTTTCCTTCCGTGGCCCCTACTTCGGGTCCACATCACTAAACATGTTTTGTATGATTGAAAACAATAATAATCTGTCGGAGAATGTTCAAGGCAATAAATTCACTAGCTTCCACTTCATTAAATGAGTTTAATTTCTACGAAACTGGATGTTGTTTGTTTGAGTATCATACACTGCTTCAATTTAGTCTATTTTTCTATCAGACGCTGAAAAAATATTATATAACTTTATCCGTGTGTTTTGTTCAGAACTGACATTAAATGAAGAATTTAAGCGATATCTTTCTCATCAGAAGTTAGTAGACGATACGAAATGGGATCTGCACCCCCGAAATAATATGATCGTAGTCGACGATATGAGCTTTTATTTTAAGGGAACTAACTTAAATTAAAAAGTAAACAAGTCGACGGACAAATTCAAGGATTATTGGTGACCTGAAATAAAAAGCTTAATCTCTTCGCTATGTTCGGCAGATATAGGACGTTATATTTATCAAGTCACTACAGAACTCGCTGAATAAAGGGTCCGTTTCAATACAGGCATAATTATTTTCGAAATTGACTTTGTAAACAAGACTCTATAGTGGGAAACAAACAAAAAAACAGACACACACACACACACATATATATATATATATGTGTGTGTGTGTGTCTGTATATATATATATATATATATATATATATATATATATATATATATATTAAGATATTTTATATGATAATACGTTCTTTTTATAGATACAAATATTTAAGTAAATGCTCTGTTTATATTAAACAGTATTAACGACATTTACCGGTCTGAATGTCCGAGAAATTTTCATAGAAGTTATGCGTCCTCCGACAGGAATTGAACCCGTATCCTACACGGAAACGTCATATGGCCTGACGTGCTGTACCGATTGAGCTACGGAGGAGCGTTTCAGTTAGCAAGGTTGATTTGTACTGTTTTTAAACTACAATTCACCATGAATATTCTGACGTACATTCATATCTGCTCGATGCGTACCCCAATGTAATCAAATGGAGTCACACATTATGAAATGGACAAAGTGCGACAATTATTTTAAGAAATTCTTTATGCTTATACGTTCTTTTTATAAGTAGAGCATTTACTTATATATTTGCATCTGAAATAAAATCGAAAGATGTTAAATTTATAAACAGTGTTTGTGTTACGTTTTCCTCATGGTATCACTTATATATAGAGAGAAAGACATTTAGAAAGAGAAATAGAAAGAAAAAGAGGAATTGTATTTATTTTATGACCGAAAATCTTATCTGTTAATTCTGATTTGAAAAATATTAAGCATTCCAAGAAGTAATTGGTCTTATATTCTTGTGTATTTCCAATAAAAATGTCTGCCAGTTTCGTTTGGAATTCTAATAGTAATTATTAAATATGGTCGTCTATTTTTAGTTCGAAGTAAAAAAATTCAATTCCTTGCTAGAATCTAACAGACTTTTGAATATTTTACAGATTATCAATGAGTTTTAATCGGCCTGCATATACCTCACCACTCAATCGATGTTCTTGGAGGATAGTATATGGTTGCCGTATTCTGTGACGTTCCATCCTTATTAAAGCCAGCATTTTTCCTGTTGTCATTGAGGTTTTGCGTCGGATAAAAAAGAGACTCGAGAAGAGATAAAGATACAATCACCATCTCTTCAGGAATTCAAAAAAATAGCACTAACATGCACAGCCAATATCCTGCGATTAGCTTACCGTCTAATGTTTTTAGTTAATAGTTCTCTCTTGTTTAATTAAGTGGAAAGAACAACAACAAAAAATCACATCTATCGTCTTTCCTCTTGATCAAAACAAAACAGATCCTTATTTACGAGGTAATGGCAGGGTGTTCGAGCTATGGAAGCAGGAAACAAGCAAAATAATAAGAAGAATGAATTAAGAAGAAAAAAAAAATGAATCGCATTAAGCAAATGGCAGAAGGAAAATGGCGGAAAAAGATGTCTATGAAAGAATAAGAGAAGAAGAAAAAATGAAGGCAGAAAGAATGAAGGAGAATATTCACTGAAAAATGAATTGGAGGCAAAATTAGAAGAAAATAAATCAGAAAATGAGAGGGAAAGGCATAGAATAGAAAAGTTATATGATGAATAATAAAAATAAAAGAGAGGAACAAGTTGAAGAAAAGGAATTAAGAGCAACAGAATAGGAATAAGGTAGAACGAAAATATCAAAATAACGTTAAAAACTTAAGGAAAGAATAAGAGGAGAATTCAGAAAATTGGAGAAGGAAATTTAAGGAAATTGGGAAGAAAATTTTAATTGAATGACTGGGGAAGAAGTAATGAAAAAATGGAACGAAAGGAAGAGTGGAAGAATGTGAATGGATGAAAATGGAAAGAACAAAAACAACAACAACAACAAAAGAAAAGTGGAATAAGTAACGGAAACAATTCGTAGATGAAATATGGCGTAAATGAATTTCTCAAGAAGAAGAAGAAGAACTACAACACCACCACCACCACCAACAACAACAACAACAAACAAGACAAATATACAATAAATAAAGGAAACACTTCATAGATGAAATACGGAGTCGATGAATTTATCAAGAAGAGGCTGGAGGAGGAGAAGGAGATGAAGGAGGAGAAGGAGGAGGAGGGTAACAACCACAAGAAAATCGACAATATGAATAACAAGAAAAAATGGAAGAATAACTAACAGAAATTCTTCGTAGAACAATTTCTGAAGAAGGAGAAGGAGAAGTAGTAGAAGAATGATGAGAAGAAGAAGAAGAAGAAGAAGAAGAAGAAGAAGAAGAAGAAGAAGAAGAAGAAGAAGAAGAAACGCTAAAGACTGAAAAGGGAGGATAACAATGTAAGTAGTATTAGAAGAAAGAGTTAATTCCCATCTGTGAATATTTTGATGGTGTCAACTATTAACCCTTCCAAGACTAATCAGGAAACATTTTATTGTGTTAATTATTCGAAGAAATATTTCAGTCAACAATAATAATATTGGTAAACCACAATCGAATATAACGAAAGTATTGATAGCGTTGTAAACATTCTCTGTTTTCAAATAAAAATTTGTCCTGCATTGGATAAGAGAGAAATTAAAGCAGCGGACCTTTGACGACGAGTGCAAACCGTTTTCATTCAGCCGCCATATCCCCACCACCCGCCTTGGTCACTTCTCAGGTTTCCGCAAAAGTGAACTTCTTTGACCCTTAACTGGGCGAAGTGCCACTTTGCCGTGACCCTTCCCACCAATTACCGAAACGATTTCCTATGAGAAAAAGCCCAGGCTGACTTTCCTCTCGCCGTGCCGATCAATATCGAAATCATTTGTTAATTGACACTACTCTCACCTTTTGAAAGCCGATCAACAATCCTAACCATGCAAAGAGTGAACAGGCTTTCGTCTTCTATCCATCCTCTCTCTTCCAACTTTATATCATAGTTGTTACTGTTGACCTCGTTTTCATAAAAGCCATAATTGTCGTTGGTATCATTCGACGAGACACGCTCAGAGTGCAAAGGAGTTCCTTCAAAAATCAAATTTTGAAAAAAGTGTGCGAAATATGAAATATGAAAGTTCCTTTGGCAAAGGGTCTTGAACCAGATTTCATTGTTGGCTCAGTGGTTCTGTGTTCACTTCGCGTAGAGCGTTTGTAAAAAGGCATGAATCAATATCTCCCTGCTGCTGGTAAAAGACAATGACTGCTATAAGAGATCGCAGCCAAATAAATGTATTTCTACAATGATTATATTAGAAGTGTAACACAGTATTGAAATTCATCGTATGCAGTAAAATTTTGGAAGAATATACAAAAGAGAAAGTGTAAAATGAAAGAAGGAATTAAAACATGAAGATGTGAAATGATGTAGACGGAGAATGAGAAGAGGAAGATGAAGAAGAAAAGGAAAAGAAAAGATGAAGAAGAAGAAATAAAAAGAAAAAAAAAGACGAAGTAGAAGAAGATGAAAAAGAATAATAACAGATGAGGAAGAAAAGATAAAATGAAGAAGACGAAGAAGAAGAAAAATTAGGTGGAAGGACAACTTGCATGAAGCTGAAAAGATAGGAAATAGAAATAAGAAATATGATTTCTTAGATGTGAAATGAAGGAGAAAAGGTGATGAAGAAGGAAGAATGAAGAAGAAAAGATGAAGAAGAAAAGATGATGAAGAAAAGATGATGAAGAAGGAAAGGCGAAGAATAGATAATGAAGAAGGAAAGATGAAGAAGAAGAGATGATGAAGAATAGATGATGAAGAATGAAAGATGAAGAAGAAAAGATGAAGAAGAAGAAAAGATGATAAAGAAGAAAAGACGTAGAAGAAAAGATGATGAAGAAGGAAAGATGAAGAAGAAAAGATGAAGAAGAAAAGATGATAAAGAAGAAAAGACGTAGAAGAAAAGATGAAGAAGAAAAGATGATGAAGAAGGAAAGATGAAGAAGGAAAGATGAAGAAGAAAAGATGAAGAAGAAGAAAAGATGATAAAGAAGAAAAGACGTAGAAGAAAAGATGAAGAAGAAAAGATGATAAAGAAGGAAAGGCGAAGAATAGATAATGAAGAAGAAAGGATGAAGAATAATAGATGATGAAGAAAAGATGATGAAGAAGGAAAGATGAAGAAGAAGAGATGATAAAGAAAAGATGATGATTGCGTTGTTTTATCTTATTTTTATCTTTTTTTTAAATTTCTTACTACATTATCTTTGTTGTTATTTCTTCATATAATGGCTGCTGCATTCTAACGCTTTTTTTATTATACCTGGCTTTATTATCATCGAATATTTCCTTGTTACTGGAGTTGACCGACAATCTATATTATAATGATTTGTGCAAATTGTCGAGTACCCTTTTATGTCGGTTGGATCTCTTATATCTCTATGGTTGTGTAAATCCTTGGCGCATCGTTTTTACAGGCCATTACTCAGGTCAAGTATAAGCTCTAGTAAATGGATCAATTTAGCGTTGGTATTGGTGGTAATGTTTAGTTTATAGACCTTAAAGAATTTGGTTAGGTCATTTTTCATCTGCTTATCCCTTCGTCTCTGTATATATCGTTATATTTTTTTATATATCAGAGGCAAATCTGAGTCTCCATAATAACATATCCCTATAAGTTCACATGTTTCTGTAAAATCATGTGCTCTCATAGAAACGCAAAAGGCTTGGATATATTTCGCAGTCCATAGATTTCTGTCTTGAGATAAAATCGGTTCTTGCGCCTTTTTTATGATATCTCCTTGGTCGGAGATAGGTTAGTAGTTCTTTGCTAACTTACTAGCTGTCATCATTAGGTCTTCCGTGGTGGATGGTTAGAAGACGAAGATAGCTGTATTTTATAACATTGTTCACTGTATTTATAACACATGGGAAATGAATATACTTATATACGTGCAATATGTACATTTTTAACCTACCTATCCCTATATATATATATATATATATATATATATATATATATATATATATATATATATATATGTTTGTATGTATGTATATATATACATACATACATACATACTACATACATATATATATATATATATATGTATGTATGTATGTATATATATATATATATATTATAAAGAAGTATTCATACAAAGATTTAATAAAGTATGTAATTAAGTTGAATGACGTGATCCTTATGTTTAATTAAAATTTAAATCATAAGTATTGCGTATTCAACGAGTGGTTAGTAAGTTAATGATTTATTATATCTGTTAGCGAAGTGATTTCGTTATTAATTAATTCTGTGTATGCTTACTTCTTTATAATATTATATATACTGCAACATTGAATATATATATATATATATATATATATATGTGTGTGTGTGTGTGTGTGTGTGTGTGTGTGTGTGTGTGTGTGTGTGTGTGTGTGTGTGTGTGTGCACTTGAACAAATACTTCAAAATATGAACTTCGGACACTTTATACGAAAACTGGAACAAATCTATTAAAGAAATTAAACAAACCGTCCTTGTTTGATCTTTTTAATCAAACTTGTTTGGATGAAGACTTGCTGCTTACATATACTTTATTCATATATATATATATATATATATATATATATATATATATATATATATATATATATATATATATATATCCCCGGGATAGACTTGCAAGCTCATCTGTTCCCTTAATGGTCGATATATCTTAATTTTACGAATAGATTTTTCATGCTCAGGAATCGTTGAAGGCCGAGTACATCGTGGTTGGCCTTGTAGTAAGAGTTCAGCATGTTTGAAATGCGAGTACAACCTCTAGACTTATATATTTCCTAAAGTTCCTTCCTCAACGGCTTCAGAGAAACATTGCAAAAAATAATCTTCACCATCATTATTTATTCGTTTTTTTTTTTTTTATCACAACTAGCGCAAATAGCCTAGTGGATGTTCATGCACAGAAAATGCATATGAAATAAGTCGATCCAATCAGAACCTCACCATGTAGAAAACTGGCTCACAATAGTGTCGGGCCGTGAGGTTTAGCGGCGCAATCTGCAACTAGATCTAGTTTTTGTGCCATATTCACATTTTGTTATTTGAGTAATCTTTCGTTTACAGACACTATGCACGCATATGCAGACAAACATATAACTGAAATGTTTATTTTAAAACGTTTTTGTAATTATTATTTTCTTAAATTTATATTTAGTGATGGACCAAGATAATGACTATAGATATTAATATCTATATAATATATAATAATCTATATATCTCAGCCAGTTTGATCATTTTCATGCTGTAAAGTTGTGGGCAATCGAG
Organism: Acanthosepion esculentum; assembly: GCA_964036315.1. Lineage (NCBI taxonomy): Eukaryota > Metazoa > Mollusca > Cephalopoda > Sepiida > Sepiidae > Acanthosepion > Acanthosepion esculentum. Next base: position 121,693,154 of record OZ038488.1, on the reverse strand, counting down.
GTTAGTAACACCAAATGCGGTATCTCATTTTGATAGATTTTATTCAAGATAAGCCGCTAAAATGTATGAAAAATAAGATTCTAGTAAAAGAAAAGCCACCATAAAAATGAGTAATTTTCATTACAAAATGCGACTAAATTATTTTCTGTAGTGAAGAATACAAATTTAACTATTGATCAAATTATCAATATTTGCCCACTTGGACAATGTCATCGAATTTCCATATATTTTGGGGATTTTTTTTTATTAATTATCCGTGGATAATTCTATCAAATTTACATTTCTAATGTAGAGAAATAATTAATTTTATATGTTCTCGAATTTCTCCTCATACTGAGTGTTTTCTCTGCCTATTTATCGTCAAATCAAAATCAGGGGACATTCGACATTCATCTTTGAAATAAATTATTTTACTCTATGACTATTCATGTTTGGAATAACATTAAATATTTCTACTAATATATTGTTATATATTTGGGTAGCAATCCTTCTTTAATAAATGTTTCGTTAACAAAAACTGACAAGGTACATTTGTTAAGCTTATTATTATATTGTTCTTATATGCCAACAAGTCTTTTCTTTTCTGGGTTTAATGAGTGAAGAATCTGTCCAAATAATTTTTAATACCAAAAACTAATCTATTAGTCATTTGCAGGTCTTTTAGCTCTGCTACTATATTAAATCGTGTATCGACACCTTTTGTAAATATGTCTAAAATTTGTTGAAATGAAACATATTGTTGCTTACAATACACGTCCAGTACATTGTGACAATGTTTAAATAACCCAAGAAAGACTGTTTTCTGCGAAAACAAATTCAGATATATTTATGTCATACACACCACTGGTGGCCTATCAAGACAACTGACCCTACACTTAACCTGCCAGAGATCTATAGGGGTACATTTAAGCCTACATTTACCAACCTTCATACACATTAAAACTTATGAACAACAAATATGGGATACTTGCCTCCATCTGTAAAAAGCGTTTAAAATAATGGAAGATTTCATTAAAAAGACACACGTTAATATGAACCATTACAATGAGCACGACTGCAACAGCCTCAACATATTTGGAAATAAGGACTATGTCTACTTTGTAATACTTTCGAAATGCCTGCAATAACACCTGTTTATATATTGTAGTAGTATAACAAAAATACTTGAAAATTGTTTATAAGTAACAACAGAGGTATTACGGGGTAGATTGTTATATATATATATATATATATATATATATATATATATATATATATATATAAGTTTCCTTGTTCTACCAACTCATCAGGCACGAATTATTACTTTTGATTTATATATATATATATATATATATATATATATATATATATATATATATATATAATATCAATATATATATATATATATATATAATATCAAAAGTAATAATTCGTGTCTGATGAGTTGGTAGTACAACGAAACTTAAGTTGCACGTCGAACGTACGTATGTGCATATTTATCAATATATATTTCTTAGCTCTGTCTAACCACATGGAGTACTGCTTTGTTTGCAACTTAAATTGAGTAAATTCTGTTTCCAAATTATTAATTAAGTATTAATTTGTTCTCTCGCTACAGGAGGCTTTCTTTGGTAACGAAGAAAAGAATACTGAGCTGTTACGTGACATCTGTCCTTCTTTAAGTCAGCGAATGTTGGACGATTTCCTCAAGGTTGAAGAAGAGAATCGAGGCGACGGAGAAATGGTTCTACAGGAGGCTGGGACCGTATGCGCAATTATAGGGAGTAATCAAACAAGGAGGAGGCTTATAATTAACATCAGGAAGAGGCAGCTGAAGTTCCTGGGACACATAATGAGGAAGGAGGCCCTTGAGAATCTGATACTCACGGGTTGAATAGAGGGAAAGAGAGACAAAGGAAAACAACGCATAACATACCTAGCGGCCTTAAACAAGTGGATGACAGAAACGTGGCCTGTGGGAGGTGGCAGAGGGAAGCAACTTGTTGAGAGTTGCAAGGGATAGAGGGAGGTGGAGAGCCATGGTCGCCTACGTCCTGAAAAGACACGACACATAGATACCAAAGAAATATTTATTTGCTTTCGTGTGTATGCACGTTAACGCACGTATATACGGTTGCTAATATATAGTTATTTGATTTACCCACCTCAATACCTATATATATATATATATATATATATATATATATATATATATATATATATATATATATATATTACTTCATACTGTTATACAAATAGTATAAAAATATTTCTTATATAGATACATTTGAGGACTATTTGTCATACTGTAAATAATGATAATTTCTCCTTCCAGAGATTCAGACAGAAATTTTCGGAGAAAACGTTTGGTTGTATCTCTACATAGAATATTTTCTAAACTCAAATTATTTTTAATTGGATTTACTGTCTACTATTAATTCTTGCAATCATTTCACCCCAACCAAGGCTATAATGCCACTTAGACGCAAGGAATTGTTAGAGGCGAGAAAGACTTCAGGGAGAGGAAATGACAAAAAAGAAGAAGATTCTAGAAGACAGAATATGCCGATTGTCGTTGCATTTACTTTTGGAACATTGTAGGTGAAAAGGAAACAAGAAAGCGAAAGAAATGTGCACGGGCTCAAAGTGAGAAGAAAGAAACAATTAGCAGAGAATTTCCAGTTGCATTTAGTTAATTCAATAGTAAATTGATGAGAATTAGCTGCTTAAATCCATGCATTCTGTTAGAAATTTTGTGTACCGCTATGGACAAGTGAGCCAACCAAAATGAGCTGACTCATTTTATAGTCTACCAATAGAAGGTTAACCAATCAGAAGTCTTGCAATATTCAATCCGATGTGTATAAAGGCGGCCATTTTTTTTATTTTCTTGTCGGAATATCCACTGCTAACCTGCCAGATCAAAGACTTGAAGAACTACGCATTCCTACTCTCTCCGAATATTCACTGCCAACCTCTGATATGGAAGAACTTAAGAATTATTGAACATTGATATTGATGTTGTTTCATTGAACAAATTACTTACTACGTTGTATTCTACATTCAGACTACGGTGAACATGTATAACACATTCGAGTTACCAAGTACAAACCCACCAGAACAATTGTCATGAAAATATTTTATGGAAGACAGAAAAGATAGAATTATTGTGAGGAAATGACAGCAGATTTCTTTTTGGAGGTTTTAACATTTACAAGTCCTTCCTTTTTTTCGTCTTTTTATGATAAGTGGGACAAATTTAAAATTAATGTTTTTCTAATGTTTTGTAATTTTTCTGAAATTTAGCTAAATAGAATATCTTATCAGAAAATTGTATCATTAAATATTTTTGAACAAACAGAAATTCTCATTTTGCTTCATTATACTTTTGTATCTAAAATATTTTCTCGGGAGTACATAAAATATTTGCTCGCCCAGATGTTCTGTAGTAACATCAATGTATTACATGTCTCCAGTAATAGCCTTGTTAAAAAAAAAGGAGAAAAGATAACCATTTTCAGATACAACTCTGATATTGAACCGCTTACAATTACGCCATTTTGCATTGTCGAGTTTTGATTTCACAACCTGTCTCCGTAAGTAGTTAGACAGACATCGACAACACCACATTAGAGAAAGCAAAGAAAATATGTCCAAACAAGTCGGATATTTCCCGTCAGTTGAAATGGCAGTCAATTTCCAAACTTTTCCCATTGCAAATAAAGATCCTCAAATTGGTGAAGTGAGTGAATATCAATGTCATCTCCTGATCAAATCTGTATTAGAGACTTACAGTCTGGCGTGATTCCTCCTGATCGAGTTCCAGTCGTCATCTATTTTCAGACTTGTCGAATTCGTTACATTCAAATCTTTTATTAGTTGTCATAAAGTCGATAATTCCGTATGTGAGCACCTATTTGATACGGCGCATCAGTTCGTCTAAAAAGACTTAAACGAATATCAGTTCGTCTAAAAGGGTTTACACGTGACATACGCCAGGCTGCTGAAAACTAAACAATTCTTTTTTTCTGACACTAAAAAAATATTAGTAAAATGTTGAAAACCCGCCATTACTCTGAATATATCCCCTGAAATAATAAGGTTCGTAAAATATTTACATCTTGGCTTTCTAGAATTTTCTCTGACGTACAAATAAAGTTATGTAGGTACGGTGGATAACGTTCGTATTATGGAATCGGAGACTCGAGTTAGAACCCTTGTTGAGTTGATTACATTCATTACTTAGATGTTAATACACTTGTGAATCAGTCTGTCCTGCCCGACCCAAGCTTTGAGCTAAACAGGAATCTTATCGTCAAGGAAAAGGGCGACTCTGTATTCAAAACCTGGGGAGGGTCGTTTGGTGGCCTTGTCGCATACTGTGTGACAGTTCTCTTCTACACAAGGCATTATCAATATAATCAAATGAAATGTGCAGATTGCCAGGCTGTTAATTCTACGAAAAGAAATGCTTGAACATATAGTTTGAAGGTATGCTATATTTATGCGAAAAGGTACTGAATATAATACTCATCATACATAGAGAGTATGTAAATATAAAAGTGGACACTGAGGTCTACACCGAACGGCGACAGACTGTCTCATGCCAGAACGCAAATGTTATGCCATATTCATTAAGACAAATCCGGTCTCTGGCGATTTTGTCTAAAAATAAATACGTCTGAATTCACTTAGGGGTAAAATCTCTTACTGATACGAAATCAATCGGATTTCTATCCCGACCTGAGGCAATCAGGTGCCTATACACACTGATGAACAGTGAAACAGCGAAACAGTCTGTCTGTGTATGACAATATATATATATATATATATATATATATATATATATATATATATATATATATATATACATGCACCTGAAAAAATTATTTCGGTTGAGCTCTTCGGGGAGAAAAGTGAATTTGTAAACAGTGATTATTACTGCTGCTGATGCAAGACTCTTCGTTAAGTCGAATCGAGTTCTACCGTCACTGACGTACTTGTCTAAAAATAAATACGTCTAAATTCGCCTTCATCCCTCTCGTGCGCCAATATCTTCGAAACTGGAAACTTAGAATTCAATTATAGAATTAAAGTCCTTAGTCATGTTTCATTTTCCAACGAATTTATTCATTTTCACTGACAACTATTGTATCAAAATCCAATAATTGTCAGCGAAAATTAATGCCCTACCACCCCTTGTCGAAATGGATGAATTTCCCCGTATCCTTAGAAACTAATATTATCAATGTATGTGCTTATAAAACAATGTACATTTCAAAATAAGATATTCCCAAAAATTCGCTTGAAAATGAAACAGGAATAGGGACTTTAATTAATTCTATAATTGAATTTGAAGTTTATAGTTTCTGATTTTGAAACATGGTAATTCCTGTGTAGCGATGGCACCATATTTTTAAATTAGTGAATTTATAATAGATGTAGTTGAATATATATATGTGTGAATGTGTGTGTGTGTGTGTGTGTGTGTGTGTGTGTGTGTGTGTGTGTGTGTGTGTGTGTGCGTGCGTGTGTGTTTACGCGTGTGTAAGTCTTGTCTGTGTAGATATATCTGGAAAATATGAGATGAACAGAACTTTGCAAGGGAAGAAAGTTTTCTAGCAAGAAGAAAAATTTCCAATCTTGATGTTTCCAAACTTTTCTATTGAATAAGAGAACAGTCATATGGAAGGGTTTGTTTGTTAGCTAATCTGAAACCCGGATAAAACTCACATCGGAGACAAAATGAAATTGAGTTCTCGATATTTCAAGGCGCACACGATGAGGGTGACTTGATAATTGTAAAGATTTTGCCTGGTCTCACGACCCCTGATTGTAAGGGTGAAAATTGTGTTGCCTCGTTTCATTATTTTACATGATATACATCTTACACTTTATACATTTAACTTTGTCATAGTTGGATTTTATCAACTATGACAGTGTTTGATTACACACACACACACACACACACACACACACACACACACACACACACACACACATATATATATATATATATATATATATATATATATATATGTATATGTGTGTGAATGAAAGAGATAGTATATGCATGTGCGCTCTTCTGTGTGTGTCTTATTTCTTCAGCTTGAGGGCAGAGTTGTAATAAACCAGATACGGAGACGTCATCACGGAAAGAATTTGGCAACATCTGCGTATGGCATATTGACAAAGATTCTTTCGCCGACAGCATTTGAACATGATACAACCAAAAGAAAGAGACGTGAAAAGTTTTAATGAAAGCCCCAAGAGAAAACAATATCAGCCCCTGTTTGCCTCAATAGATGTCAACAAGATGTGGACTTCTCTTATCATGAAGGCCAAAGAATAGATCATAAAATATTGAAAAGACCAAGTAAATGAAATGTAGATGATTTTCATCGGCATATCAATGTCCAAAATAAGGACAGCAAATATCTATCTATCTATCTACCTAGCTATCTATCTAGCTAAGTCTGTTCATATCTATCTATCTATCTATCTATCTATCTATCTATCTATCTATCTATCTATCTATCTATCTATTTCGCTCTCTATCCATCTATCTATCTATCTATCTATCTATCTATCTATCTATCTATCTATCTATCTATTGCATATGGAGATATATTTGGCCTTTATAACAATAGGTTGGGAGGAGTAGACAACAATAAACTACAGAAGACTTAAAAATTGATCACTTCATTTAAGTATTGTATTAATATTTAAGTTAAACTTTTAAAATTTCAATGATGATTCTTCTTCCGCCACTTAATTTCAAGACAATTTGATGCACGTAGGTCCTTATATTCCATATAAACATTTTTTCTCTTTTTCATGGGTGTCTTTCGATGAATTCCGCAATTAATATTGATTATTTCCAAATTTATTTCCAAGTTATAAAAATTATCGCACAAAATAATTCGTCGCAAAAATCACATAAAATATCGCCTGGAACTATCGCAGTGATGAAAACTTGGCAATCCAAAATTTCATGATTTCGCGTCCAGATCCAGCCCGGAATGTTTTCTCACGGAGTCGTCCTGATTTAAAAATGGTATGATATGTTGGGATACGGCCGCTGAGAGTAACATAGAAAAATTGTGACACACTGACTTTCGTATTTATTATATAGATGAAAATGCTTATATAAGTATAACGTATTATACAGCCTTGGTCAAAATTATGGAGCACCAATGAAAAATCGAAATTATGATTCAAACTTATATATTTAAAGGTTAAGAATAGTGGCGTAAACATTAATAACAACAATCAATATTTGGTATGTCCTCCTTTTGCCTTAATAACAGCTTTTATTCGTTTTTGCATATTATTGACTAAGTTGTTGCAGGTGGTAGGATCTATTTTCTGCCACTCTTCATGAAGTTTGGCCTCTAATTCTTTTTTTGATGAACATTTGTGCATTCTCCCTCTTTTCCCTAAATGGGACCACAGAGTTTCAATGGGATTTAGGTCTGGGGATTGAGGGGGCCACTTCATCACTGTAATCCCTTATTTCTCAAACCAACCTATTGAAACTTTCGACGTATGGCATGGAGCATTGTCTTGTTGGAAGATTACATCACTTGCAATGTTATTATTAAATATTTTAGTCAAACAGGTTCGGTAAACCTGGTCCAGCATGTTAGTATAAATTGTGGAGTTCATTCTGCCCTCACATGTGTACAACATTCCAGTGCCTGAAGAAGCCATGCAGCCCCAAACCATTACGCTTCCTCCTCCAAATTTTACAGTTGGAACCACACAATCAGGATGAAATGGCTCTCCTTCCCTACGGCGAACATAAACCGCTCCAGGAGTGCCAAAAATCTGGTGAAAAAAAAAAGAATTTGTTACAATTTTTGAATAAATGTTATGGATGTGTATTCACATAAAAAATGCAATTATGACATCCAAAGTTTAGGAAAGAGAAGCTGTTAACTTACCTCAAAGTTACTTTCGTCAGACCAAACAATTTTGCCCCAATCATCAGGTGTCCAATTTTCATGTTTTTTTGCAAATTCCAGTCATTTTTTCTTGTTGGCCTGAGACAAGTATGGCTTCTTCCTGGCTTTTCATCCTTTTAATCCCACTTCTAATAACCTTCTTCTCACTGTTCGAGCTGATATGTTTTTGTTTGCACCCTCCCTAAGTTCAGCAGCAAGCTTTGAAGAACTTTTCCTCCTATCTGCAAGGATGCTCTTTTCAAAGATCTGTCTTTCCTGGCGGTTGTAGACTTTTTACGGCCTTGTTCTTTTCTGTTTTTGAAAGACTTTGTTTCCTTGTACCTTTTAATCATTGTTTGAACCCCCTTCCTTGAACATTCCATCTTCCTGGCAATTTCTACCTGAGAATATCCTTCATCAGATTTGTGCCCTTTTACTCTATGAAAGCTGATTCTTTGGAGGCATTTTCAATTAAATATACTATTATAGCACTGGTAGGAATCAAATATTACCCGAAAATTACGAAACAACCTTTAGTATGACAATAAAACATTTTGAATATTGGAATGAATTTAGTACGAAACTCAGAGCAAAAAAATACTACAATCTACTGTTAAATATTTTACATTTGCTCTCAATTGGTCACTGTACGATTCTTAACCTTTAAATACGTAGGTTTAAACTATTATCTCAATTTTTTTATAAGCGCTCCATAATTTTGGCCATGGCTGTATTTCTGTATGTAGTGAATAGATAAATGAGAACTCTGGCTAATCGGAGTTTCACAGATATTTTGAGATTCGCTGGTCTGAATTAAGGTTAATCTATTTATCTTATTCCTGACGGACGAATCGGTTGCTGCGAAATTCAGAGTCGAAAGATTAATTGTTGGATTTTTTTCATAATAAAACCTCAGTTTTGAATAGTGAGTATTTTATAAACAAAAGTCCGATGGCCTTTTGTGAGTTACCTGGACAATAGTTTACTAGCCGAGGTGTTTTGTTAGGCGCAAACCATTTTTTTTATTATTGTTTATTAATTATGTATACATGTATGGATGGATAGTGTGGACATAGGGATCAACACATATACAGATTGTTAGTTCCACGCTTTAATACGATCTTCAGATCACTATACCAATTTAAACTATAAGTACCAGTGACCCGACGATTGATTTCAACATTAAAAAATAGTGTTTGAAGAAGGTTGAAAAAAAAAAATGTTCTTACTGAATAAAAAAAAACACGCATTTTAAAATTTTATTCATTTAAATATTTTAAAATCAGACTAACTTAAAAGAATTTTTAATATTTTAAAATATATATGTTTAAATCTTATTCACTTGAAAATATTTTTAAATATGCCAAAAAATCAATATCTGTCTATATTTCTGAGATGAGGTATTATGTACATTTTTTACATTATTCGGACTATTGTCCTCATCTTTGTCGCCATATTTATTACAACGTTGAGGACACATAGCACAGTGGATAAAGGCGTTGGTTAGATCCAGTGACAGGACACAAAGAGTTTGAGTTCAATACCCGGTTAAAGCAGTGGAGAATTTTCAGAGGAAAAAATTAACAGGAGATAACTGATAACAGACATCCATTAAACATGGCACGTCGATCTAGAACAGTCTATCCCAGTGAGCGAAATAAAGGGTTCAGTTCGACTTTCCAACCACCTGAAGAAGGTCGGAGCGTACAACGGCCGAAACGTTGAAATAAATATGGCGACAAAGATGAGGACAATAGACCGAATAATGTAAATAATGCCAAAAATTATTTTTTAAATATTTAAAATGATGTTTTTTTTTAAAGAAATTTGAAATATAAACAACCATGCACGCAATCACAGAGAGTTGGAAAGAGGGAGAGATGGAAAGAGGGAGAGGTGGAAAGAGGGAGAGGTGGAAAGAGAAGGTGGAAAGAGAGAGAGGTGGAAAGAGAAGGTGGAAAGAGAGAGATGTGGAAAGAGGGAGAGGTAGAAAGAGAGAGTGGTGGAAAGAGGTAGAGGTAGAAAGAGAAGGTGGAAAGAGGGAGAGGTGGAAAGAGAGAGAGAGGTGGAAAGAGGGAGAGGTGGAAAGAGAGAGAGAGGTGGAAAGAGGGAAAGGTAGAAAGAGAAGGTGGAAAGAGAGAGAGAGGTGGAAAGAGAAAGAGGTGGAAAGAGAGAGATGTGGAAAGAGGGAGATGTGGAAAGAGGGAGAGGTGGAAAGAGAGAGTGGTGGAAAGAGGTAGAGGTAGAAAGAGAAGGTGGAAAGAGGGAGAGTTGGAAAGAGAGAGAGGTGGAAAGAGGTAGAGGTAGAGGTAGAAAGAGAAGGTGGAAAGAGGGAGAGGTAGAAAGAGTAGGTGGAAAGAGAGAGAGTTAGAAAGAGGGAGAGGTAGACAGAGAAGGTGGAAAGAGAGAGAGGTGGAAAGAGAAGGTGGAAAGAGAAAGAGGTGGAAAGAGAGAGAAGTGGAAAGAGGTAGAGGTAGAAAGAGAAGGTGGAAAGAGAGAGAGGTGGAAAGAGGTAGAGGTAGAAAGAGAAGGTGGAAAGAGAGAGAGGTGGAAAGAGGTAGAGCTAGAAAGAGAAGGTGGAAAGAGAGAGAGGTAGAAAAAAGGAGAGGTAGAAAGATAAAATGGAAAGATGGAGATGGGGAAAGAGGGAGAGGTAGAGAGAGAAGGTGGAAAGAGAGAGAGGTAGAAAGAGGGAGAGGGAGAGAGAGAAGGTGGAAAGAGAGAGGTGGAAAGAGAGAGGTGGAAAGAAAGAGAGAGGTGGAAAGAGGGAGGTGGAAAGACAGAGAAGTGGAATGACTTAGGTAGAGAGAGGGAGAGGTGGAAAGACAGAAAAGGAGAGACGTGGAAAGTGAGATTGAGAAGACAGGGTGGTGGAAAGAGAAAGATGGAAAGAGAGAGAGGTAGAGAGAGGTAAAAAGACAATGGTAGAAAGAGGGAGGCGGAAAGAAACTGAAATCCTTATGCGCCCGATGGCCGACGTACGCCCAATTCACAGACTTTTAAAAATTATACTAATGGCGACCCGTTGAGTCACTGAAGATCCAGATTATATAATGCATTGAAGTTCCTTTCACCATTAAAAAAAATTGTCTGTTTGAAGAAATTAAAAAAAAAAAAAATTTACTGTATAAACAAATCATATTCACTTGAAAATATTTTTAAATATGGCAAAAAAATATATTTTAAATATTTAAAATATTTTTTGTTTATGGAAAGCTGAAAATATAAATAAACACGCGCGAATTCACGGGATGGAAAGAGAGAAGTTGAAATAGAGGGCGATGGAAAGAGAGAGAGATGGAAAGAGACAGAGATGGAAAGAGAGAGAGTTAGAAAGAAAGATCGATAGAAGGAGAGAGAGGTGAAAAGTGAGGCGTGGACAGAGAGAGTGGTGGAAAGAGAGAGCGGTGGAAAGAGAGAGTGGAGGAAAGAGATAGCGGTAGAAGGAGAGAGAGAGGTGGAAAGTGAGAGGTGGAAAGAGAGAGAGGTGGAAAGTGAGAGGTGAAAAGAGAGTATGGCGGAAAAAGAGAGGTAGAAAGAGAGAGCGGTAGAAGTAGAGGTGGAAAGAGAGAGTGGTGGAAAGAGATAGCGGTAGAAGGAGAGAGAGTTGGAAAGTGAGAGTTGGAAAGAGAGAGTGGTTTAAAGAGAGAAAGGTGGAAAGAAAGAGGGAGGTACAAAGAAAGAGAGGTGGAAAGAGAGAGGGGGAAGAGTTATAGATGGAAAGAGAAAGCTGGAAAGAGAGCGCGAAAATAGTTTTTTCTTTTGGTCTCATTGTCATGTATGTATGTGTGTGTGTGTGTGTGTGTCTATATATATATATATATATATATATATATATATATGCACACAGAACGAGAGAGAGGACTGCAGAGATTAAACTGATTTTAAAGAGATTAAAGTTGTGCAAAGAAATTACAAAAGTCAAGTCCATATATACAAAGCCACCCTATACAAATCGTGTAAACAAACACAAGCATCTAGCTTGAAAAAGTGCTAAATTACATTAGTATAAAGGCACCCGAAATGAGAAACCAAATAATACAGAGCTGTAGTAATAAACATGATAAATTATATTACAAGGAAGGAGAGAAAAATGTAAAGGGGGAAGACAACGGTGCATAGTCTCACCAGACTTATTCAGTCTTTGCAATAATGTGCTTCTGAGAGAATTACAAATCCTGCTAGATTTATTATTGACAACTACATCTTATGCATATGACGCAGAGTTGATAGGAGACCCTGAGAGGAAACTACAAGAATTCTGACAAAATGTGAAGGAAAGCTAGAAGGAATGCTTACGATCAAGAACATCAAGACAATGCAAATTACAAATTGGTGATGACAAAATCAAACACGTATAACAATGGTGGATAATGTATTTTAACAGAAAACGAAAATTGCGAAACTGACGGAAATCCCATTGGGATAGAGAAGGGTGCCTTCCAAAAGAGTTCTCCCATCTATTGGATTTTGAAAGTGTTTTGCTTTTTCTTTATTGGAAATCAATTCTTTCAATTTTATGCATCCTGTCGAAGAGCATATATTTTATCGTGATATCTTTTTTATTCTTTTAAATATCCCTTTTATATATTCCTTGCTGAATTATTATATATCTGCACACTTTCCATCTTTTGAATGCCTGTATTTGTCTCTACTGTTTGTGCTTAATGTTCAATTTTTGTGCCATTCCTTGGCATTGTTTTCTGTCACTTTTTATCAAGAATTTCATCTACTTCTTTTTATGGTATTCTTTTCTTGATATTATCCTGTTCGTCGTTGTCACCACAATTACTCTTAATGTGATTTACTTTGAAATACCTATCCTATCTAAGTTATTATCTTAACAATTAGTTATATCAACATACATCTCATTGCAAGAACTGAGTTATTATCGCATAATGAGTTAGTTAACCGGCGTGAAAAATGGAGTGAGTGTATAAACAATACATGTATTGTTTGAAGTGCTATTATTAGATAGATATTATCTAAATAGACAAGCGAATTCTTTGAAAATCTGATAGATAGATAGATAGATAAATGTTAGCATTTTTAAAAACAAATAACGGCGTATAAATATATATATACGGTTACGATTATAATTAGATTCTATTAATCATTTGTCGAATCGTCGGAAATAACCCTATAGTGAAAATTTTGCTACACTTCGCTGTTACAATACTGAACTTTAAATGCAAAGAGGTATGTGATAAAACAAATAGGAGACTCATTATACCCAAATATAGTGTCGGAAAATTTTAAAATTCACTGTATCTTGTTCTTATGATAGAGATGTGTTAAATATTATCGTTTTTTTTTTGTATTTATCTCCGGATTTATTTTCCTTTTAGAATTCTTCATTGTTCTATTGAATAATTATATAATTTCTATTAATCATAACGGTGTAGTATTTGTGGTTTATTCCAATCACTCGAGACAGTTGTTTACTGTAAATGTCAATGAGGTTTATTTCGCGAACGCGGCAGTAACTGATAAAGGTCATAGAAAGTTTGGCTATTGTTTATTTGCAATTCGTGCATTGGATCTGCCGAGAGAAAAGCTGCATTGTTATGTTGAATTAAGAACCACTTTCTGTATAAAATAGAGATGCATATTCCTTGTGCAATTCCCCATCGACTGCATCCATCTGCTGACAATGAAGATCTGTGAAGACAATTTTATCCAGAGACAGTAACTTCCAGTAGGATGAATGTGACACAGTTACAACATCATACAAGTTTACACATGTGAGCCGAAATGGTGTTAGACGACTCTGGTCGTTGTCCTGTCGTAGCTCGAGCCTGCTTGTCGCTCACTTAGTCTCAAAGGTTGTTTTCAGGCCAAGAGACAAAAGTTTCCCTGACTTTATACCTAACTGAAAATCAAATCAGCCGTCAAATCATGAAAATGGTGTCTTCTGGTATATCACAACTCATATGGTCTGTATTGGCTACTTTTGTTATCCCTATTAGGGTAATTTATCCCACTAACTTACCAGTGTTCGTTGACGAGGAGAATTTCCTAATGTTATCATTTGTAGACCCATGTTCCTATGAAAGGAAAATTGTCTCTGAAGAATTAAGAATGGAGAAACTCCTTTTTTACCATGAAATACGGCCTTCTCGCTAATTCTTGATTCGTCATGAATGAAAAGACAAAGGCACACCCTCATGCCTTTTCTCTTTTTCATTGGATTTTGATCGTCAACTGACCCGATCAAATATAGTGTTCCAGAAATGCAAACACTTTTTCTAATCATGAACCTTCAATTATTCTCCTCTGTTTTACACATACCATTTGACAAAAAGAAAACGTCTAATAAAAGATATAACAAAAACTATGAATAAAATACTGCTATTCCTTCTCAGATTGATTTGATGCTTTTTAGTTTTTTTAACATGTAATATTCATTTTTATTCACCAATTGTCCACCGACATATGTGGGCGTTTATTCATCAATCGGTATTCTCTTATCATTTCACCTACTTGCATGGCAATAAAGTCACTAAGACGCAGAGGATTACTGAATATGAGAGAGTAGGAGAAAGAGAAAACGTTATTAAGGAGAGAAAACAGTAAAAGTACAAGAAGACAACGATTGGCATTGCATTTGAATCTTTGATGATCAAAATTAAATAGAAAGTCAGAAACTGGGAGAGAGTTCTGAATTGCGAAAGAAGAAACTATTAACATAGAACTTACGGTGATATCTATCTGTAAAATGCTGAGACCTTACCGCCAGTGTAGTACTGCACTTAGATTCATAAAGTCTATATAGCAAACAGGAATGCTCATAAGATAAAAATTAAATTAAAAGATTTATAGGAAAGGCACTGGGAAGTTAGGTTAAAGGCATAAAAAACTGACTTACGTCGAAATGCCAGATAATATCGAAGATTCTTCTTCGTATTTCATCAAAGATTTCTAAATGTACATAAGAAGCAGCAGATGTGATCGTAATATTCAGTACATGAACAAACGGTAAACTGATAAATGAACGCCATCGATTCTGGCAAAAAATGTCTCTCGCACGGCAGAATGAGCAAAGTTTCTTAGCAGCAGGCCTCGGAATTGATTCAATATATTCTTTCAACGTCATATCATGTATTGAGGAACTTATGTGATTAAAGGGGGACATATCATGTTGACTATAATCGAGGAGGAACATGTCATCGATTTCACATGTGGAATTATTTAGACAACAGAATTTATTTTCTAATTTCTACCTACCCATCTTCAGGTGACATATACTTTCTTCACCTTTTTCTAAACTATAAAGATAAAACAAGATAAAATATAATTTTATAACATAACTATGTTATAAAATTCAACGAAATACAGTTTTCTATTTAATCTATTGAATAATTAAGCCTTTATTATTAATTTATGCTTTTACTGGTTTATCTTTAATAATTCCCTTTATATTTCAAGTCTGTGCTTTGTTGGTTTTCAGCATCTGTTCCAAGGTTAGATGTTAAACAAAAGCACATCGATTTCTCTCTTTTAGCATCGTTTTCCAAGTCCTAATGACCATAAATTTGCATTTCCTAAGGTAAGAATCATTGCGAACTTTACCTCATGAAGAACTTTATCTATAAATCAATGGCTTCGTCTAGATCCGACGACAAATTCTTGGGGAGGAAAAGCAGTCCTATTTCACCGTCTACAAATAAAAATAATTATGCACGAATACTCGTTTTCATTAAGGTTGTTTTTCTTTTTAGGTGCAACGATAATTTTCGAGTTGATCTTCTCAAGTTCTTAGATAAAGTAGTTCTATTTTCAATATTCGTGTACAAATTCAAGCAACATTTTTGTCTTCATTTTAGTTGCTTTTTATATACACCTGTTGTGCCAAGTAATTGAAACAAAATGAATAATTCCGTTATTATTTACCTTTTTTCGTATTTTGCCAATGAAACATGACCCAGTGCATAGGTTAGTACTTCGTAAGTCCATTCCACGAAGTCATTCCTAGCAGAATGACCACAGATTCTCAACTAGATTTAAATCAGCAGAGTTTCCGGGCCAATCTATAGTACTTTAATTTGCTCACTGGTAAAGAATGCCAATGTATTCGTGTAGCGTCACAGTCTTTGTACGCTTCCTTGGAGTAACCTACATCGCAGAAAATGTCCGTAGGACAACTAATCAACAGTCGAGACAATGGTGTCTGGCCGTGATAAAAATCAAATCCAATCGCGAATGACGCAATATGTTTCAAGGCCAAACAAATTGCATCATACAGCCCGAAAATAGATTCAAATTACTGCACACCACTGCCAATGATCTAATTTGAGAAAAAATATTAATCGATTACACCCTGTCACTTAATAACCCAAGTTTACCAACATCGAGCCGGGTCATTATCTAGATGGGTGACCGCTATAGAATACCACGTCCTGTAAGCTTGAATACGCGGTGGTGCAATGTATAACAGCTGACAATTTGAAATCGCCGACTTCTGTTGGAGTTTTTGGGTACCCTAGTGTACTAGTGAGCCAGCCAAAATAAGCTGACTCATTTTATAGTTCACCAATAGAAGGATTAACCAATCAGAAGGCTCAAAATAAAAGCGGTCATGTTTTTTCCGGAATATTCACTGCCAGCCTTTGATATCGAAAACTGAAGAATTACGGAACAGCTGGTGGTGGTTTTGGCGATATAGTCAGATTCAGTAGAGTGTCTGACTCGTGAGTGTTAATCTTTAACGTTGTTTCATTGACCAGATTACGTACTGCGCTGTATTCTATATTCATAGACAATGGTGAACATGGTCAACAAGTTTCAATTCCGTTCGGGTTCGTTATGTTTGCTTCTAACAGCACTGAACTGTCTGGCATTCACAAGTTGATCAATTGCTCAATGTCTCTCTAAAATAGTAGATATTTTCCCTAGTAACTCTGGCGGACAAGCAACTTCGCTTGATCTCTTCCTGACCTTCTCCCCGGTATCATGTAGAGCGCTCTGCAACTCGGTCTTCTAGGCAACCCCGACCACGCGGTAGCGTCAATAAATATTGCTTTTCGCTCTCTCGTAAGGAAATAATCCACTATTAATAGAACATCTTTTTGTTATCAACGAAGTGATTTAGACCCATTTCGTCATTTCCTTCGCGATGAACCTTGGGGCGATATTTTTAAACAGCCTGCTGAGAAAGCTTTCGTGCCAGCAAGTGAAACCACAATCTTCGTCTTGGTTCCCAACTGCATTTTGTGCCGCTATAGGCGATATGAATCACTTCTTTTTGGATTTAACAAAATGACAGGTCCGATGGTAAACGACGTTGCGTGTCATCAAAGAGTCAATGTCGCTGCTTGTGGTTCTGCAAGAGCGTACTGACCAAGAGCAAATCCTCATTCCCTACTCTCTTCAATCATTTTAAAGTGTTGTCATCTACTGCAGATAAAGCAGAGTGTTTTAACCGTTTCTGTGAAACTGCTCGGAAGACCTCAATATTTCCACTTAATTCTCTGTTCCTGGATATCTTCCTCTTTTTCGAAAGGACTTTAGTGTCCACATGCTTGGCTTTGTTCTATATGTTTAAGAGCATCTCCCACAGGCAAGGGAACTGACTCTTGAATCTCTGGATTTTTCTTATATGTACTTCCAAAAGCAGGCCTCTCTCTACATGCGTCTGCAAATATTTTTGCAGTGGGGATAAGGACAGTATCAACAGACTTCACGTCTGGTAAAGAAAACACAAATTATTCCTTAAAAACTGGTAGTGCTTATAGATATTGCTTTTCGCTTTCCCATAAGGAAAGAACTGTCTGTTAATAGAAGAACTTTCTGTTACCAACGAAGTGATTGGGACTGATTTTCGCGATTTTCGTTCGCGATGACCCTTGGAACGATATCTTTAAGTGCACTGCTGAGAAATGTGTAACCGAGCGCTCTTCGTGGGTGAAAGCCGGCATCAAAGCCTTCGTGTCAGCACGAAATATCAAAACCTTCTGCTTCGGTCTCTCCTACCTGTTCAGCTTCTATAGCCCACAGGAATCACTTCGTCCAGCTATATCAGAGCTACAGGACGGATAATAACAGACGTCTGTTTGTCACCACTCGTAATGAATGTAAGCTTGTCCTCATAGATGCAAAGTCACTGTTCCTTATTCGATGTGACACCGTGTAGCCTTTTACATATTTGATTCTAGAGATTACAGGCGACTCTGCAAGAGTTTGCTGAATAAGAGCAACATTTCAGTCTCTCCCCTCTTGAATCAGTTCAAATGTTTGTCATCTACTGCGGTGAAAGCAGAGGGTTTGCCCGAGAAAATATCTTCTAACTCTACAATCGACTCGTCTAGAGGGTCTCTACTTGATTCTCACTGGCGTGTCTACTGAGTGATATGCACATAACTCCGTCCATAGTTTTTGATATCCCTCCTAAACTACACCCCAACAATGCTTGCGAATTCGACGGCAGCCCTGTAATTATCCTAAAGAAATGTACTCCTGAATTGGCAACTGTTCCCTCCAAACTTTACAATAAATTCTTCGCTACTTCTTGCATTACAGCTTCTTTAACATTCTAACCCCTTGAACTATCGCCTTAGATGTGTCTTTCATCTTTTTGGCAAAGTATTTTTCTTCTTTTATGTACCCTGTACCTTCAGAACATAAGGGACCATGGCTCTCTACACCCTCCTGTCCCTTATAGCTCTTAAAATGTGTTTTTTTATTTCTCTCAGAAACTGCTCTGCTATATAATTGCTCAAGTCCATTAAGTATGTCACGCGTTGCTTTCACATTTTCCTCTTACCCTCTATCCATCCTGTGAGTATCAGATTTTCCAAGCCCTCCTTCCTCATTACGTGTCCCAGATATTTCATCTGCCTCTTCCTAGCATCCTTTTGTAGAACCACATTGTCGTTGCTTCGTGACTCCTCTTCATCTTTGAGGAGATTGTCCATACAGGAGGATATATATTAAGTAACAGTTCAGTACTATTTTACTTGTTTCCAAAAACAATTCCTTGTCTCTTTATACTCTGATTAACTTTTGGAATGCGTCTTTGGCCATCCCAATATATCTTTGGATCTCAGTGCCCCACTTTCCGTCCTTTGTTAGAACACTTCCCAGATATTTAAATTTCTGTACCTGCTTGATTTTAATATACCCGACCTTTAATTGGCATTTTGGGCAAATCCTTTTGATGATAATCATGCATTCTGTTTTCTTCTGGTTTGTCTTTAGTTCTTTCTTCTCGCTCTCCTTTGCTACATCTCTACGAGGTTTTGTAGTTGCCTTTCCGTGTCTGCTACCAGCACAGTGCCATCTGCTTATCTTATATTGTTAAGATTGTGGCCGACACTGATGATTCCTGGCAGGATATTAGAGGCTGTAAACAACGTCGAATTGTTTAAGCCTCTTACTTTACCCAACCTGCTTTCGGATAAACAATATGGCTTTTCTTTCGCCAGGTCTATCGCCGATGCGTTAATAGCAAGGCGATCGTTAACCCAGGTGACTACACCGTCAGTGGCTGAGAGTTGACAGTTAGCACGTGGATGTTAGTTGCTGTAATTGGATTAAGAATTTTTTTTAATGTTTATTTTTTACCTTTCGATTAACTTAAGTTTATTATTTAAGATACTGAAGTAAGTAAAATATTTAGTTATTTTATTTAAACTTGCATATTTCATGTTAATCGGCTCGAAATTCACTAATGTCATTACGAATTCATAATGTTAATTTAAATTTATTTTTTCTCTATGCAATTGTATAATATTATTTTAATGAATAAATTATGTTCTTTAACAAAAGATCATGTATTTATTTAAATAGAACCTTTTTATTTGTCTGTCCTTAGTAAATAGAAGACATTCCAATGTAACGTGAAAAATTCCGCGTATGAAAGAATTTATCTCATAGGTAAAGCCAAAAATTAAATTCAATAAATTTATTAAACGTTTACAACTACTCGTAAAAATATACTACAATATAAAAATGAAAAATTCATTGTCTTGTCAATATAGGCTTTTTGTTGTTTGCATTTTTTGTGATTATTTTAATCAACTAAATTCGCAAAAATGACGTTACGAGTTTTATCACAGAAAGTTATTTTTATGCTATTATACTTCATAATAAGTATCTGGATTAAAAAACTCAGTTTTTATGGAATAATTTGTATTTTCTTTACAACACGTGAAGTATGTTGATATTGTCCTTGTCACAAAAAATGATGTAACTTTTTGCATTGAAAGTACTATACAGAAATTTGCTCATTTGACAAAGATGTTGAATAAACAGTTAATTTAATATTTTATCTATGATATTATTCTTTATAACATCAAAAATATTCTTAAAATTTAATAAAAAATATTTACGGGTGATTATAATAAATGTATGTTGAATTTTACTACCATTGTTGTTAAAAATGTAAAAAAGAATAACCATTTTATTTTCACAGTAAATTTTTAAAAATAGTATAAAAATATTAAAATAGTGAATTTTGTTTAGATAATCGCATATTAGAGGGGGTGAAGTTGATTTTCCCCGCCCCACCCCCGTATAATACGTTTATCCAAACATTTAATAAGGAAGGTTCAATTCACTATGTAACTTCAACATAAAACATAACCTGGCCAATGAAACAATTTGGAAATCTTTCGGAATCATATACTACCTTGAAGACGACAGAAACGGGATAATAACCCTGATCTTTCATTAAAGTGTAATGATTACACTAGTAGTAAAGTGAGTGATCGATTTATGTTGATTTTGTATAGGGAGCTGAGCCGCATCGTACATTTGAAACTGTTGTGGATCCCGGGGAGGGAATCCTGCACAAATAAATAAACAACGCTAGTAATTGAAATAGGAAAATAAGTGTATTGAACGTAAGAATACAAACTTGAAATGAAGATTATTAGTCCAGGAATACGGGTTAGTAGAAAGTATATGTACAAGTCTCTGTAAGTGAAGCCGTAATTATCTCTCTCTCTCTCTCTCTCTCTCTCTCTCTCTCTCTGTGTGGACTCTACGTATCTCAACCTTATCTCAACGTATCTCTTTGTGAACACCCTGTGTACTCCACGTATCTCCACTCTGTCAGAATAAGTAGACTTTAGACGAGTCCATCTTGTGTAAAAGGGGAGAGCCCTACAACAGAAACAAATGAATAAAAAAAAGAAAATAGATAATAGCAAATAAATTGAAAAATCTTTTCCAAAACGTTCAGAATTTACTTTGAAATTTGCGGTGATCTTAATCTCCTTTAATAGAAGACAAAGTATAAAACATTTTTCC
>OZ038488.1:121646978-121666978 GCA_964036315.1 Acanthosepion esculentum | reverse complement strand
TTCACTCTAGCATTCGCCCCACCCTCTCATGCATACACTCTCACTAAATGTTATTTTATATATATATATATATAGGATAAGTATATATATATATATATATATATATATATATATATATATATATATACACACACACATATATACACATACATATAAGGAAGTGTTTATACGTATGTACTATTTGATTATCCGCTGTAAACATGTGTGTATTTCTATACATACTTCTTGGATATATAAAATAACATTTAGTGAGAGTGTATGTATGAGAGGGTGGGGCGAATGCTAGAGTGGATGAAAGCCAAAGGGGTAACAGACGAGAGAAGAATAAGAATGTCTAGAGATGAAGCGGGTATTTTTTATTCCCGGAGATGTTTCATTCCGCCATCCATTCACAGGAACCCTTCTGGTAGATGGTTCACGGCCTTCCTTGTTGCCCTAAGTATGACCTGTGAGGGTCATGTTTTCAAAGCCCTTCTTCCTCATAAACTATAGAAGGGTATCACGCTCTCTACTTTATATAGTATCACTTTCCCATGTAAGCTACTAAATCTCCTGTCTTTCATCAAAGGTATTAAATGTTATACATGACCAAACACCTTTGTTTTCATTTTCCTTGCCTATTGTATTGAGAACTGTTGTAATAATCATAGCGATACATCAGTGAATTACTATCGGTAATCCTCAAAATATACAGGTAACTTTGACATGTGTTCATATATAAATGAAAAACGTATAATTTTACCAAATACACTGGTCATTACGATTCTTCGTGCCAAGAAACAAAACACCTTTTAGATAATTTGATGGTGCTGATTCCAAAAATGAACTTAATTTTTCATGATTAGCTACCGATTTTGCTGTGCTGAAATTGCTCATTTTTGGAAAAAAGATCAATTTAAAATCTAGGCTGATCACAAAATTTAGTTAATAAAGTTTGTAGAAACTCATCAATTTTCAAGTATGCAGAGCAATTTATATCAGCCTGAAATAAACTATTTTTATAAGAAAAGATGTTTTTGAGTTAAAAATATTCCCATTTTTTAGTAGCGAATTTTTCTATTTTATCGACAAAATTCATATTAACTGATAAACTTTATTTTAGTTAACCTGATAATTAAGATGACTTAAAACAATGAAATCCTAAAATCTTCTCTTTGATATTCATAAGTTTACCCCATCACTACGGAAGAAACCAAGCTCATTGAGAGCATTTTGTTTTCACAGATAGAAAGAAACTCCAACTAAAGGCATCCCAATTGAATCCTTCTATTCCATTGTACATAATACTGCTGGAGTATCAAAAGGGACTTAAATAAATTTGAATATGATAGACAATCAAGACAGAGAAAATATTTACCATAGTTCTTATGTTCACAACGGTTTTATTTCTGCTATTAGTTTATTAAATGATTTCATGAAAATACTTGTTGGTTTTGGTATATTCAATCCTGTTATTTTTAAAAACTTAGGATCTGGTTTTTATTACAAAACTTTCTCAATGAGCAAAGCAATATTTGTTGGTTCAAATACGAATTGAGAGGGTTTTACCATTTTATTTTTAGAAATATTGCTACTAGTCAATATCATATATACAGAAAACAAATGGAAAAAATGATTTTCTTTCCAAATAAAGATGCATTTCTGTACAGCAAAAATGATAGCTAACCAAGAAAGGTCATTTTCCAATTGTGTCAGATAAAAAAGATGTTTGGTGTCTCAACACCATTTATTTTTTTTGTTGAGCAGTGATATCTATGACAATACGTTTATGTCCGAAAAAGGTAAAAGCCGAAATAGCGCACCTGCATATTTCGAAGCCCACGCCTTCAAATGTAAGTAGAGATCTGAGCATTAGACTCGTGAACATCTGCAAAATCATTTGTATTGATTATCGATTGAAATGACAAAAAGATAAAATATTTTGAAATGAACTATACATCAGGCGTTGCTTGCAAAAATCAACCAGATGAACAAATTAGAAACAATAATGAAGGAAGAATTAGCTTTAGACTGAATATTACATATTCGATGAACTGATCGATTAATTCAGTGCTTAATAGATAGGTGGATAAATATATGCATGAAATCATTGGTTGATTAATTTGTACATTTCATGACAGGCAGATGTATTGACTGTAAGGTTAATAACTAAATTAATATAAATTGGCTCCGAGTGTTGCATAATGGTTAGAAAGCTTACATCACAAAGCAATGTTTATTTCGAGGCCCAATGGGTCCCATACATGTGAAGCTTCGTATCCCATTATCAAATATTAATACAATCTACTGAATGCAATATTGAATGTTCCAAGAATTTCGTAGACAGGAATCGAATTTGTATCCCATACGGAAAATGTCAGAGAACTTTCTGGTTAGCAATGTTCAAATTACTGCTTATAAATATACATCTTCTATGATCGTTCTCTCGATATATCATTTCTGCTCCGAAATGTAACCTAACGTAAACAATGACAGAATATTAGAGGAAATGTTAATTAAATCCGACAAATATTTTAGTATATTTCCTGTTTATACGTTATTTTTATGGACACAACTCTTATATCGCTAAAGGTTATAAACATTCAGAATTATACTCTAACCATTTCTATGATGGATAGAAAACAAAATCATCAGCTGGACTAAGAATACATTCGTTCAGAATCTGATGTTTGCTCATATTTTGTGAAGTGGTTCAGACTGAAAACATTTTAGCCCCCCCCCCCATCATAGAAACACAAATACATACAAACATACTCAATGAATTACTTAAATATAATTATGAAATCCTCCTAACAATTTCTATCATGCGTATATCATTGCTTAATACGGCTTCTAATGCTCGAGAGTGAGCGGCTTGGTGATAGTAGTCGTGACTCCGGGGGGCACAGTCCTATGGCTACAGAGAATCTCAGTTGAGTTCCACCACGGATTATGTGAGCGAGCGGCGCTATATTGAGTCTGATTCGCTACCTCTTCGTCACCGAGGCCCGTTTGTACAGTTGGTATGACGTTTGCCAGATATTGTAACTGTCCAGGTTTCAATTCTCGGTAGTGGATGCGCACTGCTGATGAATCCCAAATATAGGACGAAACGGCCGTCCAGTGCTTTCTGCATTCTGTGACAGTGCTATCTGCATTCTGTTGAGGTTTCAGACTCGATGAATTACTTAATTACATTTGTCAAATCCTCCTAATTATTACTTGTATATCATTGCTTGATCCGGCTTCTAATAGCTCCAGTTGGCGCGGCTTGGTGATAGTAGTCGTGGCTCCCGGGGACACACTCCTATGGTTAGAGTAATGTGAGTGAGTGGCGCTATATTGAGTCTGATTTGCTACCTCTTCGTCACCGAGGCCCGTAGGTAGGGTGTTCGCTTGACAACCTAACTGTCAGGGTTTCAATTCACGGTAGTGGATGCGCACTGCTGATGAGTCCCTAATATAGGACCAAACGGCCGTCTGCATTCTGTGACAGTGCTTTCTGCATTCTGGTGAGGTTTCAGACTCGATGAATTATACATATATATATATATATATATATTAGTAGTAATCTTATAAATATGAAAACCTTTCGGAGCCAAGAACACGAACGCCTGTCGAAAACAATCGTTCAGTATGCAGGCCCAAAGCCCAAAGAAAAGAAAATACGAGTACACAACGAACTAAATAAAGTGCTCAATATAGTAAGTAGAGCAGACCTAGTTAAACCTAGAGAGCCAGACAAACCTACCAAGGTTTCACCTAAGCGGATCGTCAGGGAAGCCAGCCTTCCCTGACGATCCGTAGGTAGGTTTGTCTGGCTCTCTAGGTTTAACTATATATATATATATATATATATATATATATATATATATATATATATATATATATATATATATATTATGCAGTGTTACATTAGACCATGTAACACACCCACTACAAAATTGTACGTCTTGTTTCAACGTCAGGTGGAGAATCACGATTCGATGATCGAATCGGGATTCCCTACCTGATTAAAACGTTAAATTTTTTTTCGGTTTTAACGTTGAAACAAGATGTACAATTTTGTAGTGTGCATGTGCATGTTCTAATGTAACACTGCATAATAAATAAATATTTACGGCTTTACTTTTGGATTGAGCTCTGTTTTAAATTAATGTTTTGAACGCTGAAATCTTACTCTTCGTTCTTTTACATTTGCATATATATATATATATATATATAATTGAACATTGAAGTCAACACTCAGAGGCGACAGGTTGTTTCATGCTAGACTCAATCATCAGGCCGCGAGGGTTTATATATATATATATATATATATATATATATATATATATATATATATATGTATACAGTGGCTCAATAAGATTGATAAATCAGGCTTACCAGGTCGATTTAAAGCCTGGTTATTCCAGCACGCCGTGTTACCCAGAATATTATGGCCACTTTTGATGTACGAATTCCCAATGACCAGTGTAGAATCACTGGAAAAAGTAATAACTAGGCGCCTGAGAAGATGGTTGGGAGTTCCGAAGTGTCTGAGTACAGCAGCACTCTACGGCAGGAGTAATGTGCTTCAGCTTCCTTTCAATAGTCTTGTAGAGGAATTTAAAGTTACAAGAGTAAGAGAACAGCTACAATATAAAGAATCAAATGACCCAAAAGTGGTTGCAGCATGTATTCAATCTCGAACAGGAAGAAAATGGCGTGCAGAAAATGAGTTGGAGATAGCAGAGGATAGACTACGGCATAAAGCAATTCTTGGCACTATCGCTAAAGGTAGAGCGGGTCTCGGTTATTTTCCTTGTCCCCAAATAAATAAAACCAAAGGGAAAGAAAGACGACAACTAATCCAAAAAGAAGTGCGAGCAGGGATTGAAGAAACGAGATACTGCAAGATGGTGGGACTTAGTTCACAGGGAGCTTGGACAAAATGGCAGGGTGTCGAACAGAAAAAGATCAGCTGGTCAGACTACTGGCGGTCAAATTTTGGTGAAATAAGTTTCCTAATAAAATCGGTTTACGATGTGTTACCTAGCCCATCTAATTTATATATATGGGGCAAAAGGGATACCCCAAATTGCCAATTATGTGGGAAACGAGCTACACTGCAACATATTTTAAGTAGCTGCGCTAAAGCCTTGAGTGATGGTAGATATCGTTGGCGCCACGACAAAGTCCTAAAGGCAATAGCACATGAAGTCAGTGAAGCAGTGAGAACTTCAAAATACAAACCGAATAAGAAGTTCATATTAATTCCCTTCGTTAAGGAGGGAACAAAGAAGGAAAAACACACGATCCCCAAAATAAACTTGTTATCGTCAGCAAATGATTGGCATTTGGATATAGACCTGAAGACACAACTGAAGTTCCCCAGACATATAGCGGAAACACCACTCAGACCAGACTTGGTTATGTATTCCAATTCCACCAAAAAATGTATAATATGGGAGCTCACAGTCCCATGGGAAGAACACCTGACATTAGCAAATGAAAGGAAACGATCAAAATATCAAGAATTGATCGAAAAGTGTCGACAAAATTCCTGGAAGGTCACATATGATTCTGTGGAAGTAGGATGCCGTGGATTTGCAGGCCAGTCATTATGCAAAGCTTTCAGGAAAATAGGGATTGTGGGATCAGCTAAAGCCAAAGCCGTTAAGAAAATTTCAAATGAAGCTCTGACGGCTTCTAAATGGATATGGCTCAAAGGATCCGAACAGTGGGGGAATAATTCAATGGGAAATAATTCCTAAAAGACAAAATCACTCCACATAATTTATCTGGATTCACATTGCTTGCGAATAAACACGTATTGGAACTTATAATGTAGAATTAATCCCTTTCATACGATAATATTATATATTTTAATGTAACATAATTTAAAATCAATCCACAATTTAACATTAAAAAATCCATTTATACCATACGCTAAAATATCGTCTATTTATTTTTAAACGTTATAATTTAGAATTAATCCGTTATTTTTTTATTATTTTTTTTTTTTTTGATAATATATTTTAACTTTAATAATATAAAATTCTAGCCCCCGAACGATATCATCTATTTATTTTAAATTAATAATTTAGAATTCACCCGTTTTTATACGATAGTAGTAACATATTTTAATAATAGTTATTTTTGGGAGCGAAGCAAGCAATGTAGATAATTCAGTTTGGAAGGGAATGCGGGAAAGAGAAAAAGGGGGAAAAGGAGGAAAAAAAAAAAAAAAAAAAAAAAAAAACGCCCCCATTTTAATGAATAGCTAAATGTATCGTACAAAAAAAATATTTTAATTGGGACAAGCAATTTTGGACGCTTCCATTGTTGTTTTATTGTTAATTGTTTTTTTTTTTAGGGTTTTTTTTTTTTTTTTTTTGTTCTAAAAGTATAAATTCTGTCATGAGTACTAGCACCACTCTTTAAACGGTGGCGACCTGTAGAATAAGATAACAGGTCGGGGGTGGCTGTCGGAGCTGATATGATGAATAAGAACCCCGAAATCAGCGATGAAGACGGCTTTCATCACTGATGACCACCTTCAATGCATTCGAATGTATTTTGCGATATATATATATATAATTTCCATATTTTTAATACTGCCCGTCAAAATTGTGTAAATTTCTTTTCATTTTTTGTTTCAACCTTTGGAAGTAAAGTCTAATGATCCGCAGTCCTTTAAAAGGGCTGTGGGGAAATAATTTATTACATGGAACCTTAAAGTGGTCTGTTTTATTTAAATTATTAGCTCTGGATTTACATTGAGCCCTCTGGATTTTATCCACCTTGGGTCTACCCATACGGATTACCTAGTTTTTCATAAACTAAATAAATAAATAAATATATATATATATATATATATATATATATATATATATATATATATATAATGCTTTTTCGTTCGAGAAGGAACTTCTTCAGGACAAATTTGTATTGACAGAATTAGTTTTATATATAAAAAAGTAAGAAAGGGTGTAGGATATCCAAACTCTATTTGCAGATTCCGTTGAAATATAGATGCATAGAGATGCTCAGCATGGAATTTAAAGTTTGACGTCCGCTGTATCACATTTAGTGTTTCATAAATTTTTCATTTTTATCCTTATTGATTTTAATTATCCCATATTGTAGCATGTCTTGAAGTAAGGAATACCATCTTTTTTTTATTATCCTGGAAGATTTTAACATATGTCTTGAAGTGAGTTATAAAATCCTTTCTATCTGTCTATATTTCTGAGATGAGGTATTATGTACACTATTTACATTATTCGGACTATTGTCCTCAACTTTGTCGCTATATTTATCACAACGTTTCGACCGTTGTACCCTCCGGCCTTCTTCAGGCGGTTGGAATGTCGAACCGAACCCTTTATTTCGCTGTTCTAGTTCCACGTTCCATATCTAATGGATGTCAGGTATGTTATCTCCAATTTCTCCGCTGCCTTAACCAGGTATTGGACCCATACTCTTTGGGTCCTGTAACTGGATCTAACAACTTTATCCACTGTGCCATGTGTCCTTGAGGATATCTGTGTATGAATTTCTGGGTATTTATAAACCTAATGTTTTCAGCAACGATTTTTTACCAGTGCTCATATTGCAATTTTTGTTGTTATTATCACTTTTCTCTGGCACTCCTTATTACTCGTTCCCATATTGTATTCATTTTATGCTTGGTCGGCTCAGTAGAGTCTTGTGGCCTAGCATATGTGCTGATTCCTTAAGTTTACGAATTTTCCAATGTTCTTTGTCTATGATTTCAACCTGATCCCACAGAGGGCGGTGATCTCCCTTCTCTCTCCATATGTGCTCATCCACGCCTGATATTTACATTTTTTTTTTTAATCATATCACCCCAAGCAAGGCCGGGGGCCACTATCACGCAAGGGGTTAAAGAAGGGTTGGAGGAAGAGCAGATAGGAGTGGCAAGGGAGGGGATGTGGAGAAAGAGAAAGACAGTGGGTCGATCAAGGCAAGGGGGCCACAAAAGATCCGGAGCGAGAGCTGATAGGAATGAGAAATGAAAAGATGTGGAGAAGAGAAGTGTATAGATCAAGGCAACTGGAGATGTCGATTGACGCTACACTTAAACCGTTGGGGATTGTATTTGTCAGGGAAACAGTAATAGGGAAGGGAGTTCCATCCCCTCGTATTATAGCTTTCTGGTGTTCTTGAAGCCTTACCTTGAGTGGGCGGCCTGTCTCTCCTTTATATATCTTTCCACAGATGCACGGGATAGCGTACACACAGTCTTTAGTTATGTTCTCCTCTATGGGGGGATCTTACTCGGGAGGGATATCTGTGAAGTGTCGTCAAGCTTTTGAAGATTGTCCATGATGTTATATGGACCGCAGATCCTTTGTGTTTTCCATGATAACCCCTTCACACGAGGCAGGCAGAAACTTTTCTGAGTTTCGTTGTCCTCCTTTGTATTAACTTGGGGAGATTTTAACATATGTCTTGAAGTGAGAAATAAGAACCTTTGTATTATCCTGGGTAGATATATCCATAATGTGTTTAATTAGCATTCAACCCTTTTATGCCTTAAAAAATTACATTCAATTTTTCTTTATTATTTAAGTTGAATTATGGTAGATCTCTTACGATAAATGACTGATACAATGAATGTAATGTTTTGTAAAAGCTCTCATTATTTCAAATATTAATTATTTAAATTTTCGTAGATATGACTCTTCTTTGTTTCCTGTGACAAGTTTACAGTCTAATTTCTAAATGTCTGTTTTATACAAGTTCTGTTTATTTGTCGTTGTTAGTGAGTTGTTAGTATTATGCGGCTAGTTTCTGATATTTTATTATAGTATAGATTTGGTAAGGTTTCCTCCTAGCTGTATACGATCTAATTAAATAATGGAGATTAAGAGCATTGTCAAAATATTTCCTATATCATTAACAACAAATTCTAAATGCTCTTAAGTAGAAATCTGTAATTATACTGGATTTTATTTTATTTCTGTTGTTGTGTGTAGAGGTTTATGACATGATTTTTGTTACTTGATTTTCGGTTTCATTTTAGATAGTTACCAGTGTGATTTACGAGTTTATGTTTTTATATAGGTGTATGTTTTTATGTTTTTATAGTTATATGTTTTATGATTTTATATAATTTTATGTTGTTATGATTTTATAAAATGGTTATATATTATTTATTTCTAAATTCAAATGCATATTCATTGATATTCAGTTTATTGCAAATATCAGATACTATAGTTTTGTGGAATATATTAAAAGAGCATTATTGACATATTGGAAATATGTTGATTGGTTATGTAAAATTTCGGAAAGGGCAGTTGATAAAAAGTCTAAAAAAAGCTAAGGTAAAACAACACGAAGAGGTGATCCCAATGGTAAGCTAATTTTTATGTCGCTGAAAATTATTGTGGAAAGTGAAATGACATTGGTTTGTAATAAGTAGGAAAATCCTTATAATTTTGTTTATTTATAGGGAAATGTTACTATTTATTTTACTCGTCACTTCTTTAGGAAACTTTAAGTCGACTCTGAGGTAAACACCCTGCATTTACATCCAGTTTCAGTGTTAAAGGCAAGATGGAGTTTAGGCATGAAACAGACTGTCACCACGGCCTGTTGAACTTTCAGCAATTTAACACAGAAATATACCATGACATGAACTATATTTTACACACACACACACACACACACACACACACACACACACACACACACACACACACACACACACACACAAAACAATACGCTAGATTTAGTTGTGTAAGTCTACGGAGTGAAGATAAATCCGGCTGACACCAAATTAGTTGTGTTCCAATCCTGGCTTGAGGCATTCGGAAGTCTAGTCGCACTGAGGAGCTGTGATACAGTACTGTCTGTGAATGACATAATATATATATATATATATATATATATATATATATATGTATAATAAAAAGACTTAAACACTAATATTCCATGGTCATAATTTATTCCATTGGAATTGTAAATATTCTATACACACACACACACACACACACACACACACACACACACACATATATATATGTATATACATATATAAAATTATAATTATTTTCTTTTTAAAAATATGATCTCATCGCGACACAAGAAGTTTCCATGTTTCAAAACTGAAACTAAATTTGTAAATTTAATTGTTAAAAATAAACTTAAAATCCAAAAATCTCCTTCCATTGTCGAGCGATGATAGGAATAAACTTTCAAAGAACTCTACTTAATTTATAAGTGAATACAATATTGATATTATGAGTTGTTAAGGTTAAGGAAAATCTATTCTCATTTAGGGATTAGTTGGGTTGGTGATGTCTGCTCACAAACGCTTTCTTCATTTATTTGTCTGGGTTTTCATCCATCCGCTCAATTCATATTTTTATACTCAAGGACTTTCTAAAAGGGTTATTTAAATATGTGCAATACATATTTTTAATACAAACTTTATTTAAAGTACCATTCGACTTTCTCATAACTAATACACTTTACGGTATTTTTAATTATAATATTTTGCTCTACTGTTTGGTATCGAGCACTGGTTTTTAAAAAATAAAAATAACTGCTAAGAACACCAGAATATAACAATCTTATTGTTCTTTCGTATATATATATATATATATATATATATATATATATATATATATATATATATATATATATATATATAAATAACGCACATATACTGCCGGTGTTATTAGTAAACGGTGTTCAATAACTGTTGTGTAGGATCCACCTAATCTGCATAGGTGACTACCAACTATATAAATAATGGTTGGTACCGGTAGACGAGGGAGAAGGAATCACGAGATCCAACTAGAGACTCTGATCGACTGCGACTAGTCAACACATTCTCCAGGAACGTCTTCCCAGAAATATACAGAAATACTATATGTACTTATTGTGTACACTTTCTTGTTATAATACATTCTTGTTCTAAGTACATTTTGTGTTGCATTATTATTCCATGCAATAGGCGAGATTCAACAATGAGTCAAGACTCAACATTAACAGAGATATTATTTCGCTCCTTTTAGTCGAGCACAGATATTGGTTTTATAAAGTATTTACATTTTGTATCCTAATGATCATCGTAATATGGAATCAATTAACTTTGATTGCTCCACAACAAAATCCATGCTTCCTGATAAAAGATCTTATAAGGTGATCCTTTTCCACAAGTTCGAGAACGTCATGATAAGAATGAGGTTGAAAGTCTTCTTCTTTAAACACGATAACGAATATAACAACTGAAATAGATGCCCAGCTTTGCCGATTTAAGTACCAAAAAAACCTCCATGTGACGATCTGTTATTGAACTTCGAACTATTCTCTGTAGTAGACAAAATTAAATTCGCTAAAACTAACAACGACTTGCAGTAAAAATGCCAAAGATCGTTGCTATGTAAATCCGACCTAATAATCATCAAAGCGGATAAAACGAGTAACAATTACAAAGTCGGTGCGGATATAAAGCTGTTAATAATGAAGTTAACAAGTAAAAGACGCCAATACCTGAGAAAACAATATTAACAGCGAAGCCAAGAAAATAGCCACTGAACTAAAACTTGATGATAGGATCCACAAATTCCACAAACAAAAACGTTCATCAAAGTTAAAGATGATAAGGCTAATTTTCTAAAGAATCGCTCAATACCCATGACTCAAGACAACCAAAAATAATATCGGTAAAAATCAGCAAAAAAAATGATTGACAGAACATGCAAATATACCAAGAACACTCTAGGAATTAACAAAACAGCTAAAGCCATGAACTAGTTTACCAATATAATAAGGAAGAATGAATGTACATTCATCCAATTCGATATTCATGACTTTTCCCGTCCCTCACAGAGAATCTCTTAATGTCGTCTAGCAATAAATTACTGTCCTATTAGCAATCGTTAAACAAATATCATAAAGCAGACACAAAAATATATTCTTTTCCATGATGGTTATCCGTGGACCAAAAAAAGTAACCTGGAATTTTGTATTGTTATGGAAACATATGACTCCCCTGAGGCATGTGAATTAGTTGGAATTCTATTATTATGGCGACTTAGACACCGGAAAATTTGCCCACGAATGACAGACCGATAGAGAAAGGTACCAATAAACATTTTTAAAAATCACGAACTAAATATTACCGCCACCATCACCAATGCTAATGTGATCAACTAACTCGATGTAAACTTAGACCTGAATAATTGTTATTATAAATGCTGTGGTGTCCTCCCTCTAAAGTGCCAATGTTGGACTCTTCTGCCTCCTATAAGTTTAGTAGGAGAGAAGGCCTTGTGGGAACAGTTGACCAGATTGCCTTTAGCAGAGAGGAACTCGGACGAGGCTTTGCCGAAAGGCAAATTTTCGTCCGGGGAGGTAGACAGTCTCTGAACCCATTTATGCGGGTTCTAAGGGAATATTTTTGGCCGAGCCTACGGAGAACCCACGGTAAACTCTGCCTAGGGCCACATACATCCCTTGTAGTGGGGATGTTAAATATAACAGTCGAATAGATTGTTCAACTGTCGAACTCTCTGCCTTGAGCAGAGAGGCACCCGTACGAGGCTTTGCCGAAGGTCAAATTTTCGTCCGGGGAGGTAGACAGGCCCTGAACCCGTTTATGCGGGTTCTAAGGAAATATTTTGGGCCGAGCCTACGGGCTCGGAGAACCCACGGTAAACTCGGCCTAGGGACACAAGATAAATGACAAATTGGAAATTTTTTTGTGACGAGTTTCATCCGATAAAACTTCCCATACGCACACACACATATAAATATACATGTGTATATATATATATGGGATAATTATATTGTTGTGACCAAATCGTTAAAGAAATAACAAAAAAAGTGTTACAGATTTATCATATATTAACAGTAAGTACAACAGAATAATATTACACGACTAGTGTGTGTGTGTCCGTTGACCCAGCGTTCAATCTAATCGATGTTTCCCCAAGGCCTTCTCCCCTACAAGTCTTATAGTAGACGGAAGAGTCCAACATAGACTCTTTAGAGGGAGGATACCACAACAATAAACTATGCACAAAGGATCTACACAACCATAGATACGTTAATAAGTAATTGAATCACCACCATAAAATTATAGATAATTTACATGATCATGTTACATTATTCACCAACTCCAGCAGTTAAGAAATATTTGATAAGACTAAAATTAAATATATCCAGGCTTTAGAACTAAGCCACCACTAAGTAAATTTCGAGTATTTAGAAATAAACAAGGAAGGTAAAAATAAGCAGAAACATCGTAAACGTAACATTATACGGTTTAATCCACGTTTTAACCATAATGTCCAAATTAATATCGGTAGAAATTTTCGAAATCTAATTCGTACTTTAACCATTTACCAACTCTAAAAAAGATTTTTAACAAAATGAAAATATTAAGATCAGCTATAGCTGCGATAGAAACATTCGTCGCCCATCACAACATTATATTAAACAGTCAATGTCCCTTAAACAGTCAATGTATAACAGAACATATTGTATACCGGGCGAACAAACATTCCGGTTTAATTATATTTTAGTTCTACAGAAAATTCATTTTTACTATTACCGAATGAACTTAAATAATTTATAATATCAAAAAAGCACTGCTCTCTACAAATATTTCTGGTAATTAAATAATAATCTATGTGCCGAGTCCCTTCAGGACGTTGACAATTTCCTGTTCTTTGTAGCTTTGTAAAGAGTACGTTTTAGTTATCTCTTCTAAACCCTGTTCTGCCATTCACTTACTCAATCTTGCTAGGCAGCGGTTACGCGTTGTTGTCCCCTGCCTTGCTTGCCTTCAGTCTGTCCTGTGAGAATCAAATTTTCCAAGCCCTCTTTCCTCATTATCTGCCTTAAAGCTTCAACCGTCTTTTTCTAGTGTTAAATATAAGGGTCCTTTGTGTTTCTATTTTCTCTAAAACTTCCTCGTTGCTCACATGTTCGGTCCATGGTATTCTCAGCATCCGTTTACCGTTCTATAATAAATTCCTAAATTAACTTGGGTTATGATCACTGAACATTTCTTATTTGACATTGCTTTTTTGCGTTCTACACACGCGCACGACTGCACAAAGATATGTATCAACAGTTCATTTGCCGGGAATGTTTTTCTCTTATATGTTTTCATATTGATGACTAAGACATCAACATCTACGGCAATAATATTTGGTACGCTTAAAACTGAACAAGATTTTAAAAGAACTAAACTAATACAGTAAAAACACAGTTTTCCCCCAACACCACGGATATCTACTTGAAGATATTGTCCTACAAAAATATTTAAACTTTAATGAAACAAAGAATAATGATCACATACGTGAATAAGTAAGTGTCGTTCGGTTAAATTACTCTTCCTCGTCGTAAGAAGCAATTTTTTGTTCTATTTACAAATGTTAATTGTTCAACGCCTTATTAAACTGTATAAAAATGAGAATTTCTTGGTTAAACGAGACATAAAAAAACAAGCGAGATTTTATTTTTGTTTGCCATTTTTCCATTAAAGCAATACCGTTAGTTCAGGAAAATTAACAATAGCTCGAAAACATCTACCAGACGCTGATATATTTAACATCAAATAATTTGACAATGAATTTGTGATTTTCAGACAACTAAAAAAATAAAATAAAATGCTTAATTCAATATAATAGACATGATGAAACTGAATAGGACATTCTTGCAAAAGCACAGGTGAAATGTGTAAATTTAGAAACTATTCCGGAAGATTTTTTTTTCAGGTAGAATATAAAATAACTGATTTGAAAGTTGTTAACGAAGAAAGAACTAAAGGAAATAATGTGGTCTGTTTTTATATTGCAAAATTCTGCAAGTCTACAAAAACTGATTCCCCAAAAAGATCATGAAAATACAATTACGTGTACAGTATTTTCATGCGGATTATCGTCCTAATCTTTATTGTTATTACGAAAACGTTTCCGTTATTGTACTCTCTGACCTTCAGCAGTTGCCGGTACATTGTTCTTCTTCCGCTGACCATTTTCAGGTATATCTTGTTTAGTTGTTATTCAGTACTTCTCAGTTATTGCAGGCTCCATTTCCATTGAGTCCATATCTGTACTGCGCAGCCAAAGCATTGAATTCACAATTATCATACCCACAAATGAATGAGCTAAATCTTTAATCAACTAGATTATTGTCTTATAGAACATCCTAAGTGTAGAACCGGGAGCTTTAAACCTAACTTATCTGCTGAGGGGGCTGATAACTCCACATCCCAGAAATGTTGAGATTTTGCAAAATTACCTTCTTACAACGATTAAGAGACGAACATCTTTTTTAATCATTTTACTTCAAACAAAGAGATAAATTCTCGAAGACGCAAGGGGTTAATGGGAGTGAAAGAAACTGAGAACATGGTATAGGGGGAAAGGAAAATAAAATACAAATGACAGTTAACATTGCATTTAAATTTTTGAAGAATGTAGTTCACAGGTGAGCAAGAAGTCGGAAGAGAGTTTCGCAGGTGAGAAGTTCGAGCGCAGTAACTACGAGAATAAAATTTACGACTATCATCTAGCAAATTCGACATGTAAAATGATGTGACCTAACTGCCAATCTAGTAGAGAAGTCGAGTTGCCAAAGAGGAAAGCTCATCAGAACACGTGTTTCAAGTGTCTGGCGATAATAGTTCTCTAGCACGATACAGAAAACCAACTTTCCTAGCAGAAGATGTAACAATAGATTTGATATAATCGTTCGCATTCTTATAAGTGGGAAATGTCAGACTGAGATGGCGCACTGAGTGACTCTCCAGGTGGTTGTTATCATCAGCATTGGTGAAAGAACGCAAAGAAGGTTCTCTAAGATGATAAAAAGAGGGCAATTTATATTGGGAAACGTTCAAAAAGCCATTGCTTGACGCAGTTAGCATTTTCGAGATCATCTGCCAGTTTGACTTTACAGAAGACAGAAGTAAATATGGATGTAGCATCAGAATGATTGCATTAAAATCACCATACGTAAAGATATACGTCGATGAATGCAGAGAGGGGGATATAAACATTTCACTACAGTCAGATTATGGATTTAATATGTTACAGTCCTGAGAAGAGGGGTGGCAAAAAATAAAGTGATGGCTAGTAGAGTGTAATAATATAAGTCAAAAGCACACGAAAGAATCATCTTAAAACTCAGGAGACATTTTTCTTTCCATAATTATGTTGCTGTGTGGGTTGATATATTTATGTTTGCTTCTGCATGTGTATATATGCATGTATATATATGCATATGCATGTATATATATATATATATATA
The DNA here is from genome assembly GCA_964036315.1 of Acanthosepion esculentum. NCBI lineage: Eukaryota > Metazoa > Mollusca > Cephalopoda > Sepiida > Sepiidae > Acanthosepion > Acanthosepion esculentum. Next base: position 121,650,715 of record OZ038488.1, on the reverse strand, counting down.
TAATTGAGTAATTCATTGAGTCTGAAAGAAACCTCAACAGAATGCAGAAAGCACTGGACGACTATATTTGGGACTCATCAACAGTGCGCATCCACTACCGAGAATTGAAACCCTGACAGTTGAGTTATCAAGCAAACGCCATACCAACTGTTCCAACGGGCGTCGGTGACGAAGAGGTAGCAAATCAGACTCAATAATTCGCCGCTCGCTCACATATTCCGTGGTGGAACTCAACTGAAATTCTCTGCAACCATAGGACTGTGCCCCCAGGAGCCACGACTACTATCACCAAGCCGCTAAAACTGAAGCATTAGAAGCCGTATCAAACAATGATATACACATGATATTTTATATATATATATATACATATATATATATATATATATATATATATATATATATATATATGTGTGTGTGTGTGTGTGTATATGTTGGTTTGTAGGTATGCTTTTCTGTGTTTCTGTCTGTAGTGAAGAATGTGTGTACACATATGTCTATATGTATTTTTTATTTTCTTTAACGTATTGTTATATATTTGTACTCATGTATGTGTACTAGTGCGTATATAGGTATGTATGAAATATTTATATATATATTTGTGTGTCTGGAGTTTTCTTTTTTATATATTAGATGGTGTTATTTTTATTCATATATATCTAGTTTTCTATCGATGTCTAAATATTTTAGTGTCCTTTGTCCTTCATGTTTTGTTTTTCTGTTCGCTCATGTTGGATTTTATCTATTCAATCATTTTAATCTATGTATCTTTGCCGGTATAAGTTATATTTTAATAAGATGATAGAATTCGTTTTATAACACTTACAACCTTGAATGTTTCTTGGTGGGTGTATCGGCGCGTCTTTGTCAATATATGTGTGTGTATGTACGTGTCTTTGTCTCTGCCTGTGTGTATGGTCACTTGTGTGTACTTTTCATTGTGTATGTATGTTGTCGTTCTTTTTAAGGGTTGCGGAGATATTTCCTGTCTCGTCGATTTTTGCGTGTTTATATATCTAAATACCATATGCGTGTTTATATATCTAAATACCATATGCGTGTTTATATATCTAAATGTCAGGTTTTTGCAATTCTCATATATTAGGACTTTGATTGGGCATTCCAGTTTATGTAACAGCGTTTCCCCTAGCCAGATGTATCTGATTGATTTGAACCTTTTAAAACCCTTTATTCTACATTCAACATCATCACTTGATAAGACACCAGAAGTGTTGAAACAAGATGGCTATTTTTTATTGATTTTATAACACATTTATGTTATAATTTTCGAATAAAAAAATATATTTGTTCTAGACTTTATTGAGCCTCTTTTAAGAATAGTATTTGGTGGTTATTGTAATTTTTCCGTATACACCAATCCTATACTTATATATATATATATATATATATATATATATATATATATATATACATGCTTCCTATGTTGTGTAGGGTTCGTGTGTGTGCTTGTGGTTAGTCTACTGTGTTTGTTTTTTCCAGTATGTGTATATATATTCGTTCTACATGGATACTTGTGTGTGTGATGTGTGTGTGTGTGTGTCATCCGACTTGTGTATTCGGCCATTATGCGTGTAGGGGTGATAATCAACGCTAAACTGCTTTAAATTGGTCTATAAAGTTTTTTTTCGTCTTGTATTTGTAGATAATAATAATTGTCAGTTTGATATATTGGCATAATTATAAATTTACCTTCATTACATTTGTAGGTTAGTTGTGATACAAAATGTTTTCTCTTCTCTGTTAATTTGATGTTGCTCTTGTAAAGGGAATCTCTTTTGTTTCGTGCTTGAAGGTCACGATTTCTTTTTTTCTCCTTAACATTTGCATACATACATACATAATATATATATATATATATATATATATATATATATATATATATATATATATATATATATATATGTGCCTTTGCGTGTATATATATATATATATATATATATATATATATATATATATATATATGCCTTTGCGTGTATATATATATATATATATATATATATATATATATAATAGTTGACGTTTGCCTTATTTGTGAAGGGAATATATTCAGTATCGGCGATAGATCGATATTAGATCTGTACACTGTGTAACTAGAAATCAACAGTGCATTTTAACTGACAGTTTTACGCCTTAAGCGATGATCACACATGACTTGATGCACGCTTAATGCGTGAAATTGGTTCTGATTATACGGCGCTGTTCTCTGTCTCCACACCGGGCCATTGTAAATTGACAGTAAATTGCTGAATACAAAAAGACATGACAGGCTGCGGCTGACATTCATTCGATAGATCGCGAGAAGAATTAGAGGAATTAAAGGTAATGATACTTCTCCCACAAAACAATACCAGAACTCATTTAAAGAACTATTCTAAGATTTATATGCTTGGAAACACACACACACACACACACACACACACACACACACATACATACACACACACACACACACACGTATATATACATATATATATATATATATATATATATATATATATATATATATATATATATATGTATAGTTAAAAAATATTCGAAAGATTCTGTAGAAAAACTTATTTTATAAAGGAAAATGAGGATTGGAAACAAAGGCACCTAATATTTCACATATATATATATATATATATATATATATATATATATATATATATATATATATATATATATATATATATAGGTAAATATACTCGTGTCGAAAAACCTTCGAATTTTTGATTTAAAAATAGACAAATCAATCATGAAGGGAAAAAAAGGGTTTAAAAAAGAAAGAGCCATGAACATGAACGTCTGTCGTAAATAATCGCACAGATACAGGTTCAAGGCCCAAAGAAAAAAAACCGATACGAGTAAACAACTAACTAAAGAGCTGGATACAAACGTAGAGCAAACCTAGTCAAACCTAATGAGCAGACAAACCTACCAAGGTTTCACTTAGGCAGATCGTCAGGGTCAGCTCACCCTGACGATCTGCCTAAGTGAAACATTGGTAGGTTTGTCTGGCTCATTAGGTTCGACTATATATATATACATATATATATATATATATATATATATATATATATATATATATATATGTATGTATATTCATTTTTACAGAGATGAATTAAAACTTTGTTACTTACAATTGGATTTTCAGTGATTTTTTCTTAGGAAAATTTGTTGTTTTCTTTTTTTTAACTTTCCTTACGCTTTCGCTTATATTTTGTATCCATGAAAGAATGAAAATCAAATGACGTAACTTGCTATATCTGTCGTTTATGGTAAGTGGAATTTAGTAGAATCTATTTATCCAATGAATTAAGTATGGGTTTGACCTTGTTGATGAAATGTGTTTCCTTATTATCCGCCTTTGTTCAGTGGTTCTGAAGAAGCACTGGTAGAATGGGAAGGCACTAAAATTTGGCAGACTTTGTTCGCATTCCTCTATATGTTGGCTAAGGGGTATTTTCTGGTGCGGGGTCCTTGATTTTTGGGCGATTAACTGTCAACCTTTGTAGGAGTGACTGGCCAATTTGGCCAAAGTAACCTTTGCATGTAATTATGTATATTAAATTCTCTGAGACGCACGAGAAATCATTTTGAATTTTGATCCGTCTTTGAACGGAAATTAATGGCTCTCTAACAGGCAGTTGCATACCCCACAAAATGGTCGATTTTTCACCTGAGGGTCTTTAATTATGTTCTACAGGTTTGCATTGGTCAGTTCTTTTTTAGTGATT
>OZ038488.1:121429478-121641978 GCA_964036315.1 Acanthosepion esculentum | reverse complement strand
TTTAGAACTACCGACTTTCTTATCTATCACGTTAGTTCCGGATTTAGCAGTCGTAGATCAAGTGTCAAATTTTGCTGGGATTTTCGTCTAAATGTTTTTGTTTCTTTGATCGATACCAAAAATAATATTAATAATGACATTAAAAATAGATGACGTTGAAGAATTATTGTTATTAATAACCTTATATCAGACGCCACTGGTAGTTCTCCGCGGGGATAAAGGGGCAGCAAGCTGATTTCAAGACTCCAGGACTCTCCTCGGCACTCTTGCTGATTTTAATACTTAGACGAATTTCAAATACTTCTAACCCATTTTACGTATATCTTCAGTAATTTTCCTAACTCTTAAATAATTAGGAACATATTCCCCCATTTCAGAAACTAATTTGTGTTCTTTTAAGGGCTATTTATTTATAATACATACGCATGCATTATTCTCTCCATCTTTGTTGTTTTTATCACCAAATGTCTGTGCGTATGACGATAAACTACAGCCGCGTCCTGGGTATGGCGATAAACAACGTCCGCGCCCTGGGTAAGACGATAAACTACATCCGCGTCTTGGCCTCTGATAATGTTTTTGAAAAAATAGTGTTGCCAAATGTACGTTTTTGAAAAAATATTACCAGCTATATGTTTTCTTTTTTAAAGAATAGTGTTGCCGGTTTTACGATTTTTAAAAAATAATAGTACCAGCTATACTTTTTTTGAAAAAATAATGCTACCAGTTATACGTTTTTGAAAAATAGTATTAGGTTATTTATGTGTTTCTATTGTGTCCGGTCTGATGTGTCTCATTCTACGAGTTTTAGCTGTTACCAACAGTGATGCCGTTTTAATTACAAGTAATCTAGGAGAAGGAAACTATGACAAAAATCAAAAGCCATGGAGTGTTATCCCGTCTAGCTATGTTACGGTACATAAACCTCTCAGCTGAAGTGTAGAGTCCTTAATCAAGCTCTGCATAAGAAAACTTCAGGGTTATTCCATTTCTTTCTTGCATTATGTAAGTGGACGTTTAACAAGCGTGAAAAATATTTCTAAATCTTCCTTTAGAAATCCATCTATTATTATTATTAGTAGTAGTAGTATTAGTAGTAGTAGTAGTAGTATTTCCGATTCCCCTTCTATACTCATATCGTATGATAATAATAATAATAATATATACACAGAGTATGAGAACAATGTGGCTTGCTCTTCCCGGTCTCTCAATTTAAGTAATTTAATTAAAAACACAGTTCTTTAGACAAGCGAAAACAATGATTAACTCGTGACTTTGCTATTAACCAATTGAACATCTTTATTTTGTCCAGGAAGAAGGAAAACTTGACACCAGTCGTATAACTTTGCCATGTGGTGACTGTCATTGTGTAGAAGAATGGCGGTTCTTTAATTTCTACGAGGAGAAATCATGGCTGGAATGGAAAGGTGTGTCTTTGCACGGAATAAAAAAAATAAAAACATGTGGAATGACAGAAAAGTTTCAAAATGGTGACTCGTAATGGCGACTGACCTAAATCTGTTCATGTACGTTCTTGAACATTACATGATTTTCTCCCACAAATATTTTACTCGATAGAAACTTCACTCAAATAACACAAATTCAAAATCAAATAATTAGAAATAAATTGAATTTGTGATGTGATTTAATCAGCTCAGATTTGTTTAATCCTTGCAGATATTACGAGGAAGCAGCGAGGAATTTCAGTTTTTAGTCTAAAGACAAGAGGGCTCTATTTGAAAGACTGATGCCTTCATTGGCACCTGAGTAGTATCATGAATAATTTTGTAAGTATTAAAAATTGATATTTAATTTCATCACGTTTTTCCAATATTTTTTCATTTAATTGGGATCTTAAAGTTAATAATAATAATAGCTGACCGTAGAGATCAGCAATTAATCGAGTTACACTCTTTAAACAGTAAGTCAGATAAGCAAACCGGGAGCAAAAGTATCAAGTTTCTTTTTCATCAATAATATTGTAGCGGACCCTGAGGGTGAAGATGTGAAGAGATTTCAGAAGGTTAAACTTTCCTGCTGGCGGGTCCAGCTACATGCGAATGTCGGACTTTAATTAAGTCCAAAGAAGACAAATAAAACAAACAAGACCGATACATATATGTAAACAAATATATATTAATAACGAGTTACACAAAGACATAAACAGTTACGTAGAGTTTGTATGGAGAAATTATGTGCGGGTGTTGTAAGTGTTCGTACGTACGTGTATTGTTTTTAGCGCGTTCACAGAATTTGGGAAACGCTGAATCTGTGAGAGGTCACATGTTGGTCTAAATGAAAAAGAGAGAGATTTTACCTCATCTCTGCGCGAGGTAGCGGCCCAAGGCCTGAGTCGAAAAAAGAGAGAGAGGCGAAGGGCCAGCCAGTATTTATAGCCAGGGGAGAGAGACCCCCGTTGAAGGATTAAGGAAACTAAGGAGGAGTTAACTCCGACAATATTATATAGTCATTTCTTGAACAAGAAATATTTGATAAAAATGTATTCATTTTAGCGTCGCATATCTTAATAGAATTTAAGACAACAGTAATTTATATGTCAGAGCATATCCACTTTATATATTAATGTAAAGACACGATTGAAATAACAGTTGAAAAGGAATGTCATTACGTTCATGGATTCATTTCCTGATGAAAGAACATGGCTTCTAAGCTATTGCGATTTACCAATTTGCATGTGAAATTAAAAGTTACTTTTTTTATCCAAACATTACCTCTTTGTCCAAAAAATAATTAAAGCGATATTTATCTGATCATTGATGTCTTCAGTCATAAGCTTACTAGTAATTTTTGTTCTTTTTCCTTTATTGATGAAACATTATAATTGGCTAAACTTAAAGCGAGGGAACCCCCCAGGCACTGACTTGGGACAGTTTCCAAACTTGAATAGAATATAAACCGAATTAGACAATCTTTTATCGTGCTGTTCAATTATCCATTAACAGCACACCTGCCCAGTTTATATATCGAATATTTATCAGCCGCGTCAGTTTTGTTTTGATTTTTTCCTATATAAATATTTAGGCGGTTTTGACAATTATTTACATTATTCTGACTGTTATCCTCGTTTTCATTGACATATTCACAAGGTTTCGGCCGTTGTATGCTCTGGTCTACTTCAGATGATTGGAATTTCGAACCGAACCCATTATTTCGTCCACCGGGGGTAAATTATTCTAGTTCCACGTGCCATGCCTCTTCCGGATGCCTCAGTAATATAATCCCTGGTAAAAGATGCAATAATAATAACAAAATTGAATATGAGCACTGGTATAATATCGTTGCTCAGACATTAGGTTTATAAGTTCCCAAAATTCATACAGAGATTTCCTCCAGAACAGATTGTCCGCTTCGTAAATACTTCTTTTAGATCCAGTGACTAGACCCAAAGAGGTGTGAGTTCAATACCAGACCACAATAGATGTGAACCAAAATTTGAAGAATTGAGACATCCGGAAGAGTCAAGGCACGTGGAACTAGAACAATCTACACTGATGGACGAAATAAAGGGTTCGGTTTGAAATTCCAATCACCAATTCCAATGAAGAAGGCCGAAGCGTACAACCGCCGATACGCTGTGATTATGGAAGTGAAGATGAGAATAACAGTCCAAATAATGTAAATAATCCAACTAATCATAGGACCTCATCTCAGAGATATAGACAAAAGTATAGTCAAGTCTGGTACAGGTCATCAGTGTTAGGGTACTCATAAGTAAACAACGATCTCAGAAGCAGCCATTGTTAACATTACTTTTCCATAAATACTCTTATGACGTTGCGTCGTTCGCCCAGCCGGTCCATTCGAGGTTCCATTGAAGGGATCCCTTCGATCCAAGCCGTGTTTTGTCCCACGTTGTGTTTGATTTAGCTCACAAGGCAGGTAAGGATCAATTGTCAACAGGAATCGTTGAATTAATCGAGTCCGGACAAATTGAAGCCACATATTCTAGGATAAATTGTAATAAAGAAAATGATTTATATAAAGATTCTTGTACAGATCTAGTAGTACAATATCAGTTCTTCAGGTAGGAATATATGTTCTTCATGCAAAGGTATTCGACCCATTCCTTTTGAAATATTTCCTGACACTTCGCTCGTCGTGACTAAATCTAGATAAGGCTTCTGAGACACAACTTGAATCGGACGTCTTCTTCAGCGATAGGAAGTCACGTGAGTTGTGGGTGAAGCGGTCGACCCTCGCCTGGCGTCCGACGGCTTCTCTTTTCGATTCTCTGTCCAAAATCGGCTTGGGGTCGAATGTGGGTTGGAATTTTGGTGACTCCCCTAGTCTCCATACAGAGTTTTTTGTTTGACTCCAGTTTTGGAGACGCCACTCCTCCGAGGAATAGTGGCAGCGGAATATCGATCTATCCTAACTCCTTCTCGTATCGGTTCTTCATACCAATACTACCCAAGAGGTGTAGGCAATTCTTTCGTCTCCCTTAGTTTTCTACCTAGGCATTTCACTTAAGTTGTCACTTCCACCAATCCGATCTCTAGACTGCAATGGCAAGCAGGCGTCGCTTAGCTCCAATTATTAATTTTAATTAACGTCCAAAATCTACATCAACGGACTTCCTTAGTCCCTTCCGCTTTCACAACCGGGCCTACATAAATTGTTCCCTTGACAGCCTTTTCTTGTCGCACTTCGGCCCTTATCCAAACAAATCTCATCTCTTCACAGATTCACAACTTCCCCTCCGTTTTTGACAAGTGATATAAAGAAACAATTCTCCAAATTTGCTTTTGTTTCCAGAAAAGCTTTAATTTTAACTATCGACTGACTTGTCCTTCAATAACCCGGATTTAAAAACAATTGTGTTCCTATGTCGTCTTTTACCTAAAAAAATTTCACCACTCCAGCGATTTACACCTTTGCCCGTTCTCTTGACATGTAATAAAAATAACACTTCTTTAACTCTGTTTCCAGAACACCTTAAATTATATCTCCCGGCCGACTTTTCCTTACAGGATCTTGGCCAGCAGAGAATTCCATAAACTGGATTTTAAAAACAATAGTGTTTCCATTTTACACCACGTCTCTCCATCCTCAGTGTGTTTAAATTATCTAGATGGCTTTTCCGACTAGAGTTTACAAAATAATAATAAAACCATTTTAATCCCAGCCAGCCGCCACTTCTAACTGTGTCATCGAAGGCCGTCATATCTTTGTTTTTCGTTCGACGTGTTCACAACCCAGTATTTACCAGGCCCATTTCATAGTCAGTTGTCAACTTCGGTCATATGGTTTTTGTAAAAAAATTACCAAATGTTTCTGTCTTGCCTTTACCCAAAGAAGGAAAAAAATAACCCTTTTAATTTACTAAAATCTGGTCTCGTCTCTCGGTATGTTTATCGATCTTAAGGTGTCATATCTCGCGGTGTAGCTATCCACACAGCGCTTCAACACTTAAACAGTTACATCTCTCTTGGTATAGCTATCGAGCTATCCCTTCAGCCCTTAAGCTGTCATACTCTGATATTTATAAATGTTATATTCGATTTTGACATGAGTTCGATAATGTTAGTTCTTGCTTATTTTTTTCCTCTTTTTCATACGAAATAGCAAAAAATACAAGACTCAAGATCAACTTAAGGCTCGCTCTGATTTTTAAAATGTGATATCAAAAACAGGAAGTGGTCGGAAGTGGAGACTATGAAAATAAGAAGGATAGACTTTTGACTCATGACGAAGGGCAGGGAAGCATCCAGGGACACTGTGTTCCACACAGTGGCAGTTTTTGGGGAATTTTCTCACATTCAGAATACGGGAGAAATAAGATTAATTCGACTCCGTGGAAATAGCATAGTGTTCTCTAGTAATAAAGGACTGAATTGGTGAAACTATAGAATGGAACTGATCTGAGCTATTGTGGTTAATATGATAGTTAAATCATGATTATGCATCCCTCAAGCAGCGTCTTGATATTTCTCAGTAGAGTGTCCTCTGATATCACACTGTAATCGTTCGAAAGAAGAATATCCACGGTTTGGAAGACACTTTTTAGCAATGAAATCTGGTCATTTTGATTGGTGATGTGATCACTATGAATCAGAAAGTCTTAACTAGGGTCAATTCCTAGGAAAAACGTTTAATCTGTTATAAATATAGCAAATGTTAGCACTGGTATACAGCAGGATTACAATCATAAAAAGAGAGAACATTTAAAAGAAACACTATTTCGTACTACTAATAATTGCCTCTATTATATTTGATACCTATGCAATAATTGGTTTTAAAAATACAAGAGAAAACCTGCGTTTAAATTATAGGATAGGTTAAACTGTTAATCACTTGGTCCAATCACTTCTTTTTGTTAAAGAAATCCAGCATTTTTTGGTTGGCGGTTTGCTCTACTTGATATGATTTTTGGAAGGGACAAGTAAGAATACATTGATGCTTACTTACTGTGGATACGTCTGCTACGCAGCACAATAAACGGAGATTTTGACTACTTAAAAAATATTTTTACGGCTTATCAACCTTTTCAAGGTAATTTAAAACCAGAATGTTTTTTTTATTATTATTTGAATTTATTAGAGATAATAATGATTTAGTGATACAGGACTTTTTACTACGTTCTAATTGTTTAAGGCTTAAAAGCCACTCGAGGTAGAAAGTTACATCATAGGAGGCTTAGTTTATGCAGATATGTTGGAATGACAATTGTTAACCCTAGACATGAACGGGTTAAGAATGCTTGCATTATTTTCATTTTTCAGACTGTTATCCTCATATTCATTGCTATATTTCAGTTCAAAATTCCAATCACCGGAAGAAGGCCAGATCGTACAACGGCTGAAACGTTATGAATATTCCAATGAAGATGAAAATAAAAATCTGAATAATGTAAATATAAGTGATTATAATACCTCATCTCCGAGATATAGACATAGGTTAAGAACGTAGTGATCAGGGAAGCATCCTCATGGGAATTGATTCCACAAAGCCGCGGTTGATGGGTAGAAGTCGCTCGAGTGGAAGTTATATCTTACCAATGGAATACGTAACATAGCGGAACTTAGCCGTGAAGCTTAATACCCGTGGAAGTAAGGAATGTGCTTTTCCTGAACATTTGCCATGGAAATAGCGACAGGGCAGAAAGAGGTTGGCGACGTTTCATCTGGGAGAAAAATCTTGGCAGGTGGAAGATATTTCACAACCCACAAGTACTGAGAGACACTTTCGAGACAGGAAATTGATGACTGGGCAACCCCGTCTCCTATATCGAAGCAGTACTCCATTTTCGGCCTGATCTGTCTCTTGCAAATATAGCGGATAGCAGTACGTGTCAGGTACTTAGTAGAACAGGGTACAGTGAACTGGCCATCTTTCCAGCATCTCTACCGATGGATCGTATGTATGCGTTTTTATTCATTAATCCAGAGCTCGGTAGAGAAGAATTTGATTAAAAAATTTTAAAAAGAAAAGAAGATTAGAAAATAACCTTTCCCAATGGCATTTGCGTATAAGTTAATATAACGAACCCAACTGGATTTAGAACACGGCTTTTCAATTTTTAATTCCGAGTCGTTATCCTTTATACCACTCACACACCAAAGCTTAAAGCATTCGGAATTCTCAAACAGTTACCCATCTAGGTACTGACAATGTTCGACGTTGCTTAGCTTCAGTGATCCGACGAGAACCGGTGATTGGACGTGATATAGCCGTAAACCCACTAACAGTGAATGATACAGAGACAGGGCGCGTCTTGTGTCTACAAGAAAAAGAGAGGAGACAAGTAAATACGTTCGATTAGATCTGCGCAACATTTATGTTTATGTCTGTTTGGTTGAAAAATAAAACCTGCTCTTTTATAACTTTCGCTCGACGTTTGAACTTAAGGTGTACATGGCGGTTTCGAATTCTGTAAGAATCTTGGAGGTTAATAAGTTTGTGTTTTTTGGTTTAGTTTTGTTTACGACATGGGATATTTAATGCCGACAAGATTTTTAGAATAGATTCGTTCGTTTGATTGTTCAGCAGCATATTAACACCTTTATGGGTCATTTAATGCCGAAATTTATTTTTATTGGGAGCATTAGTAATTTTTTTTTTACAAAAATATTTTGCTGGTAATTTGTTTTTTTCCAAAAAGTATTGCTGGTAATATTTTTTTCAAAAATATACTACTGCTACTTTAACTATGAAAATCTATTTTTATATTATCATAGTGTTTTGTCACTAGTTTGGGGTTTAACTATTTGCTCATAGCTGGGACCCAAAACAGGTGCTACCACCCCAGGTTATAGTAGACCTGGGAACAACACCAATCAAGAAGTAGTTCCACGTTCCTCAAACCGTTCCAATCAGAATTCTTGTCGCCGGATAGAGTCATACTCATGACGCTTTTTTTTTAGTTTGCCTTATTCTTATGATGCCTATGCTTTTCGATTCAAAGACAAAACAATGCAAATAATTCGATTTTTAACGTGTACCTCACTAGCGTAGATAATTACAATAAGCAATGCATCTAGTTATCGTAAGACTCTCATCTCGTTCTAATATTCACGCCTATTGTGAATTCGGATAAAACGATTTTCACTTAGTTAACTTCCTGCTTCCAGACTAAGGCACATTTTGGAAATATCTTCGTCTATTCAGTTTCACCGTGAAACAGTGATTCCGCTCTTCGTTTCAGGCTTAGCCGTAGATTAAGTTTTAATATATGTCTTTAATATTTTCAATTCTGAATATCTCTTTCCCCCCCGGCATATTTCTCGCATTAATCATACGCACGATAATAATTTCCATCCTCATGAATGAAGTCAAGCGCACATAACAGAATTCCAAGTTTTAATTTACAGCCCAACATATGAGGAAAGAAACTTTGTTAGTCTGTAGAAATAATTTCCCCTCGTACGTCGTGTTTTTGGTTGAAGATTTCAATTTTACCAAGGACTCATGGCATAGATCAATGGCTAACAAACTAATCTCGCAAGACATTAATACAGATTCTGGCCTCCATTAATCGTTATGACCTTGTGCAAGATTAGTCGATCTCAATCGATATATAACGGACTCCTATATAAAGTATTAGTAAACTAATATTACAGTTTAATTATAATGAGTTCGATTTTTGCCACGGGCCATTCCTTGATGCCTTTGCGCCAGACAACGTTAATTATATTAAATGTTTACTGTAACGCCCGGAGTTAAGAGACGGTTCGAAATGCTAATCTTGAGAAACTACAGTTTATGAGTTCTATGCTTATCCATTTCTAGGTACAGAAAATTTTTAAGGGTCATTAACAAAGTTCATTGATTAAATTATCAGTCTCTCCATACATTGCTTTTTAGTTCGGTCCTCAGACCTTAAATTTCGGCGGCCTTGTGCCAGACTAGTCTAAGCAAACAAATAGCTTTAGAAAAATTGTGCGACGAGAATCGAATTCTGGTCGCGATGCAGCTAACCGATTCCCTTCTTATAAGCTCCATATTGTAAAGCGAAAGTTTTGATGGGGTTTCTCAGATTAAATATTTAAAATAATCAACAAACCTTTTGTCGTAACCTTTTTAAGTCGTCTTATTCTTCTCCTTTAAAAGTTTAACTGCAGGAAATCGAAGCAAATGTCTAAAAGAATAAGAGAATAATTATTAAACACAGAGAACAATAAAAACACAAATTACGAAGTGAAAAGATAATGATTGATATTACATTAAAATATTTCAAGATCAAAGTTAACCGAAAAGCAAGAGACAGGAAGAGGGTTCCACAAACGAAGAGTATTATCATAGAACTTACGGTTACATCTAGATATTTCAACTGTAAAATGATGAGACCTAGCTGCCAATCAAGTACTGTGCTTAAGTTCATAAACTCTATGTACCAAAGAGGAAAGCTCATCGGAAAAATTACCATGAAAATATTGATAGAAAATGCTCATGGAGGCTTTGTTACAGCGGTGGGAAAGTGACAGGAGTCGAGATGCCAGGTCCGGAAAGATAACATTGCAGATTCCACTTTAGATTTTGTCAAGCATTTCTAAATTCATAGCAGAAGCGCCAAACCTGATGTGATAGAAATATTCAGTTCATGGATGAATGGTATATTTTCCTACTTCAAATATTAGAAAAGATTCGTTTACACGGGAAAACCGTTACTGTATTACGTTACTAGATGCCAAACAGCGAGTTTGTGGCTAGAGAATGCGTCTAGTGAATAGACTAAAATGAAAAGCAAAGTAAGGTAAGGATGCCTTTTCTCATCTGATTTATTTGCATATCGAAACCAGGATTGATCGCCGGCATATACTTAAAAACATAAGTTATACGAATGACACTATTTACTCAGAAACTAAGAGAGTAAACTGACATACTTTCAGAAAAAAAATATTAATGGAAGGCAAGATGAAAGGACTATTACCTGTTATGAGACAGGATGTGTGGTGTTCAAAAAAGAGACAATTCAATGTGTGATCTCTATAGTCAAAATCAAGCCGATACAGATTTTTTTCTGGAAAATGTATTAAGAAATAATGGAAATATCAATGTGCATAGGTTTAGCGATCAATGTCTTCGAGAAATTCTTCACATTATTAAGGCTTAGATGAATACTTGCTGTCTAAAACCAAAAGATGATGAAATGCCATATAATATGCAATATCTGTCTATATTTCTGAAATGAGATATTATGTACATTATTTACATTATTCGGACTATTGACCTCATCTTTGTCGCCATATTTATTACAACGTTTCGGCCATTTTATGCTCCAGCCTTCTTCAGGTGGTTGGAATGTCGAACTGAACCCATAATTTCGCTCACTGGGGTAGGCTGTTCTAGTTCCACGTGCCATGTTTAATGGATGTCAGTTATCAGTTATCTCCTGTTAATTTTTCCCTCTGAAAGTTCTCCACTGCCTTAACCGGGTATTGAACTCATACTCTTTGGGTCCAGTCTAACCAACGCCTTTATACACTTGCTTACTTTATGGTTGCTGAAGACATTAGGTTTATAATACACAGAAATTCAGACACATATGTCATCAAAGACATCGCACAGTGGATAAAGGCGTTGGTTAGATCCAGTGACAGGACCCAATGAGTGTGAGTTCAATACCCGGTTCAGTGGAGAACTCTCAGGGGGAACAATTAACAGGATAACTGATAACTGACACCCATTAAACATGGCACGTGGAACTAAAACAGTCTACCCCAGCGAAATAAAGGGTTCAGTTCGACATTCCAACCACATGAAGAAGGCCGGAGCGTGCAACGACCGAAACGTTGTAATAAATATGGCGACAAAGATGAGGACAATAGTCCGAATAATTTAAAAATAATGTATACAATATACAATCTCATATATCACATTCAATAAGAATAGCATAACCAGAGCATATGGTTAATGAGGAAGTTTTAAGAAAAATCATGGGATATTATACGTAGAATCTGAAAAAGTACCGGGACATATAATGAGGAAAGAATTCCTAAGAAGGTTCACACTCGCAGATCATCTTGAAGGCAAGATAAGCAAAAATAGCGAATAGATGGCCGAATTTTTTAAAAAAAATGGTGACATAGAGTCAAAAGCTAATTAGGGCAGAGAAAAGACAGGAAGCTGAAGGAACTAGTCGCATAAAAGAACAAAAGGAATGTGTCACGGTCATACACGACAACATCTTTTTGTGGTCAAGAATTAAAACACTGAATACAACAGTTATAAAATCGAGATAAGGTTGACGTCAAATATCACGAGACGATGATCAAACAAGAAAAGAAATACTTATCTGATCTCAGTCACGGGGAAAACTTGAAATGTTTTCTGTGATCACTTATTAAGAAAATCAAAGTTCTAGTTTTCCTTAGACATGTTAACATAAAACTCTTCATTATGGATATTGTATCATAAATGGCGAAGAGGGAACCACATAATCACGACCCGTTTTTATTTTGATATTGTTTTCAAGAAACATACACTTGCAATGCTTCTTTCACATCAGTTCTCTTGTCTTTGTATTCCTTATCACATCTGGAGGGTTATAAACTGCGCCCATCCTCAAAAAAGAATACCCACGATGTATTAAACTTCAAAATCTGATTTCTCGATGGAAGACGTAAGCTCAATCTCTGAATCAAGTAGTGCAGGATTATACAACAGATTAGTTGTGATTTTTATATACATCAGAAAGGGAAACTAAAGTTTCCTAGTTTTCAAATATAGTAGAATAGGCTGAGTGATGGAAAATTCAGCATCTCTGGCCCACAGTAACATATAAAAGGCCAGAGCAAATAAAGCGCTTTATTCGACAATTCCTGAACTTTGTCAGATTCGATAGTCACCTAAGAAATGTTGGAAAGTTGAACAACCAAGTATTTGTGGTAAAAATAGTAAAGATGAAGACAGTAGTTCGATTGATTCATTTTATATAATTTAAAATTGTGTTTATAATCAATTCTACTATTCGTAATTTCTTAGCTTGATCACAGGCATGAAACGATGCGCGATTGAAAGCCGCCAGCCATGTTGTACAAACACAATACGTTCTCATTTAACAACCAATTCTTAAGCATTGTTACTAAATCTCACCAAATTCTATAAGCAAACTCCACAAAAGTCTCAAAACGCAAATGACTTTTGCCACTGATTCTATTAAGACTAAAATGGCGGGTATGATGAATTGATATATTATTTTAGATCATTATTTTAGATTGACGAACTGAATCCTTTCTAAAGACACAGGCATCATTAATGAGGAATTGGTAATTCTTGGATTGATGAGATTCTTACTCTGCTTCATGAATTCATTTCATTTACGAATTAATATAAATATCCTGAAATCTGGATTTCCCTTAGGAAATTTCTGCATTTTCTGAAGAAGTTTGCACCGCCCAATTTCATGTCACGTACGTTAATTTACAGAAGTTTTCGGGTAATGATCAAAAGCTGCTTACTTCTCTTTCCGATTAAGTGGTGGTGCGAAGGTGTTATTATATTGATTGATTATTTATCAAGTTAAAAATAAGAACTTTCACGTTTCTCTCCTTAATTCTTCAAATACCCGTAACAACTTGAATATCTATGAAATCTCGAGATTAATGTAAATTTCATTAATCGTTTGATAACAACGCAGCACGTTTCACGCTGAGAACGTTAATCGTTTTCAACTCATTATCAACCTTTTGCAGGTTATTTAAAGCTAGAAAATATTTTCTGTTTGTAAGTATTTTTGGGATTAGTTTTTAAGTGTTTAATTTCTTCTGTTGAGTATTTGGAAAATTATGCCTTTCTTTGTTAATTTTATATGAATCAGGATCATTAATGCTGAAATATCTGTATTTTACAATTTTAAACAAATTTAAAATTGAAACTATTAGAAAAAATCTGAAAATCTCTCGAGGGCATTTTATCGCTTTTGGTTTGCTACGTAACGGTATTAACCGTCTCCAAATTGATTTGTTATATCACTCAATAAGACATTTTTTTTGTTTTATAATAAACAGTATTTATAACATTAACCGGCCTGAATGTCCGAGAAATTTTCATAGAAAATATTTGTCCTCCGACAGGATTCGAACATGTATCCTATACGGAACCGTCATTTAGCCTGACGTGCTCTTAACCACTCGAGCCACGGAGTGTCGTTCGACTAGCAAGAATTTGAGTAGATATGAATGTGCGTGAGAAATTCATGGAAGATTGAAGTTTAAAGGCAGTAAATTCGACTCCATCCGCATCCTGGGTAAGACGATAAACTACGTTCAACAGTAAGGCCACTGATCAAGAGGTTTTGAGGAGCGTGGAACCACCTCTTAATTGCTGGTGTTCCCAGGTCCACCCTAACTCGGTGTGGTAGCACCTGTTAGGGTCCAAGCAATGGGCAAATAGTTAACACTCAGATTACATTCGAGTCCTAAGTATGACGATATACATCCGCGTCCTGGATATGAGGATAAACTACATCCGCGTCCTGGGTATGAGGATAAACTACATCCGCGTCCTGGGTAAGACGATGAACTACATCCGCGTCCTGGGTATGACTATAAACTACATCCGCGTCCTGGGTATGACGATAAACTACATCCGCGTCCTTGGTATGACTATAAACTACATCCGCGTCCTGGGTATGACGATAAACTACGTCCGCGTCCTGGGTATGACGATAAACGACATCCGCCTCCTGGGTAAAGCGATAAACTACGTCCAACAGCAACGCCTCTGATCAGGAGGTTTTGAGGAGCATGGAGCCCTCTCTTAATTGCTGGTGTTCCCAGGTCAACCCTGATCCGGGGTTGTAGCCCTGTTCGGGTCCCAGCTATGGGCAAATAGTTAACACCCAAACTTGTGTAAAAATAGGTTTTAATACCAGAAATACTTTGTAATATAAAAAATTATTACCAGCAATAATTTTTGAGTGAAAAATTATTATCAGCAATACTTTAAAAAAATACCAACAATACAGTTCTACATTCTTTGAAAAAATATGACCAGCTATAGATTTCTTCAAGGAGAAATATTCCCAGAAATAGATTTTTGAAGAAAAAACATTACCAGTAATAAAATGTTGTAGTCATTAAATAACCCATTGAGGTGTTGATAGGCCGTAAAACAAAAACCAAAGCAAAACAGACTTTCCTGACACAAAGAGATTCGGTCTATCTGAGCTATATATGACAATCTCACGAAATATTACTCTTATAAAAATGCACCATGAGACATAGAACAAGCCGTCATATCTTAAATGAAAGAATATTTTCCAGAAGTTGGTAGAATTGGTTGTTTCCATAAATCGAGTTAGAATCTCCATAAAAATCTCAAATATGAAATTAATATCATAACAACGCAGAGATCGCTTTGAAAGTTAAATTGTGCAGAAATTAACGGTATATCAACTCATGTTGATAGACTTTATTCAAATATCTTATAATGTTTTAATGCCACGTCCTTTCAGGACGTAAGCGATCATGTCTCCCGGGGATTTCTTTTTTTTTATCTGTGAATTGCCATGACTTATTGGGAAGAAAGTGAATTTGCTTCCGACCACATTCTCTATGATATGGAATTTAGGGCATTCCTTCTCCTAGACCGAGTGCTAGATACATTTAGACATTTCAATCTATCCTGCTACCAAACATTTAACTGTGTACAGAAAAGATAGATTCGTGCTTTCCCCAAGGATGTTAGTGTAAAAGTGAAAATAATAGACTATCCCGAAACTTGATCTCAGCTCGGCGTTAATAATCCATTCACCACCAGAAATATCTATAATTTATTTTATTCTACTAATATTATAACGTTGATTAAATATCCATATCTTTTATAAAAGCAATAATACTGATTATTTAAATTCGTTATGTTGTAATATATTTTAATAATAAATAGGGTTAATCCGGAAAATAGAAATTTTCGATTATCAAGCAAACATTTGAGTACTAGAGTGAGACTAAAATATCCGGCGGCCACAAAAATCTTTACAAAAAATATAAACACCAAAATACGATCGGCAAAAAATTGGCGCCAAATTATTCGATTCCGTCTGAAAGATATGAAAACATAAAATAAAAAAAAACTATCTACTTTCTCTATCAAATATTAATTACCTACGACTGTATGTTAGTGGCTATTATCATCCTCCTGATATTTGCAATGCAGTGAAAATTAATGTTCTTATCGCTAGAGCACAACATCGGTACAATTATTTTATACACGTTCCAGGCAAAATGTGAAATGATTGGCTGATCTCAAAATTTACGAAGGGATAATTCTTGATTTTTATTAAATGCTTAGCAGGTGTTACACATCGCCAAAAATTAAAAGAAAAATGTTGTTAATAATGAGAAATAGACAACTACGATTTCAAAAAAACATAATAAGGGAAAATGTGAGACTCCCCACCTCTGCAACTCGCTGCACAAAGATATAGACCCCACGTCGTAGAATTTCTGTGCAGCGGATCGAGCGAGAGGTAGGCTCACAGGCAAAAAGAAAAACACAACTACAAACTTGGGTAGGACGAAAGAGGAGGGAGGGCGTGTGACCTTTTTGTGGATGATTAACTCTGGGCTGATTCTCGGCTGGCAAAAAAATATATATATCTTAGCTAACAATGTCCGGCTGCTAATGGGTCGCTCTTCGTTGTTACGTGCTCCGGCCTAAATCAACCTTCCTCGAACCTAAACTAAGTCTAACTAACTGCCGTGACCCAAAGCGCTCCCGTATATATGCAGAATCCTCTTTCATCATTTCCGGACAAGGGACACCCACGAATAAACCCATAACTTTTTCATGACCATTTCTCCCTTTGAAGAAAGTGGACATAAAAATATTTCTTAGCCTAGCTGACTCCGATTCAGGGACATTAAATTCAGACCCTTTTAAGTTTTGACCAGAGCCGGTCTTTTTCCTATCTTCGTATTTTGACAAGTACTTAACACTCATCTACCCTTTTGGCCATATGTCCAAAACATGTTTTTATCTAGATTCCTAATCTAGTCATTGGGTCTTGAAGTTTGATACCCAGGTCAAATCTTCTCGCACATATGTGTGCGCGCGCACGCACACACAGATGTGGGGGTGTATATATACACACACACAGATGTGCGGGCGCACACACACACGCGTGCGCATATATCCAACTCATAGTGTCACAAAAACGGCTTGGAAAATTTAATATACACATGACACAGATAATTATAAACCTCTTAAGTTTGCGCAAATATATAGCAGGAAGAAATAAGAAGGGATGGTAAAGAGTAAAGAGTCAGAATGTTGTGGAGAGCTATGAACATCTGCATCCTAAAAAATGGTTCATATACCAATCTACGCGCGCTATATAATACGAATATCATATAAGAACCATATTATGATATTAGTATAATGGAAAAATCATATTACGATATCAGTACCACGGATGAAAAATGTCAGACAGCTGAACTCTTCGGTCATCTAGCTCTCACATGTCAATAGGGAAATGGCTGGTTTGTATCATTCAATATCTCCAGAACGAAGGTAGTGACGTTTCATCACCATCGAGCAGACCCTAAATCGGTTCTGTGGGTGGTAATATTCCCAATGAGGCTCGAACGTCTATTTTGTATAATGGTCACTGCTGACCTCAAATAGAGTTCGTATATTCATATAGTCGTAAATTCAGACAATCACTAAAGATGTCCGTCCTGGGTAAGACGATAAACTACGTCCAACAGCAAGATCAGGATGTTTTGAGAAGCGTGGAACCTCCTCTTAATTGCTAGTTTTCCCAGATTCACCCTGACCCGGGATGGTAGAATCTGTTAGGGTCCCAACTATGGCAAATAGTTAACCACCAAATCGGGGTCAATACATTTTTGAAGAAAAAATATTACCAGCCATACATTTTTGAAGGAGAAAAAAATATTTGCAGCAATACATATTTGAAAAAATATTATCAGCAATAAAAAATATTTTCAGCATTAAATAACCCATTCAAGTTGATATGCCGTAAAGCAAACCAAACCAAACCAAACCAAACCAAACCAAACCAAACCAAGCCAAGCCAAACCAAACTTCAACCATGTTCTATTTTTCCAAGCGAAAGATAAACCCAAGAATGGAGTATTGCTGCCATATACTGGTGATGCCTAGTCCTTACAGATGAGCTATGAAATCGTTCTAAAGCCGGTGGGTGATGAAATATTTCCAGCCTGCAGCCCTTATCTCAGAGATGAAACTCTTTACTAAGTTATTCTTATTAATACCACCAGTTGAGACATTCACATCTCAGGCCCGACCTGCCATGTCCACGGCGTCATGCCATCTTCATTCCCGTCGTATTTCTCTGGCAATGGGTAAGTTCTACTCACACAGATTCTTTCCCAGAACTGATACTTTGGTAACGAACACCTGGGTTAACGAATCGTCGATTATCACAATCGTAACTGATATCTGTCCCACATTACCCCACAGGATATGCACTCTATACTCTATCCTTCCTCCTCACCAACGGCTTTGCAACAATTTCACTAAGTAATTGTCTATTTTGAATGTGTCCTTTGCTTTGACTGGGGGAACTCTCGGGCAATTAATATGCTTTTCAAAACACATTTGGCAAGAGATGTGTCTGTGGAACAGAATGCAAGAAGTGAATTATAGTAATTCCCCATGTATACGCATTTTTTCTAAAAAAATAATAAGCAAAGTTAGAGGAGCGTATTATGCACAGCTACAAAATATCTTAAAAAAAATTGCCGTTTCATAGGACGATTTCAGTTTCGAAATGACTACTCACAAGAAAACATACGACAATTTGACACCAACATTCGGCGATTGCGACCCCATAAGGATGTCAAATACAATCATATGTACCTAACAATACTTACAAATGTAAAATAAAATAAGAATTATCATAAAACTAAATTATAAGAATATTATTCTATGTTTAAAACTTATTTTTGTTTTAATAAGAGTAGGAAACGCTGGCGGTAATGAAATTGGAGAGGTACGATTTATAAGGTTTGATTACCAAACAAGGGGTGCGTACTGTGCATGAGTAAAGGCATTTTCTCACGCGTTCAGCACAATTTTAGGGGTGCGTATTATGGATGAAGGCGTATTATATATGTTGAATTTCGGTTATGCCTTTCGCAATGGCATTATCATGAATTGAGAAGAAGCGATCTCGCTCGCTGTTTGAAATAGTCTGACCAATTCTATTTTTCTGTCACCGTGACGCCAGGTTGTAACCGTATATTTCAATTCTCTGTCGTCTCGTAATCAAAACCTGCTGAAATATACACCTTGCTTGCTTCATCTGACCAAAGATCAAGAACTTCATTCGGCATTCACTTACCATTTACCGTCGTGTTTCTTGAGCATTTGTTTGGTGATATTAATACAATTTTCATTACAGACATGCAGGTAGTGTTCATTACAATAGGAACTGCCATAAAATATATTAATGAAAATTATGATTTCATCTTTATGGAAATTCCTGATTTTCTAGAATTTACAGAAAATAAAAACAAATCAATTACAACATATGTACACTATTTACATTATTCGGACTATTGTCCTCATGTTTTTTGCCATATATATCACAATGTTTCGGCCGTTGTACGCACCGTCCTTCTTCAGGTGGTTGGAATGTCGAACTGAACCCTTTACTTTCGCTCAATAAGGCTGACTGTTCGTACAGAGTCTAATGGATGTCGGTTATTAGTTATCTCCTGTTAATTCCCCTCTCCAAGTTCTCCAACGCCTTAACCACATATTGAACTCACACTCTTTGGGTCCTGTCACTGGATCTAAAGACACATGGCACAGTGGATAAAGGCATTAGTTAGACATGTCACGTGGAACTAGAGCAGTCTACCATAGCGAGGCACATACTTCCGCCCTTCCATTTAAGGAAAGATTCCTCTTGCACCACAGAGGAACTGAAATCACGCCCTTCTCCTGCCCCTCCGACTAATTCATTTTTAACAGGAGATCGGGATCGAACTAGACGCCGAATATCTTGACCGGCACGTCCGTCCATAAGAAAGATCCGGGAAGAGAAGTTCCCTTCCACGCGCCCAACCGGCAGCCAACAGTTTTATAGCAGTTGATCTTGACCCCTGTCACCGTATCGTACCTTTTGACCTCTTTGCCGACTTCGTCAATCTTGTCTCTGCTCGATGGAAAAACGGAAATATCGTTAGTATAGGCAGAGTACCACGTCGAGGTGATAGCAACAGGTAGGGAAATTCTGCGTAGCACTGGATTCGTCCTTAACTTGCGAAGGAAAGGTGCCAAGACAAGAACGTACAGCAAAGGCGAAAAGGGTAACCTTAACGAATGGGATGAGACTATTCGGAATGCTCCAATCTAACCGCATTCACTTCCACAAGCACACTAGAAGTCGGATCCAAGTCCGAAATTACGGCTCGAGACTGGTGGCCGAAAAGACAGCCTCCCGAAACTATGGTCAACCCTATCGAATGTCTTCGACAGATATAAACTGATCAATGCCGTTCACTGCCGACCTGTTCGATTATCACGCATACCAAATAAAGATTGTCTTGAATAGTCCTGCACTTCCCAGCAGATCTCTATTCGGAGCCAACCAGACTAGAGAGGACAGACTGCAAACGGCTGGCTAAGATCTTGGCAAAAATCTTAAACTCTGTATTTAACATCGTCAAAGGCCGAAAGTTACCTATCCCATTTCCACATTGTTTTGTTCTTACATAGTAACTTGATCACATCCCTGATGAAGCGTTGAAGTATAGACCTCTACTTCATCCAGTTGTTGTAAGTCGGTTGCAGCAGAGGAACAAGGACAGGCGATTGCATCAAGTACATTTTGCAAAGAAGAACATCTAATCCCGGTATTTTGTGCCGGCCAACCATCTTAAGCGCTTTCCAGATTTCCGACTCTGCAATGGGACACTGACACCAAGCCGCTCCAGCTGCCTCGAAGCGAGGAAAGTCGCCCAAACAAGCGTCGAAGTGATCAGTGTTCAGGCCGGGCTCTCTGGTGAACAGATACTGAAAGTAATTTCGAAAAGCCTCACATATATCCGCGTTTGTAGTCACGATCCGCTTATCCGGCAATGTGATGCACGCAATATGTCTATTAGATACATTCGTAACTTTCTTTAGCGGACATATTCGTCGTTTCGGAAGACATTCTATTTAACCTAGCTCTAACTACCAGAGTTTGATCCTTCTTGATAAGCAAGGAGACAAATTCTGCCTAGCTAAGGCTACTTCCCCACTATCACGGCATTTGGTTACTCGATCTACTTTTTGCTCAGATGAAGTTTGCGCTGCCAATCTAACCAGATTGAATCGACAATTGTAATCAGCAGCAAGCGACCTATTTTCGATTTTAAATTATTCCATCACATATTCCCAACCACAAACCCCGACAATTTCGCTCTTACCATTCGTAGCAGCTGGTCCTGGAAATCTCGCTCACCAAACAATCATGCGCCCAATTTTCTGTAGCCAGCCATCTTAATCTTAAACATTTACACGAACCCGGGTAAGCCTATGATCCGTATAAACTCTCGAATTAAAACTTGGACAGTGTAAAAGACCTACATCGACTCTCTTAACTAAGCCTCGGTCGAAGTAACTAGAACGCACCACCGAAGCCGAGCTGCCCTTATTAGTCCAAGTCCACACTACCACCCAGGACGCTCATTACGATATTTATCGACAAGATCAAACTTGCCGATAAAGTTTACTAAATGGATTCACATCCCGGTTGTTAGTACCCAATCTTACCCTATACGATCTATGTCAGGATCAAGGACGGCATTCCAATCCTCCACTAAAACTACCAGACGAGATGTCGTCAAAAACGGCTCGATACTCCGAAAGAAAGCAGGCAGTTCAGCTAATGTGACGCAGTGATTTATCATTTATGGGAACATCCAGTACGCAAAGCCCACTTGTCGGATCTGCGAAGACAAGAGCACACGCCGCATCCAAAGACTTGCTCACTAGCCAGGAAAAAAAAAACTATCGCGCATCCATCAAACATGCGGAATAGAGGACAAACTACTTAGACAATATGTATTCATGATCGCGAGTTGAAAATCTGTCCACCAGTATGCACCAGTATGCAACATACAACTGAAGATCGGGAGCCAGCCTCGACCTGCGAGATTGAAAACTCAGGCCGCGGGCATTTGCGCTAGATAGCCAGTGCTATTATCATATATCATGGCTAAGGTAAAGACACTGACGACTTGCTCCACTGAACCTGCGCCGATCTCACAGTTATGATTCTATCAAGAGACAGGTTCGCTAATGTCCCAAGGGAACGTAAATTTTAAAGCCCTAAACATGAAGTGGATGCTACTCTGAACAACATTGCTTTAATTTTTCATCTATTCGTCGAACATACGTATATGTTACTGGGGGTACTCATTTTAAGACTGTATTTTGCCAATAATATGCCCCGTACCCGTGCCTGATCGAACCACTGTGAGTACCCACTTCGCCTTTCAGAATGTTTCGGGATTTTTCATTTCCCATTTATTTGTCTCATGTTTAGCAGTCATCTTTCACTTTTCTATCCTCTGTAAGGGTTTTTTTGGCTTGTGCTTGGGTTATGAGGCAGATGTCTTCCACTAGTTGATATGAAGGTTTTCTGGCCAGCCACATCCAGACAGTTGGGGATATACCGGAAGGCTATACCGTCCAACATAATTTCGAAGATCCATGCTCCGTTCATATCTTCGGAGGTAGCACTGAGTGTCAAACCATATTGGTCCAGATACGTGCCCAAGTGCTCCCCTAATCCTGAGGAAGGACTTCGAATATTGCAACAATGGTCCTTCGCCTGCCCTCATATCCGGTTCTTATTCTAATGTATCATGACTGGAAGATTCTACACAATAGACAGGCGTGGGTATCAATATGTCCCACATGAAAAAAATCATTGTCCTTCATCAAGCTTTGGGGATTAATCCCCAAAGACGTCTACGACTTGATGACGGTATTTTTTGTGGAACGACAAATATTGTGCGTACGCTTGACGACGAGGAAGACGGACAATTCGTTTCTGAACATCTATAATTCTTGGGTATCCATCAAAATTCCATCTTCTTTAATAAGATCTGCGTAACTTCTGGCCGGGCCTTCCAACAAGAGGGCGATTCCACGGCCACAAAGATTTTTCTTAGCTTGACTTTCCTCCTGGCCACCATTATCTTCCGTCGAATGTCTAATTTGCTTTTTGGGGCCACCATACATTTTTTTTTATTTTGGATATTTTCGGACACCATTCTTTTCAGATTCCTTTTTATGTTGGGCCACTGTATCTGCAAAACTGGAATTGTTTTGAAAATCCAACTCTGTTGATCATTTATCGGGTGGTTTCGCCTTCCATATCGTCCCAAACACATTTTCCTTTACCGACCGACCTTTGCTGGACATGATGGAAGATTTTCCGTGCTACAGAGACTTCTTTTTTTTCAAACAAGTACGAAAATAAAATTTTTTTTTTTTGTCTTTGTGTGATAAAAAGAAGCGTAAAACAAACTTCAACCAAATTATGACCAAATAAAAACGGGAATATTTAAACATTAAAACTTAAAACGATTTAACAACTAAAACTATATGAAGATAAAATACACAACTCAAAATCAAATGCTGGTTATATTAAACAAAGAAATAAGTTTGACAAAACTCAAACAAGAAAAATAAAAATAAAAGTAAAAAGAAAGTTCGGCGTAGATGAAAAGCTTTAAAGTGTTTTCTAAAGAAGTACGAAAATAAAATTTTGTGTCGCTGTGTGTTTTTTAATAAGGAAAAAGAAGAAACAGAAAACACAATACAGAAACCTATTAAAGAAATTAATTAAATAATTCACTCACATCATAGCAGCAGAAATTAGCCCTGTATTCACGGAGATAAAAAGATACTTGACATAAAATAAAACGCACACAAATAACAGGAAAAGCATAGTAAAATGTATATTAATTACATACAATTTATTTATATTTTTGCGTTTAATGGTTTGTGTATTTTTTAGGTTACAATTTTTTATAATATATGTGATAAAAGGAAGAAATTTCTGTATGTTATTACACGTCATATCGCAGAGTGAAGTTGGACACGTGTTGCCCGTACCAAGGTCCGTGATCAAAAGATTGAATTTAATGTCTTTTGGTGGGATGTCCGTATTTCCCGCAGAACAGTTTTTGTTGCATGTTGGAAGTATTTTTTATTATTTTAAATTTTTATTTAATTTATTTTAGACTACGTTTTATGTTATTTTTTTATTTTAATTTATTTATAATTTTCATTATTATTATTATATATTTTATTCTTATTCATTATTATTATATATTTTATTCTTATTCTTATTCATAATAATTCCTTCAACCAGTAAAAATAATTTTATTTTAGTCAAACAAGAATAAGTAAACATAAGAAAAGAAAAAAGAAAGTTCGACAAAAAATATGAAAAAAACAGTGGCTGAAAAGTTGCACAAAAAAATGAATAAAAAACTAACTAAAAAAGAGTTTTAAATTAAACGAATAGAATTTTTGAAATAAATGCATTAGAAAAATAACATTTAGACACAGATAGGAAAAATGAAAAGAAAATTAAGCAGAAAATGGTAAAAAGGAAGTCCAGTGAAAAAAAAACGGTTCACCCGAGAGCAAAAAATAAAAAATAAAACGAACCTTATAACAAAAGAAAAAGAAACAAAAAAGCCAAATAAAAAAAAAACAGATTTATAAAAAAAGAAAAAAAAAACAGGCGTCTAGAATAACTTAATGTTACACCAAAACAAAAAGAAAAATTTCAGCTGAAAAACCGATTGGCGGGGGAAATAAAATATAAAAATGAACAAAAAAAAAATTCAGAACGATGTAATGAATTCAAAACTTAACCCAAACAGATAATAATAAATTAATTAACAAAATTTCTTTCTTAGTCTTTACTATTATTCAAAAATGTGTAGCAGAGGGAAATCGATCTGTTCCTCTTCAAAAGCAAGACACGAACTGTGCTGCTACGAATGTGCTGTAGTAGAAAGTTTATCTGAAAGATTACCATGAAATATTTATAGAAATGGCACAAGGAAACTACATTTCGGCGGCGGGAAAGTAAGTGAAGCCGAGATGCAAGCTCAGCAACAATAATATTGCTGATTATTCTTTGGATTTTATTAAAAATCTCTAAATATGCAGCAGGAACACTAGATCCTATGACAAACCTTTAAAAACTTGCAGGCAACTAACGTTTCCCAGTCAGGCTCTTCTGACACAGCAAAATCAAAATCATATTGTCCGAATCTTACATAGAACACCAATTACTTGCACCATTGGGAATTATGCACATTTCTCTCGCACGCCGCAACGGAGACATATATTCAATTCATATGAACAGATTTCGATAGATAGATAGATAGATAGATAGATAGATAGATAGATAGATAGATAGATAGATAGATAGATAGGTTGAGTTAAAAAGAATACCATAGATAGATAGATAGATATATAGATAGATAGATAGATAGATAGATAGATAGATAGATAGATAGATAGATATATAGATAGATAGATGGGACAGAAATATTTGAATTGAAATTTATTTTACCCTGAAGAACAGTGTATCGGCGAAACTTCAAATCAGAAAGATAGGTCTTCAATTGATTAACTATTGTTAGTCTAATTTGTTGACAGACATCTGCTTACCTTTATACGCGTTAAACCCCAGTCATTCACAGGAATACGTGTATAATAATAATAATAATAATAATAATAATAATAATAATAATAATACACGTAGTCCTATGAATTATTATTAGCGGCTTCGGTATAGTAGTCGTGGCTCGTGGGGGCGCAGTCCTATGGGTAAAAGAGAAACTTGGATGAGTTCCACAATTGACGGTATATCGAGTCTGATTCGCTACCTCTTCGTCACCGAGACCCGTTGGAACATTTGGTATGACGTTTGCCTGATAACGTAAATGTCCAGGATTCAATTCTCACTTGTGGATGCGCACTGCTGATGAGTCCAAAATATAGGACGAAACGGCCATCTAGTGCTTCCTGCATTATGTTGAAGTGTCTTATAGACTCGATGAATTACATAATTATATATATATTGATACTCACTTGTACAGCTTGACTTAATATTATAGTTTATAATATTTTATCACAGCAATAAAAGTGTGAAGTGTGATATTACTAGACATTAAAAATTTAAATTAAATCTCCCGTTGGAAGCCTGATTTTAATATGTCTAGTAATATCAAGCTTCAAACTTTCATTGTTGTGATAAAATATTATAAACTATAATATTAGCAAAAACGACAGGAGACCTGAGAAGCAAATGTAATCTCTATTTAATACAAACACAAAATATATGTATATGAAGATATATATATATATATATATATATATATATATATATATATATATATATATATATATATATATAGAGAGAGAGAGAGAGAGAGAGAGAGAGAGAGAGAGAGAGGCAGGGAGACGGATAGAAACAGAGATAAAGAGATGGAGTGAGAGAGATTCAGATGGATATAGATATATACGGAGGTAATCAGAGGAAAAAAAATTATTTCCTGTCGTTTACGGCTTCTGTTTAAAATAGCGATGTTAGTTAAATGCTTTTCCCGATGACCAAAACTGAAGGAATTTATTTTCTGGTCGATTTCACAGACGAATAGAGATATTCTGCCGAAGACTTGTATCAGAAAGTCCCTGAAGCATTACATTTGCATACGGAACTGGATCTTTGTCGGTATACATCTGAGCGTGGTGAGAAAGAATGCTGACGAAACAGATGCGTTTTCGGAAATGAGGCATAAAATTAACTCGCCCAGATTCTTTTAGCTCAACACGCGGACATCCTGGAAGAACATGTCCGCAACTTTCAGCATAAGGGAAAAGATAAGCCCGATTGCACGCGCTCTAACTAGGAAAGTCTTTACGATAATCAGCATTAAATAAACGTACATGCAGTTGACATGGTAGCAGATATAGAAGTGAGCATAATAATAATGTCCAAATGTTCTGTGTTATGATATATGCACAAATTATACTTTTATTGAAGCTAGCGTTTTAGATATTACGGTGTTCGTGAAGCAGTTACGTAATTCACACGCTATGAATTGTAGCTCGAACAACCGAGGGAGAAATAAGGTTGAATAGAAGAAAAGTATCGGGTTATTTTAGCATCTCTTCGATCTGACAGTGGCTATCGTTTATAAGGAACTTCAGAATTTAATCCCATAAAGAATTATAACTTTAATAACTTATTCTCAGTTCAGATGTATTTACAACATGTCTTGCGTTTCGACGTCAGCTGCTGGCACCCGAGCATCGGAATAGTTTCCTCTCCGTTTATTCCCTCCCCCCTCTCTCTCTGTGTATATATATACTCGACTCTCCCGACATCAGCACATGAGATTTGATTATAGTGGTGGGGGTTTCGTGTAGAACCATCCACACTTTTGGAAGAGCCAAATACAGAGACCCGATACACTACGTGCCACAGGCTCCCCAAACGACCCTCCGCATGCTTTGAATTCAGAGCTGTCCTTCTCCTAGACCAGTTGTCATCCAGAACTATAGAACCCAGTCTGTCCTGCTATTTACCCATAGCTGGAGGGAGAAGAAGAGGATTCATACCTTTCCCAAGGGTATTAGCAAGTAAGTGAATGTAACGGATTATATATATATATATATATATATATATATATAGTCAACCACAGACACCCGGATCCGCTGTATCACAGATCATCAGTGTGGATAGACATCCGATTGCCTCAAGCCGGGATCGAAACTCGACGGATTTGACATCACTCAGAGACACTTACCCTAGGTTATCTTACTGCCTAGGCACAGCATATAAAGGTATTTTAACGCATTATATACGTGCTATATAAACGTTATACTGGATACCATAGAGCTTCGTTCTTACGAAGAGCGATGCATTAAAGCAACAGCAGCAGCAGTAAAAATTCCCGAGGGCATATATATCTATATATATATAATTAAGTAGTTCATTGAGTCTGAAAGAAACCTCAACAGAATGCAGAAAGCACTGGGCGGCCGTTTCGACCTATCTTTGGGACTCATCAGCAGTGCGCATCCACTACCGAGAATTGAAACCCAGACAGTTAAGTTATCAAGCAAACGTCATACAAACTGTTCCAACGGACATCGGCGACGAAGAGGTAGAAAATCAGACTCAATATAGCTTACATATTCCGTGGTGGAACTCAACTGAAATTCTCTGTAACCATAGAGCTGTGCCCCCCACCCCTGGAGCCACGACTACTATTACCAAGCCGCTCAAACTGAAGTATTAGAAGCCGGATAGGACTAAACGGCCGTCCTGTGGTCTCTGCATTCTGCTGAGGTTTCTTTCAGACTCAATGAATTACTTAATTATAATTATCAAATCCTCCTAACAATGTCTATCATGTATATATATATATATATATATATATATATATATATATATATATATATATATATATATATGTATGTATACGTTTATCCAAACATTTCATTGTAAAGTTGACTAATATTGTTGACCGTCACCTTGTGGCACTCACTTTTCGAATCTATGCTCAGTTATTAGTCAAACTGATTCTAACATTAAGAAATCATATATATATATAAGAAACCATTTCCAGGGAAAAAACAGATTCACAAATCTTATAATCTCTTTCATAACCCATGTCCTTCGCAAGAATTCTATGTTTCCTGACATGATGAACTCTTCCCCCGCATATAGATTTGACATGGAAGTAGAGAAACTTACCAATTTATTAATTAACCGTCCATAACCGGTGGCTAGATTATTAAACCCATAGTATGTCATTTGCAGTTTCGACCGAGCCAATCTATAGATTTCTTCTGGTG
Organism: Acanthosepion esculentum; assembly: GCA_964036315.1. NCBI lineage: Eukaryota > Metazoa > Mollusca > Cephalopoda > Sepiida > Sepiidae > Acanthosepion > Acanthosepion esculentum. Next base: position 121,613,631 of record OZ038488.1, on the reverse strand, counting down.
TGTTTTGTAAGGAAAAAGAGGGGGACGTTTTATACTGAAAACAGAGGCAAGCAAAAATAAAATTTAGCTAATATACCGACCGACTAAAGTTCATTCTCAGCAGTACGAGTCACATAATCTCAACATTCGCTCAGGAAACCGTGTAATTCAGCTGATTCCATATTCATGCACTAAGGACGCACAACAATTCAATCCTTTCTGAACAAAGAGAGACAAAGCCTGCTTAAATCTATTGAGACAAATCTTCTGTCTAAAAGGAAGTTTTAATTCTTCTTCGTGTTTTATATTTGAGGAAGTCAAATGGCTCCGCTAAAATGTTTTTTGGTAATTTCAAAAGGACCAGAAAAGGACCTGATTCCAGCTTCACACAAGCTTTCAACGGATCAACAAGGATCAAATGCATCGTAATGTAGTCTTGGAGATATTTGCATTATACAACACGAAGAGTACAACTGAAGAATATACAGTTAAAATAAGATCAACATAATTGAAGAAGTCTGTAAAATGGCTACGTCGAAATGTTTTTGGTAATTTTCAAAGGACCGGAAAATTAATTCCCTATTGGAATGATGGGAACTGTTCTAAACCTTGGCCTGGTTATTCTTTCCTCGTGTTTTAATAGAAATTATTTGATGATTAAATGTGATTTCCTTTAATATCATGAAACACATGAGGTCCTCATCTGAACGTCAATGATTGATAAAAAAAACAAACCGTCCAGTTTAGCTTATGAAGTATATACAGGTATTTATTATCTTGACAGTTTTCGTTGTTTCTAGTCAAATCAGTAAAAGTCGGAACGTGTTACGTAGTAGTGAAACGAACTTGCTCATTCAATGTCTATAATTAACTTGCAAATGGAAAAATAAAACAAGCAGTGGGAAAACATTGTATAAAATATCGACTTCCATTATCAAAACACCTCGTCATGATCCCGTGTCCACAAAGGATTTCAACAGATCAACAAGGACCAATTATATCGAAATATAGCCTTGGAACTATATGCATTATAAACAACGAGCAGGACAACTTCATAATAATTGGACCAGACAGTGTTTACTTGGACTCAGTCTAAACGGGGTGAAAAATAAATAAGTATTACGAAATAAAAATTTATAGAGACATATCCCTAGGCATAACGCGAACAGCCTACAAGCGTAGATTTTTAAAAAGTGTTCACTTGGAAAGACCTTGTTGGGATTGCTATGAGTTTGAATTTGTTACCAGAAGGTTTCAATATTAAGATGGTTGGTTTACGGGCATGTTCACCATATTAATCCACAACAATATAGAATATAGGCATTCAAAACGAATCAATGACAAGGCAATTGAATAAGAAACAACGGTAATTTAGGTTTCAATAAAAACAACAGACATTTATGTACAATTAATATACAATTAGAAAACTTGTGGTTTGATAATGCAAGAATTGACCATGTACAAATTGGGTGTCTTATTGATTTACAGTTCAGAATTGTCCATGTGTTAAAGAACTGGTCAAATAGAGTAAAATGGAAAATATTACTTATACAGAAATTTGTGTAGTTTGTGCGCGTGAATAAAGTAGAGTATAAATGTCTTCATTTTCTATAGTTGTTTACCTTGGATTGTTCTGTGTTTATCTTTTGTTAAATACAATTTCTATTTTAGTAGTGTGTAAGAGCACTTTTCTTAGAAAGTTGTAAGTGAATTTTGAGAGAATAATGTTGGTCTTTGAGTCAGCAGTTGACGCGCGAAAAGTTTTTTAAGTCAAAATAGTGACACGCGTGGATTCGTGTGGCATCTCTCTGAAGCTAAGTGACTAACTGGTGAATTGGGTAGAAATGGTCCTTTTTATATGTTTTGGGAATCCAAAGTAGGCTCCGGAGAACTTGGAGCGAAAATAGGTTTTCGACAATTGTTAAAAATTTTGGTGTCGTTTTGGCCAATAAAAAGTCGAGATTTGCAATGTGAGGTGTTGATTGGTTAAACTGATTTTGATGGAAGAGTATATTTTTTCACGGGGGTGAGTAGAAAATATGGACGATTCTATCAATCTGATTAAAAACTGAAGGACCAACTACCTAAACAATACGATAAGAACAACAATGATGAATAAAGCCAAAATGCAAATAATGGAAATAAACACATTTATTTTTTGCTGTTCCATAAACAAATCCCACAACAATCTTTAGCAAATGTGCGAATGTATTTGGAAAAATGATTTTTGTATTAACGCTACTGTGTCCTTAGTATGAGGATAAACTACATTCGGCTACCAGGACTCTGATCGGGAGGTTTTGTGGAGCGTGAAAGCACCTCTTAATTGCTTGGTCGACCCTAACCCGGAGTAGTAGCACTAGTTAGGGTCCCAAATATGGGCAAATAGTAAACATCCAAATTGGGGTCCAAATCTTATGAAAGTATAAAGATATATTTTCATAGTAAAAATACTAACATTACATGTTCATAGTAAATAAATTACCAGCAATACATTTTTTGAAAAAACAATTTTACCAGCAATACAATTTTGTAAATAACATAAGTAATGTTCCCAAGAAAATTCAATTTCGGTATTAAATGATCGATGAGGAGTTGATATACCTGTAAACAAAGAAACAATATATTCGCCTTTAAACTTTTAGTTTATGTTTCCGACATTCTCCTCAAAGTTGTGTAGAGTAATATTAGCTGCAATGTATTTTCACATCTTTTCACAATGAGAGAATCACTTTGATGTAATATTCGCAATGTTTGATGCCTATATATATTCTTTTAACATATCGCTTAGATGTCCGATTTACTTTCTTGGAGAGGCTCTCAGTCGTGTAATTGACAAGTTGTTGCAGCAGACAATTATAATTAAATAGTAAGTTTACTCTTTATTAGGAACTCTCTTCCAGTTCGTTGATTCCCTGTTAGCTATCATCTTCAGAACTTTAAAAATTAATCTTCATTTTGTTTCTTCCTGAATTCCCTTTCAACTGACCTTAACCGTCTCATCAACCTCACTCCCAGTAGCCCCTTACGTCGCATTATTACTGTGCTTGGGTTGAAGTGATTAAAAAAAATGCCCCGCGCTTGTATCCTTGTATCTGACTTAGGGTTTATAATTAACCGCATTTATTTTCCGTCCAGTTTCATTTCCAGTTTATCAACCGAAACTTGAATAAAACAAAATGCACCTGAAAAACCTGAAGGGTTACTAATTCAAACGAAATCCAGAGTAGTGTGCAACACAAAACTCATTTTATTGTCAAGTAATTCTTTTCGCTTGTTCAACCACTGAATTCCCCTCACTTGACTTAACTTCTGTGTCTACCTAGACAATTCGAATTAGACTCAGACTATTTTCATCCGATCTTGAACAAAAAGAAAATCCTTCAGCTAAAAGGACGTTCGTTTTCATACCACTTTCACCTTTCCTTGGCTAAATTCCCTGTTTATGATCTCACATGTGAATCTATTCTAAGTCGATGTCGATTCAATGTTGATTCTAACGAGCTTGTGTAACTAGGTGGCAAAAAAGAGATTGAGAGTCAAATGACGTAAGCATCACAAAAGAGAGGGCATTGTGGTCAGAGAGTTTTCTAGGTACTGAAAGGCACGAAACAGAAAATAGATATATAGGTTTATGGAAAGAGAGAGAGAGAGAGAGAGAGAGAGAGAGAGCTTGTGTGTGTATATGAAAGAGAGACAGAAAGAGATGTGAAATGGAAGGAAAGAAAAAAGTTGGGTAAAATAAACTTACTTGTGTGTGTATGTGTGTAACCTGAACAAAATAAACTACGAAATCTTCACAAATATTCTTAAATGCCAATAATTGATAACAGAAGCGACTGGTTTATACAAACGGCTTCCCAAACTTAATACTTCTCGTTTTCACTCTCGTGTGGTCATGTGTGATGCCATGAGTTACTGTGCGATTTTCGCTTCCAGTGTTTCGTATGCACGAATTTGTCGTTGCTTGGGAATCTTCAATGTAAACAAAAACAGACTATCATTTTTGTTTTGTCCGTGTATTGGTTAATATATTGCAATTTAATTGTCATCTTTGATAATCGTTTATGTTAGCCGAAAGCTTAGATAGGATTAAAAAATATGTATTAATATTGTGATTTTCTTTCTTCGTTTAATGATAATGTTATTAAGCTTATCAGACGATATGAAAAGAATTTACATAAAATCAATAGACAAAACTTGTCTATATTATTTAATGAAACATGCATCAATATATATATATATATATATATATATATATATATATATATATATATATGTGTGTGTGTGTGTGTGTGTGTGTGTATATGCGCGCGTGTGTGTGCATTTAAATTATTTCCACATAGAGAGTGTCTGTAAAGGAACAAAATGAATAAAAAGAAAGAAGAGGGAAAACAGAAGGGAAATTCTCGAGAGTGCTTCTATAGTATCTTGTCATAATATAAATCTATGTCGTGGTTTGTTTCCAATCCAAGCTATCATGAAGGAATTACTACCTTTACAAGCCAACATAAACGACCGCAAATATGTTGAAAAGTTAAAAGAAAATGGTTAAATCTATTACCCCATGCAAAGCAATTACCTGCCCCACACCATAACAATTTAATCATTATTTAAACAATATTCATTTAAAAAAAAAATGATTTTGAATATTTCTCGTTGGCTTTTACCAGACATTGAAATATGACACTTTGTGTTAGCCACAAGTTTTGACTGACTTTTAAACCACCTGATAAACATTCATGAATGTTCTCCAATTGAAAAGACTTGATAAACCAATGAAAACTTTGTTTTTATATATATATATAAATTCATAAATTCTACATTGCCTTGATAAAGTCCCTCAGAAGACGAAACACGTCGGCTAAGAAGTTGTTCATCTTGTCTTTTTTAATTCATACAACACACACACACACACACACACACACACACACACACACACACACACACACACACACATACATACATATATATATATATATATATATATATATATATATATATATATATATATATACACACACAAATGTAAGTAAGAACTGATGGAGTCAAATTCCACTGTTCGTACCATTTAATTTTTAAAACATTACTCAATACAAAGTAGAGAAATATATTATTATTTCTATTACAAGAGATTAAAACAAAAACTTTTTGGAATCGCTATCTTCGTCATTTCGCACTACGTTTTCCCTCTTCCGATGATGGTAAGTGACTGGTGATTAAATGATTTTTCAATAAATTTCAAAAGCTATATATATATATATATATATATATATATATATATATACACAAAAGGGTCATTCAATAAATAAGGTGAATTGTTCGGTATAAGGACTTCTAATACAGGTAGAAGCTTTCTCTTTTTTTTGACTTCTTTTTCACATGGATTTAATTTCTTTTGTAGATTAAAAAACTCTCAAAGAGTAGGCTTCTATCTGTATTAGAATTCCTTATACCGAAAAATTCAACTTATTTATTGAATGACCCTCGTATATATATATATATATATATATATATATATATATATATATATATATATATATATATATATATATATATATATATTGAATTGGACATAGTCCGACAATTTATTTAAAGACATTTATATATATTATGTTTAGCGTTTAATATATTTATTATAAAACAGAGCATTTGCTTAAATACTTGTATCTATAAAAAGAACGTTAAACATAATATATATATATATATATATATATATATATATATATATATATATATATATATATATATATATATATATATATATATATATATATATATATATATATATATATATATATATATATATATATATATATATATATATATATATATATATATATATATATATATATATATATATATATATATATATATATATATATATATATATGTATGTGTGTGTGTGTATTGGCCAAGGATTGATAGAGCTGGATTGAATTATCCCCTTGAAGGAATGTTCATTTCGTGTTTGTGCACAATTTGGTAAAAGCATGTTTCAGTTATAGAAGCGTTTTCTTTCTTTGAAAATAAGGAAACAGGTTCGAATCCTGTTGGAGGCACAATCATTCTTTTGTAGAACTTTTAAATCTGGACCCGTTGTTATTAATTGCACTGTTTAAAAATAGTTAACAAAATCAGGGATAAAAATCAGGGATATAAACACAAATATATTTCCCCACTAAAATAAACTTTAGTGTAATGTAAAAAAATATCGGATAAAATCTATGAAAAAAGAGTATACATATTTATATTTATATTTATATATTATAAATAAAATTGAAAAATAACATAAACTCAGTCATAAAAGTAAATTATCTGAAACGTTACTCTGAAAAAAAAAAGGTTTCCTTCTTCTCAAACTCCGGTACGACTTCTGATATTTTTGATTCGATCCTTCATAAAAAGTAGAAGGCAAGGTCTGCTGATCGCTTAAGGCATGAACCTCACTGTCATTACGTAATATTGTTTACATTTTTTATAACTAAAACAATCATCTCGTATACTGAACATTCCACACGACTCCCGCATAAACATAATAAATTTACAACAAATAATCATTTTTAATCATTTCACCCCAAGCAAGGCGAGAATGCCACTAAGACACAGGGGCGTGTGAAAAGGAGACAAATTACTGGGTAAAGGAGGAATGTGGAAAGGATAAAAGATGGACGGGGTTCAAGGCAACAGCAGAAGGTCTATTGACGTTGTGTTTACATTTTTGAAGATTGTAGGGAAAAAAAGCAAACGGAACGGAGTTACACTGGCGCGTAGTTCGAAAAAAGAAACTCTTGTAGTATAAGTGGGAGTTGCATTTATCTATTTCACCTGTAAACAGGTGGGAGCTTGATGCCAATCTAGTAGCACGTTTAAAGTCATGTAGTCGGCACACCAGGGAAAAAGCTCTTCAGAGCAGTTGCCATGTAAATAATTGTACAAATGACAGAGGGAAACCACATCAGGTCGGTGAAAAAGTGACTGAAGTTGAGATCCCAGGTATGCACAAATAAACACACACAACTTTTTCATCATGCGTCTGTTATATACAGCTGCGGCCGAAGTTTTCAGAATGGCACTGTTTTCGTCAGAAAAGTAGGTATACGTTTTTATCAAAGTTGTTTTATATTCTATAATTTTCACAGACAATAAATACGATATTAATTGTTACTGTCTGAGATGTTGGTGTACTTTGAGAGGATAATACAAAAGTTATGGATGATTTAGTGATTTACTGCAAAACGCATGGCGGCCAAAATGATCAAAACGGTTGAAAAAATAAAAAAATTATCAAAAATGACAGAGAATACTGGAATTATTTAATATTTAGTGTGAAGCCCTTTAGCTTCAATCACACTTTGACATCTTCGACTGCATGAGGAAATTAAATTTTCAATTTTTTGCTGGGTGATCGTATTCCATTCTTCCTGAAGGGCATTTCATGATTGCTCGGTTGTTTTAGGATTTCTGGCTTTCGAACGTTCTAGAATATTCCACACATTTTCAATAGGATTGAGATCTGGGATATGAGCGGGCCAATTCATAACAATAACCTTTTCAGCCTTGAGGAAGTTCATGACCACCTTAGCCTTGTGGCATGGGGCATTGTCCTGCATGAATATGGGTGGTCGCTTAGTTGAATTTCGAAGCACAGACAAGACATGATCTTTTACAAGTTGTTTATAAACAACTGCATTTACCTTCCCATGTAATCGCACCAAAAAGCCCACACCATCTCCAGATATCATCCCCCAAACCATGACACTTCCTCCACCGAATTTAACACTAGTCTTCAGGCATTTAGGCGACAATTTTCACCTACTTTTCGACGAACGTACCTTTTCCTATCTGAGCCAAATAACATAAACTTAGATTCATCACTGAAATGCACCGTTAGCCATTTTTCTTGAGACCACAACACATGTTCGGTTGCAAAGGTAAGACGACACTTTTTATTCTTGGAGCTGATCAATTGCTTCACTGCAGGTGCTCTTGCTTGTAGGTCTTGTTCAACTAAACGACGAGACAGTTTTTCGTGTCAAAAGTTTGTCGTGGGAAAAACATTATACTTACTTTTCTGACGAAAACAATGCCGTTCTGAACATTTTGGCCGCAACTGTACATAATATATTAAAACTTAGCTTTGTGTCATTAAAACAAAAATAAAGAAGTGTATTATGTCTCATTTGGTTACCTATGACTTTAAAAGAACAAATTATTTTCAAGGCCAATTAAGAAGACTTTAACTTTGATTTATTCAGACCAAAGTAGAAATAAATAAGTTTATCAACTTGTGCAAAGAAACTGGAGGAATCTATGCAAATTCGAGTAGAATTCATCTTGAAAGAAATCTAATCAAAAGGAAAGTTTGTGTCAGATGAAAAATAAATTCAAGAAAAAGAGAACTCAATTGATATTGGCTGATTTCATTTTCCTGCAAACCGAGAAAGATTCGCTTGGATCAAAATGAAAACGACTAAAAGCAGGAGAAAAAGAAAAAAACATTTTCTCCTGGTTTTGATGGCCGATGTATCGGACATTCGAAACACGCTTGACTCTTTTATTGCTTTGTTCAAACACTGCACAATTCAAATTTATATTCTCTTTCAGACTTTACCTGCCTACATCAAAGTAGACGCAATATTATTTAAGATCTTCGTAGCTAGAAATTTTAAAAAATACACATACATATCTGTATTTTTATTTCTCTCTCTCTCTCTCTCCACCTCTCTATCACTTTCTCTCTCTCTCTCTCATATATATATATATATATATATATATATATATATATATGTGTGTGTGTGTGTGTGTGTGTTTGCGTGTATATATATATATATATATATATATATATATATATATATATATATATATATATATATGTATATGTTTGTATTAGGAAAAGTCTGTCCATCACAGAATCCGTTTCTATGCAAATAAATATTGGTTTGAGAACTAAAACTTAATCTGATTTTAACAAAGTCTTTCAAGAGTGTACGTGGATTAGGATTAAGGGTAAACGTGGATTAGGATTAAGTTAAGGTAAACATGGATTAAGTTAAGGGTAAACGTGGAATAGGGTTGAATTAAGGGTAAACATGAATGAGTTAAGGGTAATCGTGGATTAGGATTATGTTAAGGGTAAACTTGGTTTAAGTTAAGGGTAAACGTGGATTAGGATTAAGTTAAGGGTAAACTCGGTTTAAGTTACGGGTAAACGTGGATTAGGATTAAGTGAAGGTTAAACGTGGATTAGGATTAAGTTAAGGGTAAATGCGGATTAGGATTAAGTTACGGGTAAACATGGATTAGGATTAAATTAATGCTAAATATGGATTAGGATTAAGTTAAGGGGTAAACATGGATTAGGATTAAGTTACGGTAAACGTGGATTAGGATTAAGTTAAGGGTAAACGTGGATTAGGATTAATGCCATTTCGTAGAGTTCCATGCATTTAGTCCTTGCGGACTGTACTAAAGTAGTGAAAAACAAATATTATATATTAACAGAAAGTGATTATCAACGCTTAAATGGGACAAACACAACTATACTCTAACAGAAGTTAATTAGCATCGCTTAAATGGGACAAAACAAATATTGTCTAACAGCTGGTTATCATCGCTTAAATATCAAATAGATTGGTTTTACTTTGTATCCATATTTATTTCTATTTAGTCCAGTTGAAAGTGGGATCAAGCTCAGAGAGAACGCAACGGGGGGTGACAGGGCGCGTCTCCTTGAAAGATTCCGCGTCTGATATTCAAATAATTGGAAGTGGCAGTGACTTTGGTCGGCTTTAGGGGCATAATGTCGTTTTTCCACATTTCCCTCATATAGTTAAGGAAATTTACTATCACTGAGGAGACTTTGCACATTTCCAAAGCTTTAAGGATCCTAAAATGTGGTTCTCTGTCAAAGTCTTTTCGGTAATCTATCCTAGCTCTGCTGAGATTTCTACGTTTTTTCTGCACTTTTCCGGGATCATTTTATTTATTAGTAGTTTTGATCTTTGCAGCCATATGACTCTCTTCGATATCCTTTCTGTTCCAGTGGAAGAATGTTGTTTTCCTCGAGAAAACAGTCAGTGCATTTCGTTAGGACAGATGGGTTCAATTTATATGTGACGGACATACATGTTATTGACCTATAATTTTTTGGATCATTTATTTTACAAGACATGTAATGCTTTCAGTGATTCATTCTGAAATTTCACTGGGGTTATTAATTAATATTGATAAAGTTTGTGCCAATGTTTTATGTATTGATGACAGATGATAGATCCAGAATTTGGACACTTTATCATTTCTCGTGAGTTTCCATTTTGTTTTTTGTTGTTTTTTTTTTGTTAGAATTTGCTTAACATTATTCTTCGTTATATTTCTCCATTCTCGTCAAAGTTTCTTCTTCTTCTTCTTCTTCTTCTTCTTCTTCTTCTTCTTCTTATTATTATTATTATTATTATTATTATTATTATTATTATTATTATTATTATTATTATTATTATTATTATTGTTATTATTGTTATTATTATTATTATTATTATTATTTGTAATTAAGGTTGAGTAGCAGCTATAGGCAGCGGAGGTGGAATTATTGAGTTCAGGTTCCGGTTTAGCCTGAGGCGTTCATTTTCGCATAAATAAGGAAGGCGTGAATCCCTGTCTTAAGCCAGCAGCTTTGTATAAAACAACAAAGCCAACATAAGTGAAGACAGAGAGTTCATAGATAATAATGCAGACGTTATCGCCTACGTCCTGAGCATGCTGCTAAACGTACGCAGTTCCAGCTGTGAATCGATGACGCTAGCGATAAGGTAACGAAATGTAATGACTTACACATTGTTATCCTAAAATTATTTTAAACAGGCATTATGATATAATTACTATAAATTAAAGAAAAATTGTAGTTGTTGATATATTTTATTAAAAAAATTATTGTTACCTTACTATGAGTTAATGTGTATTAATTTTCTTAAGATGTATTTAATAAAACGTATAAATTGTGGACAGAGCGCGAGGAGGTTCTCAATAGATGGATGCAATACTCCGAAGGTTTATATAGTTACCATCAAAATCATAAAAACATTATGCCAGAAGATTTGGAACAAAAAGTTTTCTAAAGAGTGGATTCAGTTATTAGTAACATCCCTGCCAAAGAAAGTAGCTTCCAGCAATGTCGAAATTATAAGCCAATAAACCTGATCTGCTATCCTAGTAAAGTCCAGCTCCGTATCGTCTTGAATCCTTTGAAATCCAAGGCTGAAGAACTGCAATCAGAGGAACAAGCAAGTTTTAGAACCGGACGAAGTACAATGGAACAGGTTTTCAACTGTCGGATCCTCGTAGAGAACACCTGCAAAATAAGAGGGACGTTTTCCACAAATTCGTCGATTTCATGAAAGCGTTTGGTCGTGTATGGCATGACGGTTTATGGCAAATTCTAAGAAAAATCAGTGTAGATAACGGAATTATCTAGTCATCCAGGCCATATATAAAGATGCCACCAGTGCAGTTCTTCTGCAGAAACAAATTGGATGATTATTTCGGACAGCAGTCGGCGTGCGACAGGGGTACGTACTTCCCCCCACATTGTTCAATCTATTTCTAGAAACACTCAAGAAACCTTGAACGACCATGATACTGCAATGTCTATCGGTGGCAGACCCATCTGTAACTTACGTTTTGCAGATGACATTGTTTCCATACCAGGTAGTAGCAGTGAGCTCCAGGACTTGAACAACAAACATTTTGAAAGAGCAGGAGTATATTAAATTTCAGGTCAGCACTGAGAAATGCAAAGTAATGTAAATATCACAAACAGTATAACTTGTGCCAACATTACCATGAATGGGAATTCAATGGATGAAGTGTCCATTTTAAATACTTAGGAGCAAAGTTGTCCAATTATGGTACCTGCAATAGCCTTGTGCCCTAATTATGTATTGTTATACATAATACAAAACAATATGGTACCTGCCATGGCCTTGTGCCCAAATTATATATTTTATACATAATACATAACAATATGGTACCTGCAATTGCCTTGAGCCCTAATTATGTATTTTTTATAAATAATACATAATAATTTGGTACCTACAATGGACTTTTGCCCTAATTATATATTTTTATACATAATACATAACAATATGGTACCTGCAATAGCCTTACGTCGTAATTATGTATTTTTATACATAATACATAACAATATGGTACCTGCAATGGCCTTGTTACCTAATTATATATTTTTATACATAATGCATAACAATATGGTACCTGCAATGGCCTTTAGCCCTAATTATGTATTTTTATACATAGTACATAACAATATGGTACCTGCAATGGCATTGTTCCCTAATTATATATTTTTATATATATTACATAACAATATTGTACCTGCAATGACATTGTACCCTAATTATATATTTTTATACATAATACATGACAATATGGTACCTGCAATAGCCTTGTGCCCTAATTATTTAATTTTTTAAATAATACATAACAATATGGTACCTGCAATAGCCTTACGTCGTAATTATGTATTTTTATACATAATACATAACAATATGGTACCTGCAATGGCCTTGTTACCTAATTATATATTTTTATACATAATGCATAACAATATGGTTCCTGCAATGGCCTTTAGCCCTAATTATGTATTTTTAAACATAGTACATAACAATATGGTACCTGCAATTGCATTGTTCCCTAATTATATATTTTATATATATTACATAACAATATTGTACCTGCAATGACATTGTGCCCTAATTATATATTTTTATACATAATGCATGACAATATGGTACCTGCAATAGCCTTGTGACCTAATTATTTATTTTTTTACATAATACATAACAATATGGTACCTGCAATAGCCTTACGTCGTAATTATGTATTTTTATACATAATAAATAACAATATGGTACCTGCAATGGCCTTGTTACCTAATTATATATTTTTATACATAATGCATAACAATATGGTTCCTGCAATGGCCTTTAGCCCTAATTATGTATTTTTATACATAGTACATAACAATATGGTACCTGCAATGGCATTGTTCCCTAATTATATATTTTTATATATATTACATAACAATATTGTACCTGCAATGACATTGTGCCCTAATTATATATTTTTATACATAATACATGACAATATGGTACCTGCAATGACCTTGTTTCCCTAATTATTTATTTTTATACATAATACATAACAATATGGTACCTTCATCTCGTGAATGCGCAAACGGATTGCCGCAGCGATGGCAGCGATGGCCAAATTGACAAGAATATGGACGAGCGAAATCAGCCTTCAAAGTACAGACTGTACAAATAACTGGTAGCCTTCATTCTCCTACATGGATATGAAACGTGGATGTAGTTGGCACCTGCAGAGAGAAGGATCCAAGCGTTTGAGAATGAATGCATGAGAAAACGCCTTGGAATTTTCTGTTGGGAACAAAAATAAACAATGAGTTTGTGCGGAAAAGGGTTGAAAGTTTTGTGGCGTATCAGGAACCTCTTTTCGCACAGTCAGACGGAGAGAAATGGCGTGGTTTGGACGAACTACAGGGCACGACAGCCTGTGCAAGACCATCATGCAAGGCACCGTTAAAGGTGTTTGTAGGAGAGGAACCCAACGCAAAACCTGGTTGGAAAATATCAAACAATGGACAGGTATTACTGTACAATAATTGCGTATGGCTGCCGTTGACAGACCGTCGTGGAAAAGAGTTAGTGCGGCTTCTGCAGTCGGATTCGCCCTACGATTACAAAAGTCAAGGGGATGATGATGATTACGATGATGATGATGATGATGATGATGATGATGATGATGACTCGTTATGAAAATATTACCTAATTTTAAGGAACCACCTTAACTTAATGACTAAAACTAAAACGATGAATATAATAAATTATTAATTGAAATAGAAAAGTAATTCCCAAATATTTCTACTTTTTTTTTATTTTACTTTCTTTATTTGGTGGAAGGAGCGTCGGTTATGACTCCGATCAATAGAATTCAATTAATTAAAGGAAAAGGTAATAACCATTCCAATTTTGAAAGTCTTATCGATATATATATATATATGCACATTTCATTGAATACGACAGACAAGACAATATCATGACCGTGTTTTGAATAATGGAAACATTATATAAATACATACATGCAACAAAATATTTCTTATTTAACAGTTAAAATATTTAATCATAAAAAATGGCTAAATGTATAGCCGAAAGTGCTCGGATAAAAAGAACATTCGGACAGTTTTTATATAATTTATCATCCGAAAAGAAAAAAAAATTAGATTGCATGAGAAATTGTATAAAAAAACTAAATAAAAGCACCTTGTCAGTCGTATTCAGTGAAATGTGCATGAAAGATGGATTGCTGCCTAAAGACACAAACACATCCACTAAGTATAAAATAATACATACATACATATATATATATATATATATATATATATATATATATATATATATATATATATATATATATATATTGAGTGCACTATTATAAAAGAACAATTTTAAGGTATATATTAAAAATATATATCTTTGTTGCGTATTTCACGATTCGACTCAAAATTTCATGCGCGTGACAATTGTCGGGTATCTATCATAAATTATATAATGGAATATAAGCATATAATGAAAAGGGAGAAATATCCAATTGATATATTTTGGTAAAGCGTTGATAAATTTCATATATTAAATAAAACAAAAAGCCTAATGGTTTACTTTAAAGAAAATAGAACTGGAACGGCAATACTTACTCTGTAATTGCCTTCGTCCCATGAAAATACGCTATTTTATTATTTTTTTTCTATAGCCTGTAATGTAGTTTTCGGAAGCTAAATGTGTCTAGAAAACCTTCATTCTTTTTCAGATCGATTTACCAGTAACTTTCTGTCGAATTATTTCCATTCAAATGAAATAGCTTTAATTCTATATATAATATTAAAAGGCCAACCAAGGAATAATTTAAATCATTCTTTTATTAATAAATATACAAAAGGTTCGTTAAATCTACTCATCAAATGTATGATACATTAGGAACTTTGAAGCATAGATCAAAATCAAAAGCTGGACATTTTTTTTTGTATATTTTTATCTTCCTTTTCATCGCATCGATTGGTCAAATTTTCAGTGCAAATAAGTAGCAGTTCAAAAATCAGTTAAACTAAGATTTTATCGTGTAACTCAGACCAATTTAGAGCCGGAGGAAGCAGTAGTTGTTTTAAGCAAGATTTAACGCATCACCCAGTCCGTTGTAATTCTGAGTACGTAGCAGTTGCCTAAAATAGGATTTTATGGCATAGCTTTGACAGTTATATCTCCTAAACAAGCAGAAGTTGCCTACTGCATATTTGTCTAATAAAATCGAACTACTTAAGTACCTGTATTTGTTTATGTGGCCAAATTGGTAAGGTGCTGTTCATTACAAACAACCCCCAAGAATAATTAATAAGAATTCTAATGTAATATGTAGTTTTTTCTTAATTTTTGATCGAAGCTATTTAATAAATGGTTGTAGAGTCTCGTAATCCCGGCCTCAGTTTTGTGATAAAACCAAAATTAGTTATAGAGGAAAGCTTATTAAAATTGTAATTTGTCATTGAAAATTGTTAGAAGGCATGTTAAAGTAGCTTTTCATTTTTCGTGTAATTCATTAATGTTAGGAAATCTACCATTGCCCCTGATGTTAATGGAATCGAAGTTGAATGGACATTTTTCCTGATATAGAAATCGACATTGTCGTCAAGATGTTTTGTGATATGAACAACAGTAAAGCGATTGGTGTCAATTCAACAGCTAACGAGCAGCCACATTAAAATTGGGCAACTAACATATAGCTGTTGATTTCAATTCAGTAGCAATGTTTTGTTAGGGCTGTGACAAGAATGTGGCTACCATTTTCATTGTTGAAATGCCCTGTTCTCTTCCGCTTTAGTGAGCAGCCAAAAGCGGCTGCGATAGTGTCACATCATAATGCATAAGCAAAAAGCAGGGTTAGGATCCTCATACGTCAAAACCGACAGTAGAGGCTATCATATATATATATATATATATATATATATATATATGATAGCCTCTTTAGATATGCTCATTCTTTCTTGGATTTATACATACATATATATATATATATATATATATATATATATATATATATATATATATATGTATATATATATATATTTATATATATATGTGTGTGGGGGGTATGTGTGTGTGTGTGTGTGTGTTAATAGAGTTCCTCTGACCAAGGCAATATAGCTACTAACTTGCAAGGGGGTTAGTAAGTCATAGTGAATATAAGAGAGAAAACACTATTAAGGAAAAAGAACATAAAAATGCGCTAATTAAGAAGGCCGAAGATAATGATTGGCGTTGCATTTAAATTTTTCAAGATCAATGTTCACTGGGAAGCAAGAAGCATGGAGACGGAAGAGCGTTCCACAAGGGAGAAATGCGCTAAAAGAAACTGATAGCATAGAACTTATAGTAACATCGTGCCATATCAATTGTAAAATTACCAAACCTTGCCAATCTAGTAAATTCATGAAGCCAAGGTACAATAGAAGACATTTCATCAGAACAATTACCATACAAGTATTTATAGGCATTATAATATTCTTATCTATAATATATTGCCATGTTTCTTTAGAACTGAAGGGAGCATGAATCACGACAGATTTGTTATCTGTGAATTGGCAAGATTTCTTTGGAAATATAATGGAATGGTATCCTTCTCTAAGGTGTAGACTTCAGAGTATTCCTTCTCAAAGAACGGTTGATACCCAGGCCTAAAAATACCAGAATCTGATGTGCTGATGTGGAATTCCTGCAAAAAGTCAACGTAACAGACTTGCTCTAAATTTGAACTTGGCTCTGTGATTTTACTTTCTAATCAAATATCTTTTGAGCTACCCGCATATCGTAAGGTTATCCTTCACACTACTCATTTTCTGCCATCTGAATGTGTTTTCTTCTATTTCTTCACTTACGAAATATAACCAATTTAAGATATTTGAAATACATCTTACCTGGAATCTTGCATTTTTCAGTAGCTTTCGATTACATTCCTCTATTCTTTTATTGTCTCCTTTTGTTAACGCGTTTTTGTTCGTCTCTAAAAAGTATCTATATTGCAACAGTTATCACTCAGGTGGATCTACCAGGCCCTGTTTAATGCGCTAGCAAATCGACAATCGTTCGGAGAATGTCACCCAAAATTACTTACGGTTTTCATCAAATGAGACCCGACAACTGCCGGCTGACTTCATTCACTTGTATGCAAGAATTTATAAAATCTTGTTGATTACGGGGAACGTTAATGCTCGGAGAATATGCCGATACAGCATGACCTTTAAGACTTGAAGCCTTGAGGCACACTTTCACTTCGACTAATCATCGCTAAGCAATTCATTATTTGGGATAATCAGACCAACGCCAAGTCCAGTTGAGATTATAGACAAATAAAGATATGTCTCTTTAAATACCCGTTGCCCGAAGCGGTTTCAATTTCGCAACAAATGACAGTAAATGGACGAGAAGACAGACTTGTGTGTGTTACGCTAGATGTTTGCGGCAGGAAAATGGCGGCTTTTCTCTCGCTTCCAACTTCACCGCCGTTTGTCAAACTGACGACCATCCATCGAATCCATTTGTCTAATGGACTTTACGCACATTTCCCCGTGCACATTTTCATGCAAGTCAGCAACGCCCGCACTGACAACTCTTCAAGAAACTGATTAAATCTCGATATGGTCCGTCTTCTGGACTTCACTTGCCCAGTCGTCTTGACCGACCCTCAACTCCTTCAGTATTCACTTCGTCCGTACATTGTTCTTTTCTTCTTTCACGTTTTGATTCTTATCCATTTTATTACCTATTTGCCGCCATCTCCCCATCTCTTCAGCCTTTCATTCTATTTTTCCACACATTTTCGTAAGATTTTATTCTTTCTTGATTATTTTTGTTTCATCTTTACAATTTTAATCACCTGCTGCTTCCTCTGATATGCTGCGCTTTCAATATTTTTTCCCAGAAAACACACACACACACACACACACACACACACACATATATATATATATATATATATATATATATATATATATATATATATATATATATTAATCAGCTATGAAACTCTCATTAAACTACTGACATATAAAATTTCGACTAGATCTATTTTTTTTGGTGACAAAGTGTAGACCGATCATTCAATTACTATATAAATTTACTCAATGTACAGATATTTTTACTTTGAAATATTACATACAGATATCTATCTATATATTTACACACACACATACACACACACACACACACACACATATATATATATACATATATATATATCGATGGTGTAGCTATGGGTTCACCTTTGGGTCCAGCGTTAGCGAATATTTTTGTCGGGTTTCATGAGGCTTCCATATTTTCTTGTATTTGTCATCCTCTTATGTATCATCGTTATGTGGATGATACCTTCAGCCTCTTTAATAAAGAGGCTGAAACCGACTTGTTTCTCACTGAATTAAACTCTGTCCATCCCTTTCTTAAGTTTACCGTAGAAAAGGAGTCCAATTCTTGTCTTTCCTTTTTGAATGTTCTTGTTCATAGGATTAGTGACAAGTTTGTGACTTCTGTATTTAGGAAAGCTACTTTCTCGGGACTTTATACGCGTTGGGACTCTTTTTGTCCCAGACAACGAAAGGTTAATTTGATTAAGACCTTAATTCATAAGACACTTATGATTTGTTCGGATGGCTTTCTCTGCGGTGAAATTGATTTCATTAAGATGATGCTTTCAAAACATGAATATCTTTTGGATGTTTTGGACTCCGTTATCCATGATGTCATCAATAAATTTCATAGGGTTAAGCCGTATTTTGTTAAAAAATGTTCAGTTTATTTGCGTCTTCCCTTTATTGGTTCAGAGGGTGAAGCTTTATCAAGTCGAATTTCGCGTATGATTAAGAGCTCTTATTTTTCGGTTAATGTCCGGGTAATATTTGTTACCTGTCCTGTTTTCTCTTCCATTCGTAAGGACGTCCTACACCACCATCATGTTAATTCAGTGATTTATAAATATGTGTAGTTGGGAACTCGACTACATAGGGAGGACGTACCAACATTTGGATTTGAGAATAAAACAACACTTACCCCACCCCCCGGGATTTTGAATCTGGATGCCAGGAGAAGCCAACTAACCAATACTTCTGGCTCTTCTATTGCAGAGCATGTAATAAATAGCAGGAATTGCGTGTTTGATTTTAGTGCAAACCGTTGTTCCATTTTATCTAGGTCCCACCCCTCATATCACCTCACGGTTCTGGAGTCCTTGTATATCAGATCCCGTGGGCCTTTCCTTTGTAAACAGAGGGAATGCTTTCTGGGTCTGAATGTTATTGGACTCTAATTTTCTTGATATTCACTTTTTTTCTTCTTTCCATTCGTTATATTAATTTAATTAACACGCTTATATATTTTTTATATCCCAGAAAATAAACTTGATAAGTCCTGGGACGAAACAGGTTGTTCTTTTTTAGCTATCGTTAAATTTTGTACCATAAAAAACTTATTTACATCTCTCTCTCTCTCTCTCTCTCTCTCTCTCTCTCTCTCTCTCGATATATATATATATATATATATATATATATATATATATATATATATATATATATGTGTGTGTGTGTGTGTGTGTATGTGTGTGTGTGAGTGTGTGTGTGTGTGTTTCATTAAAGACGATAGCCATTGTACCGTTTCATTAATGAACGACAGACATTTTATTTAATTTTTCTTGTGTTAGAGTGTGTAAAAACTCTATAAATGTGCTGTACTTTCGGCTATTCTTTCAGCGATTGTATTTTTACTTTTTAACAGGGTGTATAGGATATGGGTATGTTTCTAGAGTTATATGTATGTATTATTTTCCGAACACTGTCAGCACATTGTGACCGTTTTCATAGTTAATATTATTGAGTGTTGGCGTTTTCGTTTTTATTATTAAGTCTTACATTATTTTTAATCTTTTTTATATGCAGATGAGGTTATTATGTTTGTTAGTATGTTTCGGATTAAGTCTGGTAATTTTGTGCGAGTGTTTAAATGGGTTGTAATTGAGCAGTGGTCGGACAGGTGTAACGTAAGGCGTCTGGATAGGGATGTAGTAGTGTGACCAATGTAATTATGAATTCGGTTTGATCAGGAACACAGTTCATTAAGTGGCATTTCAACTTTTGATTTTCCTGGTGTGTTGTTATTTTTTAGGATAAGGTTATTTTTTTTTAAATGTTTTGTATTAGATAAATTACTTGATGTTTTTTTCGGGTCAATTGGGGTAGTGTATGTCCTTATGAAATTTCTAAGTGAAGTTTAGCTTGCTTGTAGTTGATGTGCATTTGGCTTTTGTAGAAAATATTTATGTATTTTTGATTGTGCGTTCACTTTCCTTATTATTTACTTTGGAAAGAAATAGTCTAATTTGCTGGTATATAATTTGGCTAGGGAAGCTATTGTTAATTATTGTTAACTAGTTTTGGTTTTGAATTGTTGAGTTCTTTAAGGGAGAGTAGTCGAGAGGATGGATTCTGGTGTGCTCTTTTTAGGAAGTTTTTTTCTCACTGCTATTTTGTATCTGAGTGGGCATTCACTCTTAAAGTTAAGGTGGCAAGAGTTTCTGCTACTGGTTTTTATACAATGAGGTGGTGAAAGTATTGTTATTATATTCTGAGAACGTCTAAGAATAGAAATTTATATTGTAGGTAAAGTTAAGGGCAGAACCTTTTTCAAATATGGTCTTGAGAGTATCTATTTCTTTTGCGCTATTCGCAGTAATAAAAATATCGTCTACGTAGCGGACATATATTTTAGGTTTATAGACTTGTTTAAATATCATGTTTTCTACATGGGACATATAATAATTTGCATGGGCCAAGCGGATTTTCCATACTAAAACCCTTAGTTCGGGTGTAGATATTGCTATTATGTTCATAGAATAAGACTTTGGTTGTGCATACATGTATTAGTTTTTGAGGGTAAAAGTTTTGATGGATGGTGCTTGGATAACATTATTAGTGTACATGAATTGAGGAAAATGTGAATGGTTTGATCGATAGGGTCAGGTGTAACGTAAGGCGTCTGGATAGGCATGTAATGTGTTCGGAAAATAAATCATCCCTATAACATACACACAACCCCATAGGCTGAGTTAAAAAAGCGAAAATAAAAGCATCCTTGATAATGACTAAAAGGATAGCCGAAAGCGCTCGGAATTACAGAAAATTTGGACAGTTTCTACACACTCTGTGTCCAGAAATGAAAACACTTGTTTGAACACAAGAAAAATTAAATAAAAAGCATAATTGCAGTACCTTGTCTGTCGTCTTTAATGAAACATGTATAAATCGAAATAAAACATCGAAAACCAAAAAGGACAAATAAATATATAAAATAAAAAATGAAAATAAAAAACAAGTAAAATAAATCAAGGCAAATAAATAAAGACATAAAGAAGCCACTCCCGCCAAAATAACCGCTATAATTGATTACCCACAATGCATCACTGACCCATATATATAAATAGTCGAGAAAAATCCAACACTCGCGGCCTGACGATTGTTTGAAACAGCCAGTCGTTGTTAGTAGGTATCTCACACACTGATATTCGAAGATCTGCCAGGGATGGGGAAATGTTGTATGAGACAAAGCGCAAATTTTCTGTGGATGCCCTCGCGATCGAGACACTCTCTAGACATTTACGTCGTAGTGATTTTTTTATTTATCACATATCAAAATTGTGGTCAGTCTCGAAGGCATTCAACGCATTTGACGTAAAATGTTACTTTTGTGTTCATATAATCTTCTATTTATATTCCTTGATGTTTCTCCTATATAGTTTTTGTGACAATTATTACAGACAATGGAGTATAATCCTCCGTCATTTTTAGCTTATATTTTGCATAGTATTGACTAAGTCTTTTATTGTGTTGGCTCTAACAGGAACACATTCTATGTTGAGTTTAAATAGATTATTGTGGATTGAACCAATGTGATAGAGTTGGTAGGAAAATATATTTTTTATATTCATTGGATTTCTCAGAAAGAAACTGTTTTGTTTTGGAATATTTTATATGACTTTTGTTTAGCATTGAATATAAAATAATTAGGCTGTTGGAGAAGTAGGAAAGTCTTTTCAATGTATTCAGTGTATTTTTCCTCTTTGTCTATGTCTAAAAAATACTACTCTTATCAAAGGAGAAAACAATTCACTACGCTGTAAATATTTAGAGAGTTCCTTAATCGTAAGATCTTCCATAGGAAATTTGCACCCTGGCTCATACATTAATTAAAAATTACTGGCAGATCTTCCATTATCACAATGGCTGTTACCTAATAACAAAACTGATATATACATTGAAGTTAGCACTGAGACACCACAGGCTGTTTCATGAAAGACGCAGTCTTCAGGCCACTTGATGATTGCGTCTAGCATGAAACAGCCTTTCACCTCTGAGTGATGACTTCAATGTTCACTTTTATATTTACATTCGCTCTATCCCCTAAATTAATCACTTTATTCCATAAATATATAAGTATATAAATATATAGCACACCTTGAAACTATATTCTTGATATATATATATATATATATATATATATATATATATATATATATTTGTGTATTTAGGCAGCAATCCTTCTTTCATGCACATTTCATTAAAAACGACTGACAAGGTGCTCTTATTTAGTTTTTTATATATTTTCTCGTGCGATCTAATAATGTTTTTCTTTTCGGATAATAAATTATATAAAACTGTCCGAATGTTCTTTTTAGCCTTTTTTGCAAGTGGATGATGTTTAACACGCTGACTAACTCTACACCTTTCTGACAATAGCTCAATTAGATCTCATTTAAATATTCATGGAGACCTACCGGACACTATTCAGAATATACTTGTCGACAACACTAATATAATAGCATCATCCACTTGCAAAAAAAGGCTAAAAATAATGGAAGCCTTACTAATAAAAGCAAACAAACCAACACTTAATAATATTAACTTTGAACATGGACATAATATCTTGACCGTGGTTTGAAACAAAAAAATAATCATTTTATAAAACATACATATAACAAACTATTTCTAATTCTAACAAGTGTATAGCCGAAAGCGCTCGGATAAAAAGAACATTCATGCTGTGAAGTCTATATTAATTTTAACTCAAATTTCCTAATCTAAGCTTAAGTTTAGCATTTGTTTTCTTATGTGACCAGTACATAGATTTCACAGCATGCTTCTTACTTCTGTATGATAAGTCAAATTAGTTTCAGTTGCGATTTCCTAATCTAAGCTTAAGTTTGGCATTTGTTTTCTTATGTGATAAATACATAAATTTCACAACATGATTCTTACTTCGTTATATGTCAAATAAATTTAAGTTGCCGATTTCCTATTCTAAGCTTACGCTTGACATTTGTTTTCTTACGTGAATAGTACGTAAATTTCACAGCATGCTTCATATTTCTGTATGATTTGTCAAAGAATTTTCCTTTGCCGATTTCTTACTCTAAGCTTAATTTTGGCATTTGTTTTGTTATGTGACCAATTTCATAGATTTCACAGCATGATTCTTACTTCTGTTTGATATGTCAAAAAAAGAAAACAAAGAGAGAAGTCTAAATGAAAATGTTTAAAAAAACGAAGAAAAGAGGAAAATGATCACGACTCCCTAAATCTACTTATATCCACGCAGACGGGAGCATGCGAGCGAACGCACATCTTCAGAGACGGGCACTTGGCTGCACGCACACGCTAATACAAAAAATGTAGAAAAGGTTTTACACCAATGTTAAATGCAATTTCTTTATATTGTGAATGTGGACAGAAATGTTGTACATGACTCACAATGGACGAATGGTCATACATGTGTTGTTTAAGCCTTCTTGTTAGTGTATTTGTCGTATACTCAACATATATATTTTTGTTGGTGATATATATATATATATATATATATATATATATATATGAATCAAGACAAAACTAAGTTAAAAAATAACTTATCTATAAACATGATCTTATATACAACAATTTATCAAATACATTAATCATACATAGAATTCTAAATCTAAATAATGCAATACTTATTAAAAGAGAAAGTACTTACTTTGACAGAAAATCCATGAGAATCCCTCTATCTTACCTCAGAAAATTATACATCTGCTCGCGAAACAAAACTAAATTTCAAGTGAAAAAGGCTCGTCGCCAGTGTTTGAAACCGAAACGTAGTGAACCATTCACAGTATTGAATCAATTCAACAAAGAATTAGACAGAGGTGAAAAAGTAGATGTAATTGAAAAGATTAACCATTCAAAATGAGGAGCACCAGTAGTGTAGTAAAGAAAGGTTTGGCCGACTTTCGCCGCTCTTGGCGACTGAAGCCGCTCGGTGCGAGGCTCTAATCACAGAATCTGATATCTGGGAAGTGCTGAACCTGTTGTCTGGGACAAAACTCTGGGATTTATATGGTCTTCCTTGTGAACTGTATTTGAGGCAGTCGCCCGTTTTGCAACAACTACATAAAACAGGGCTCTGTACATCAATGCTTTATCATTGGTGTGACAAAGTTGCTTTGTATGATCAAAACCGTTTGGGATGGAATTGGTAATTATCGGTCTTTGACAATGTAAAGAATAGAGTTGAAGATTTTAGCCAAGACTTTTAGCCGACCGTTTGCAGGCTGTCCTCTCTCGTCTGATTGGCCACGAACAAGCTTGTGCTGTGAAGCATAGGACTATTCAGGCACGCTTGATCGTTGGGCAAATCGACAGTGGAAATGCGCAGATCGATTAAGATCCGCCCAAGTCATCCGATAGGATTGACCATCAATTTCGGGAGGCTGTCCTTTCTACCGCCGGTTTCCTGCCGAACTGAAACATCCGGATCCGACTTCTATATGCATCCCCTGTTGTGTTGGCAGAAGTGAAGGGAGTAAGATCGGAATCTTTCGTATTGCCTCGATCCATTCATCAATTTTGTCCACTTTTCGCATTTGCTTTTGGGGGGGTCTTACCACTACGCAGAGGTTCAGAGGTATTCAACAGGGCGGAGGTGCGGGAGAATTTCGAGTTCACAGATCTGTTAACTCAACTCTTCTGAAGGCGATCTGCGTATGTCTGGCGTTGAGATTCGTCAATATACGCTACGAATCGCGTTTCTAGAGCGAATATGTTCGTATTCGGATGGTGAGTGCGAATTCTCGAAGGAAGATGCCCGTAAAAATTTCCCAATTCTGAGTAGTGTGCACTCGTGGGAGCCAAAAGCCACCCGTTTCCCTTGAGTCGAGTACTCCTACTATCGTGAATGTTAGATTGCCCTCAATTTCCTGGCCTATCCAAATATTGTACCGTAAAGCGTTATATCATGTGCATGCTGATAGGTAAGCTCGGTCGAATGAAGCAGGAAACACGCTCCATAAGGCCTTCGGCCCCCAGATTGAAATGCCTGACTAAAAATGAGGCATCATTCACCTGGCTGATGTTGAGACGGCCAGTTCTGTTTGTTGCAATGTCGTACCACCGTTGTCTAAAGCTGAGCATTATGTGTTCTTTTGCTTACTAGGCATTATGCAAGTCGTCATATGAACGACGCGACATAAGGAATGCTATGATACTTGGAATTCTGGGATTAAACATTTCAACCCCGTCCAATATTGGGTATTTTAGGCTTGTTTTGCTTTTATTTTTACCGTCAAAGTTAACTTAGCTCGGGGATGTATGTTCATTGTCCCCACTTTTATTTTCTCCCTCCCCCTACACATTCTTTAGTTTAATTCCTTTTCCCTCACGCATTAGGTAAAAAGAGATATCAGTTTTCTGATGGATGCGGGGGTGCCATTTTTTGTTTCGACTGTTTTGTTTTTGTTGTTGTGTTTGGATGAGTTTATGTTTGAGCGAGGTTTTGATCGAATATCTCTTTAAAGTTTCCTCCAGTTACATGATGTTTCTACAACATTTAAGAACTGTAGCCCGAGTATTACTAATACCATTTTTGTTTCGTTTTTTTCTCGTAAATAAATCTTGTAAATATTCAATGGAGGTATACATTTGAAATGTTGCTATTTTACCCCGACACACACACACACAGATAAATGTGGCGACTAGTTAAGACTTCGTAGAGTTTCTTAGTCATGGATTTTCTAGTAAGAATGGTAATTAAGAATGTGTTCGTTGCAAGGATTCTTGTCGTATGTTTGAATCAGTGACTGTGGCTAGGTAAGTTTAAGCATAAGACAAATGAAAACCAGCCCTACCCATCCCTCAATTTTGGCCATGTATCATATTCGTACAATATATATCGTACGTTGGAATAGGTAGAGGAGAGGTCTAATGACATCAGGGCGAGTATTCCCAGCGAGATACAATATTATAAACGCGAGGTGTGAGTTATAAAATGCTACAATTAATAAGCCCATTTTATTTCAAATATAAAATATATAAATTTATCCGAAACTAAAATACTACAAATAATAATTAAATTATGTTAAAACAATCAACATCATTTATTCAATTTTGGTTTGGTTTGTTATATTTTACGGCATATCAACCTCAGTGGGTTATTTAATACAGATAAGATGTCTAATGCTGTTAATATTTTTTTCAAAAAATGTATTGCTACTAATAAATTATCATTCAAAAATTTATTGCTGGTATTAAAACCCATTTTTAAACTTTCACAGTGTTTTAACCCCAGTTTGGGGGTTAACCATTTTCCCATAGCTAGGATCCCAACAGGTGCCACAATTCCGGTTCAGGGTGGAGCCGGGAACACCAGCAACCAAGATGTGGGACAACGCTCCACAAAACCTCCCGATCAGAGATCATGCTGTTGGATGCAGTTTATCGTCATACCCAGGAGACCTCAATTTTGTTTCTTAGACATTAAATTACATCACTTATCATCCGTCATAATTTACATAAACTTTTCAGTTAGACCGAGGAATATTGTGATGATTTTTCTAAACGTATCTTAAATTTGGCAAGTATGGCCGGTAGTAAGGATATAACTCATTACTCAATCGTAATTAATGTAGTTATTAGTAAATATTTATGAGAGTTTCTTGATTAAAAAAAAATTGCAAAACTAACAACATTCTTACTTTTGCTTATTGCAAAATAAAATCCTTACATTTCCCATGATAAATCCATGAGAGGGCGAAACGCGTTGGCTACGATAAATGTTCGTTTTGTCGTTATTCATATTGTCATTTATACAGCTATATTTTAAGATATATCTGAAATTTTACATACACATACACATACACACACACACACACACACACACACACACATATATATATATATATATATATATATATATATATATATATATATATATATATATATATGACCGTATAAATCCAGGAATGAGCAGCTCTAAAAAGGCTCTGCTCAAAGTAGCCTATTTGCATAAAAGTAGTCAATGTCATGAGAAATGGTAGAGATTTAATATTAATTTAAAAAAAACAGGTAGGCAGTGACAGGCCACGACTATAAGATCCACGTGTTTGCACATAATCATCAGTCACTGCCAGTTGGCCTGGTTTTGTTTTTTTAAATATATATATATATATATATATATATATATATATATATATATATAGTTGGTGTCTGCCTTGAAAATGTTTCACATCTCAGTCTTATTTCTTAATCACCACCAGTAGAAAGTTATTTTTTCTTATGTATGTAAATAGTAAATTTGAATCAAAGGCTTCACTTAAATAGTCATAACGCTTTATTTTTAATGTTTTTTTTTTAATTTATTCGGAAAATGTAAAATGCTATGAACTTCTTTAAATCCTTCATCAGATGTGCTTAAGATAAAGCAAATTTTGTAGTATATATATTTCCAACTGAGTAACGTTTTTATATTCTTCAATTTAATGTCCTTAAAATATTCCTCTATTTATATATCCGTTTTCATTTTTCCATCTACCTCATATTCCATATCTATCTATCTATCTATTATCTTTTTATTATATGTCTACCTACAACCGTTAATTCCTAGTCTGTTTCTTCCAGTGAATTATTACTTCTTTTTCGACATCAATAGCGTATAGAGATAAAGTAGCTAATTCAGGTACAAATTTCCTAAAAGATAGCAATAGATAGATATGAACCAATTCGGATAGATAGATAGATAGATAGATAGATAGATAGATAGATAGATAGATAGATTCCTCAAAATTCCGGTGGTATACGCGGGCGAAATGACATATGGTTCTATATTGCAGGGTGGAAATCTTGATGAGATTTTGGAAATACCCGTTGAGTCTCGTGGTATCCAAGATAATTTCGCAGATGAACGGTTCAAATTTCAAAATATTTGGGTAGCATCTCGCTTATATATCCAACGCTGTAATTTCATATTTCTGCTATATAAACCTTCAGATTCAATACGTCATCTTGTCTCCGCCAGTCCTGATCATTTCCTATCCGTTGACTGAATTTGTCATCGGTATTTTGACGGTAAATATAACTTTCAAAATGAAGACACGAAACCCAAACGTATATTTTACGCAGCTTTCTACGTGATTAATCTATTGATCTCGCTCTTATAAGAGACAGTCGAGAGAAAACAAAAAACAAAATGATTATGTGAACAATAATTTGGAATGAACCATCTTCAACAGAACGGAAGATGCAATCACAACTTACGACTAAGTTTAAAAATAATAGACACTTACATATATTTTATTGCATGTGTGTTTATGAGCTTGTATGTGCTATCATATTTGACCAGATCCATTCGGTTTCAGAAATTCAATGGTGGTGTATAATAAATTCAAGCTAACACAAGAAGGAAATTTAAAACACATGATTATTTGTGCCAGGTGCTTGGAGACAGCAGCTGAGACGAGTAGAATTACTAAGTCTTAGTCATTAGATAATAATACTAAATCCTATACTTGAGACGTCGTTGCAAATTTGTTGTTGAAACATTCCAATATAACCTACTATTTAGTTGGAAACTTTCGCCAGACTGCAAGAAGCGACAAATGAAAAAGAAAAAAGAAAAAAAACAAACAGAAATTCCACATTCTTAGAGGCGTATTTTTTTATTATCGTGATCGGTTGATTGTACGAAAAATTAAATTACGGCCTAAACAAATACATATATATATATATATATATATATATATATATATATATATATATATATATATATATATATATATATATATATATAAGTAATGCCTCAATACATGAGAAGAGCAATAAAATATTTATTAGTATCTGTTACATTGGACATGTAAGTTACAGCGATGAAAGGGCATATCTGCTTTGACTTACAAAGACGGAACTGGGTGTGCTTGTGAGTGCTGTGGCCAAAAGAGGGATAAACGAATCTTGTTGGACAACCAATATACGAAGTTTAAAACAGATTATGATCAAACAAAATAGACATTTGTTGTGGTATTTAGCAAAATATATATTTGAATAAGCTGCTTCAATACACTCTCTCCCTCTCTCTTGACGACATATAACCACGGAAAAATGTATTAAACAAATGTTTTTACGTTGGTGGCTAAAACATTTAATGTGTCATTTGTAATTGAAATAAATTGTTTGTGATATCAGTCCGGTTACTTTTCAGACAGACCTCATGTACACACACATATATATATATATGTGTGTGTGTGTGTGTGTGTGTGTGTGTGTGCGTGTGTGTGTGTGTGTTTTGAACAATAAAACATATTTAAAAATTAAAATCTTCAGACACATTGGATGTATATTAATGTTTCGTTTGTATTACTATTTCACATAGATTCCTCCAATAGTTTCGGCCAGCACGGCTATCATCTAGAGAAAAAAATTCTGCTTGTTAGTAGCAATGAACTACAGAAATGAATGACTTGATGGATAAAATGAACTTTATCTGAAGTTTTCATTTTTTAAAATTTTTATCATGAATTTTGTTCAGTCCTTGTTTTGCTCAGACAGTCTCTTTTATGTTGTTATTTAATATAAGAGCTGAATGAATTCATGCTGCTCTGAATTCCTTTGGTCATATTTATTGGTTCCTTGAAAGGAGGTGTGTCTCTGTTAAGTGTGTGTTATCTGGTTCTTAGACAGTGAGTGACTATGATGCGTGTAAGTGTGTATATTAGTATGGCTGTGTGTATAAGTATGAGGCTTCAACACCTCCGAAATCATGTCTGTCTTGTGTGGGTGAGAAATGTGGGTTTGGCTTGATTTGTGGGGTTATATATTCTATCTATGGTGTTAAATTTGTGATTAAGCCCGTCTGCATGGAGTGTTCTTCGGCACAGAATCCTCTTTTCATCATGGTCTTTTCTATTTTCTAAATTATAGTGAATTTGGCATGGGTTTTAAAATCGTGTTTTTGTAGGCGGAAATGTTGTTCTACAGGTAATAATCGTTCATGGGGAGCCGCTTAATTCTTTAGCGAAAGAGCCATTCAGTTTTTCCCACATTGTTTCTGGCATAGTATGCATTCTAAGAGTTAAATTATGTTATGACTTCTACAGTTAGAGTTGTGGCAGATTTTGAAAGTAGATTTAGTGACTGAGCTAGTGAATGAATTCGTGTGTCTAATGTGGTTGCAGCATAAGCTTCTTGTGTTGTTACATGGTTCGGAAAATCCTGTTGCTTTTGTTTTTGGTCTATTACGGATTACCTTATCCCCTGAAATGTGGTTACTACCTATGATTTCTTTTAGGTTCTTAGGCCTACCATATACTAGAAGGCCGGGTTCCTTAAACATTTTTTAGGTCTGGTTTGATTGTAGTATTTCCCAGCGAATTTTGATTATCTAGCATAGTGGAGGCAGAGTGGGGTTGAAAGTGGTTACTAGGGGGATGCGGCTATTGTACGTTAGGTTGTTTCTCTAGGTGTGGAAGTTGCTTTATTTATTTGTTCACTGATTAGGTGTGGTTTATAGCCACGTGTTGTGAATTGGTTCTCGAGATTTTGGGTGTGTTTATTTAGTTCTTCATTGTTGGAACATATCCTTCTGAGTGTAATTGCTTGTGAAAAGGCAAGGTTCTCCTTAAGGTGTTTAGGGTGGGAAGACTTAAAGTGTAGATAGTTGTGGGTGTCGGTGATTTTAGTGTGTAGCGTCGTTTCTAGTTTTCTGTTTTCATCTGTGTAAATGCGGGTGTCTACAAATGTTACCGATATTGTAGAATTTTCATAGTCAAACTTAATTGAGTCGTGTACTGTGTTTAGGGTCATCAGCAATTGGGTAAGTTTGTCATCACTGCCCGTGTATACGAAGAATATATCATCGATATATCTTGCATAGAATACGTAGTTGCTACCGATGATGGGATAGATATGTGTCTGCTCAAATTTTCCTATGAAGATTGTAGCATATGATGGAGCTGCAATGGTGACCATGGCACAGCCCCGTACTTGCAGGTAGTGTGCTCTATTGAAGTTGAAACTATTCAATGTAAGAATATGCTCCATGAGTTTTATGATAACTTAAGTGGGGGGGGGTCTTGTTCTCTTCTTTTAGTAAATGCTTCCTGAAGGGCAGTTAGCCCTTCGATGTGTTTAATATTTGAATAAAGTGATCGTACGTTCATAATCACTAAAATAGCATTTTCTGACACTGTATGTGATTAATTTTGTTTAGTAGATCTGTTGTGTCTCTGATGTAGGATTTTACTTCCTTGCCTAGGGGCTGTATGTAATTGTCTACGTATTTGGAAATTTTAGTCGTGTGGCAGTTGAATGATGAATTGACCGGCCTTCCTGGGTTGTTGCTTTAGTGCATTTTAGGAAGGAGATAGAAGCGAAAAGGTGTGATGTGTGTGGGTGTAAGTGTTGTGCATGTTTCCTGGTTGATTGGACTGTCGTTAAGCATCATGTTTAGTAAACTAGTTAATTCGTTTTGTATTCGTGAAGAGGTCTGTAGTTAAGCTTTTGCAGGTCTCTTTGTCGGCTAACTGATTATTGGCCTCTTTAATGTATTCTTTGATTCGCCATATCACTTTGGCACCCCCTTCACCAGCCCGTGTTATGATAAGGTCATCTCAGCATGTCAAAGGCTACCTGTTCTCCTTCAGTTATATTTTTACGTGGGAGCTTACGTGTTATCGTTTTCTTATGTCATTTGTCACTGCAATTTCAAATATGTGTATAGTAATGTCCGTGTTTTGTGGGGAGAATGTTGAGCCCTTCTCTCTTAATATATCAAGTATGGAATGTGTGATTATTGTCCCCGTAGTGGGCTTTTAGCCGGATTCTTCTGAAGAAGGATTTCAGGTCCTTTGCGAAGGTGTCGTTGTCAAATATTGGGGGACTAGGGCAAAAGCTTAGTCCTTTATTTAATAATATGAATATGTTGAGCGAAAACTTACTGTTACTTAAATTTATAAATCGTAATATATTTATATATATATATATATATATATATATATATATATATATATATGTGTGTGTGTGTGTGTGTGTGTGTATGTGTGTGTGTGTGTGTGTCTGTGTATGTGCGTGGGATGGAGAGAGAGAGTATATTAAGTTCGGTGGAATGGAGAGTAGCTCCTGGCATATTACATTCATTTGACTACGAGAAAATTATTTGCCCTAACGAAATGAATTAGGCGTTTCACAAAAGGAAACGAAAAGGAAACTAATGCTTAACATCAGGAAGAGAAAGTTAAGGTTTCTGGGGCACATAATAAGGAAGTAGGGCTTGGCAAATCTGATACTCATAGGACAGGTTGAAGGCAAGAGAGAGAGAGAGAGTGGATGAATAACGCATAAATGTGCTTGAGTTAATGCATGTCAGAACGGGGCTGAGGAGAAAGAACAAAGTCAAAGTTTATTAAGCGCTACAAGGGTAAGGAAGTTCTCGGTGGCAGAAGGAGTCGAAGTATTAAGAGAAGGAGTAGGAGGAGTAGCAGATGGGGTAGAAGGAGTAGCAAATGGGGTAGAAGGAGTAGCAGAAGGAGTAGAAGTAGTAAGAGAAGTGGTAGAAGGAGTAGCAGATGGGGTAGAAGAAGTAGCAGAAAGAGTAGAAGTAGTAAGAGAAGGGGTGGAAAGAGTATCAGATGGTGTAGAAGGAGTATCAGAAGGAGTAGAAATAGTAAGAGCGGTGGTGGAAAGAGTATCAGATGGGGTACAAGAAGTAGCAGATGGGGGTAGAAGGAGTAGCAGATGAGATAGAAGGAGTAGCAGAAGGAGTAGAAGTAGTAAGAGAAGGGGTGGAAAGAGTATCAGATGGTGTAGAAGGAGTAGCAGAAGGAGTAGAAATAGTAAGAGAGGTGGTGGAAAGAGTAGCAGATGGGGTAGAAGAAGTAGCAGATGGGGTAGAAGGAGTAGCAGATGAGATAGAAGGAGTAGCAGAAGGAGTAGTAGGAGTAACAGAATTGATAGAAGGAGTAGCAGAATTGATAGAAGGGGTAGCAGAAGGGGGGAAAATCAAAGGTCTATATTTGTTTCGTGTCCTTTCTTTGAATTTCTCTACTTTTGTGTCATCATATTCACATACCCACAATAATACATAAATATATTTATTTATATATATATGTGTGTGTGTGTGAGTGTGTGCATGTATGTATGTATGTATGTATGTATGTGTGTATATATGTGTTGATAAAAGTCACGTAAAACAAAGATGGTTAGAAAATTGCCCCCTCTTTTAAATTACTACATTTTTGCGACACGGTGCTTAGAACTTTCAAAGCAGGCAACTAAATTACGCATATATTTATTGTTCTAGTCGAGATTAGTGGGTTGGCCAGCGTTCCCCCCCCTCTCCCTCCCTCCCCCCTCTCTCCCCCCCTCTCTGCCAAGAAGCGAGCGCCTTGTGAGTTGTAATCCAGATCGCTCGCATTCACTTGGATAATGTATGATATTAACTCTCACTCGACAAGTGTTTCCGAAGCTATCATTTTTGTCGAAACCTGAGAGTCGCTTTGGCAAAATATGAAAAAGCGGTAAAAGACCAAGTGAAATGAAAGAGGAATTCCAAGGGAGAAACAGTGAATGAGAATGTGGCTTATAAAAGAATGGGGAAAAAATGGTAATGAATGAAAATGGAGATCATAAAATCTAGGCAATGTAGTAAGAAAGAAAGAAAAATCTGACTGTTATGGAGAGATAGAAAGATAGATAGATAATAAAAAGAAAGAAAGAAAGAAAGAAAGAAAGAAAGAAAGAGAGAAAGATTTAAGCAATGGAATATAAGGATAAGAAAGAAAGAAAGAAAGAAAGAAAGAAAGAAAGAAAGAAAGATTTATGCAAAAAATTCAAAGATAAGAAAGAAAGAAAGAAAGAAAGAAAGAAAGAAAGAACGAAATATTTAAGCAATTGGATGTAAGGATGAGAAAGAAAGAAAGAAAGAAGATTTAAGCAATGGAATTTAAGGAGAAGAAAGAAAGAAAGAAAGAAAGAATGAATGAAAGAAAGAAAGAAAGAAAGAATATTTAAGCAACTAAATGTAAGGAAAATTAATAAATAAAGAAAGAAAGAAAGAACGAAAGAAAGAAAGAACGAAAGTGACATAAAGTAGAATACTTAAACGTGTGTGGAATAGCCATGAAATCATAATTAATATAATAATATCACAATAAACGAGGTCATGTTAAGAACCACAAGTGACCCACACAATTGAGCAACTGACTGTTTCTGCAGACCCCTCCTAAAATGTAGACAAACCAGAAAGAGTCTCTATGAAGGAAAACAAAAACATGTATAATATATCAAAATTCAGAAGTCCAAATCTAATAATCTTCAAAAAATGTGTTTGTTTAAAGAGGAACTTTATGCAGGCAATGTTTGGGATAACAAAAGTAACAAGATGGAGTCACTTGATTTCCTTTTAAAGACATCAACTGCAACCGGCGCGCGAACTACTGAATCTGTTGGTTTGGTGCCAAAGATTTACGATTTTTAAAATTCAAATTTAAAGCAGTATATTTGAGGTTAGAATAAAATTTATTCATTGAAATAAGAAGCATTAGTCTCTAAGCAACGAGAAAAATGTGCAGTCATAATGGTATCATATTTGTGGAGTCCTGGAACCGGTGAATACTTTGAATGCATTTTGAAATGCTGTTTAGTTCTTTAGTTTCTTTAGTTTGGAAATCGTCTTGAGGCTTTAAAAAAGTTGTATTTAGTTGTAGAGAGTAAACAGCAGACGATAGATTAGTTTATTCTATTTTTCAATCGATTAATTCATTTGTACTCTCAAGAGATGTCATGGACAAGAATCCGTCCATTTCGATTGGACATAAGCATTAGTTCTTGATGCATTTTGACCAATTCCTATCACCGAGATTCAACAAGTTGTAGTGAATGATTCAACTTGTCGGCTCCCGAAACAGGGCCATCATTCTTTATTCTGCTTTGCTTCAATACAAAGCACAGGACGACGGCAGTTGTACTATAGAATCTATTTTGTTTCAGGTCAAACTTCGATCAAAAATTAAATCATTTTTTCAGTGCAAAAAGATCGCAGGGTAGACATTTTTCAGGCGATTTTTAAAAAATAATGTTCGTTCAGCTCGTGTGTTACCCAAATGTCGTTCTTTTTTTATATAGTTGGGTATATATTTCAAACAAAGTCACTGTTCAGTAGATACACTTCAGTAATTCTCCTGTCCGGTTGTCATCAAAGGCCTGTTGAAGGCTTTTATCTCTTCCATAATCCATAATCGTCATCCACTAAATCACGTCCACAATATAAAATCTCTTTCCTATTGCAATTTTCAATTCACTTCCAGGAAATACAGATTTAGCACAGATTTAAATCTACAGTTGTTTGATGCGTTATTTGGAATGTACACGACATTTTCAAAACGGTCAGGTACATTGTCCTGATGAATAGAACGGTCAATCAATATACTAATTTATTCAGTAACTCTTCAATAACGACAGTAAACTCACAGAAATTTTTCTCTATATGTGTGGGTGTTAATATTTTTTATGGTTATTATTTACATTATTCGGACTATTGTCCTCATCTTTGTTGCCATATTTATTAAAACGTTTCGGCCGTTGTATGCTCCACCCTTCTTCAGGTTGTTGAAAAGTCGAACTGAACCCTTTATTTCACACACAGAGGTAGACTGTCCTAGTTTCACGTGCCATGTTTTAATGGGAAAAGATGAGGACAATATTCCGAATAATGTACATAATACCCCATCTCAGAAATATAGAGAGATATTTATCGTTAATTACAAAGGTATATCCAGAACGCGTAACCATTTCTCGAGATATTCAAAATAACTGGACAATTTATGTGTATCTAAGTCTGCGTGAACATGTGTCTGTGCGCATGTGCGTATGTTTGTGTGTGATTCTGTGTGTAAACTTTTATCTTTCCAACAAATTAACAAATAAATAAATAAGAATATTTTAAATCAATGTCTTTGCCAGGGTCTCTGTTGTCTTTTCCTTCGTATACTTAATCTTTTCCTGTTTTGTCATCTTGTCCATATTTTGAGTCTTCCGATGAAGCTTCTTTTTTTTTTTTTAAAGTAAGCCTAATCAGCTCTAGACTTTCTTATGGACATCATGTATGGCGCCAGATTAGTTCAGACATATGTAAACTGCCAGAAGTATACAATTGTTTCTCAGATGAATGAATAAAAGTGTTTTCGAGCCAATGAAGCATGTAGGTGCTAGCGAACAAATCCCTATTCGACATCGTGTAATGGCGCTACAGATTCACAAAGCACTATACAAAATACCAGATTATATTTTTAAATAATAGTTTCAGACTATTATATTTTAGCGGAAATGTATTTGGCTCAGACTTACTGAGGCTGACCTTGGGGCCAGCTGGTAGGCAAAACAGGGATCTGGATTTTGATTGACTGAGCCGAACATGGGAATGTTAGAGATATAGAAAGTTATTTCGTGGAGTTAAGTTTATTAAGTTATTATTTCGGGTCTTGGGGAACTTTTTCCCTGGAGGTTGATAGAGCGACCCCCCACTTGCTAGTTTAAAATGTACACCTCGACGTGTTAATAAAATAAATGAGTTCCAAATTCCATTTGTTGGTGTCTCATTTGTCTCCGAACCAGAAACTAGCGACCACCCGTCCGGAAGTTGACCGAGAGAAGAATGCAACATATGAATGAACCAAGACCGTCGCCCCAAGAGACCCTCAGAATACAACAATATGAGGACACCCAACAAATATTTAGGAAAGAGTGATAACAGTTACTGGACTTGATACATTTATTTTCCTGAAAAAAAATTAAGAGAAAGTTTTTATAAATTTTAACCAAAACTAGCACTAGTGGCTTGGTCAAAGAATACCGAAAGTATACTTAGTTAAAAACAGCTTATAGTATCATTATCAAGTTTATATCAACTTAGGTTGTCCTTTCGGAACTAGACATTGTTGGGGTTATCATCTATTTGATACTGTTCAAATTGATGGATGCATAAATCCGAGTATTATCGATTCACTCTGAAATTTTAATGACCAATAATTTGGAAAACATCAAGGAAATATTAAGGAAACAGCGGCACGTATGTGATTTCTGTCGAACAGAATCTTCTGAGAATCTTTTAAAGCTACATGTCGATTACTTTCTAAAGATAATGTCTGGGTGCTACTGCTGCCAGCTAAACATGTAATACCTGGCTCATGGTTGCTTCAGCGGTGTGATTAAAACTGCTCTGAACAAGGCTTTTTTTCAGGTAAGAAAGTCGATTAGATACTCAACAGGATTAAGAACAAGACCTGTCAAAGGGCAAAAATCATCGACCATCTAGCACAATGTGGTAGAGTGGGTCCGATAGCTATGGATACAACAATTGACGTGAATATACACTATTGCTGTGCCACATGTCTGTGATCAAAAAGAGCATCAAGTTAGAGGCAATCGTCTGCGGTTTGTCTTAAATAGGGTTGGGTTCAGGCAGGCCAGCGCGTCAATTAAAAAGTCTTGGGTTTTTAACCCATTATGTGGGCGGGGGATTGATCGAGTGCTTAGTCGAGCAGTGACCCTACGAGGTCATGGTCTGATGATAATGATGCATTGGATGCCTCAGCCTGAATTTTTTCATAGTGATTAGTCTTGTTTAGAACAAACAGAAAATCATATTATGGTGAATTCATTCAGAAATATGAAGCCATCTACAGGCATTATGAAAAGATTAAGCCAGATACGAAGGTAACTTATTGAAAAAGAAAAAGAAAGCAAGCAATCCACTATTGCATTGCCAGTAGAACGCAAGATCGTAATGCAGGAGACCCACGAGAATTATGCTATCAATATTTCATTCATATTACTTATTAGTTACTCTTTCAATACATGTTCCTGATATGAAATGTGAACCTTTGGAAGAAATATAGTGTGAACGACTTTCGTAATTTCTGCAAATGATCTTATTGCTCAATATTGTCACTCAAAGCTTTCACTCAATGAATCTAATCTGGAGAAATGATATATTTCAATGCTGGGCTGCAGCAAATAAAAATATTTTTGTTTAGCAAAAAATTCACTGGCCTCAGGAAGTTTTGAATTAAAACTTTCAGTAACCATGAAATCGCCATTAATTCATATTTTACAGTGAAAAATGAAATACTCACCTTCATTTGAAAATGGTTATGGAACTAAAATTGTCTTTAAATGTTTACTTCCTGAAAAGGAAAAACGAAGAATAATCTATACAAATTATATTCTTACAGGTTTGGGTCGAGTGTGTACATTATTCTTAATTAAATTCTAAAATTATAAACGATTTAAAAATTATTATTTCTATAATTTACAAAACCAATGGAGCCAAGAGAAATAAAATCGGATATTACGTTCTATACTTCAGTCCACCTCATGGTGCTATTAAGGGCCATCATTGGAGGCCTATTTTACCGCTCGTCGTTGCGCTTGGAGCAATGTTATTTAGTTTGTGTTTGCGGTAATTCCTTGCTGTGGTTATCTTTAGAATTTAAAAGGACAAGTATAGAACAAGCGCAAAATTAATTACGTTACGCCTCTTCATCTTGGTATATTTGTTTGTTTTCTAAGGTCATATTACAATTAACATATAATTTGAAGGAGCTTCGGATTCACGAAGTCAAAAAGGGTGTACGAAATGCCGTATGCACTTTAATCTTTGAAATAATAATCCACCTTAATTATTCACCTTAATTATTCACCTTAATTATTCACCTTAATTATTCACCTTAATTAACCTGATTTTAATGAAAGAAAACACACACCGGAATTATGTATACTGAACAAAAATAGAATATGAAATAAAATGAACTTGAAAGTAATTTATTTTATTTTATTGTTTGGGAATGAAGCAATTATTGTTATGCTGAGATATTTTTCATAAATGTATTATTT
This sequence comes from Acanthosepion esculentum, assembly GCA_964036315.1. Lineage (NCBI taxonomy): Eukaryota > Metazoa > Mollusca > Cephalopoda > Sepiida > Sepiidae > Acanthosepion > Acanthosepion esculentum. The sequence goes on along the minus strand of OZ038488.1, from coordinate 121,574,291 downwards.
TATAATTAGGAAAATGCCGAGAAAAATTCACTCTTAAAACAAAACATCTTTCAGCAGAGTAGGGCGAGCGTTAACGTTTCATCCATCTCATTTACGATGGACACAATTATCGAATTTTTATTTAATTATATGCAATTAAATTCACGTAACATTCTAAATAAATAAATTTTACATTAATCTTCTATAAATACTACAATTGCTTTTGCTTCATGTTTTTAATTGTAAACAAAACTAAAATTCAGCATAGCTTCTTAATTTAAATTTAAAAAGAAAATTACAAATCACCGTAATTTCCCATGTATAATACAGCTTCTTCCATAATACGCCCTCCTAAAATTGTGCTGAAAGTGTGGGACAATGCTTCTACTCACGTATAATACGCACCCCTTGTTTGATAATCAAACCCTATAAATTGTACTTCACCAATTACATTACGGCCAGCGTTTCCTACTCTGATTTAAAAAATGGTTTTAAACACAGAATAATATTCCTCTAATTTAGTTTTATGATAATTCTTATTTTATTTTACATTTGTAAGTATTGTTAGGTACATATGATTGTATTTGACATCCTTATGGGGTCGCAATTGCAGAATGTTAGTGTCAAATTGTCGTATGTTTGTGGTGACTAGTCATTTCGCAACTGAAACCGACGTATAAAACGGCAATTTTTAACATATTTTTTGTACCTGTACATAATACGCACCACTAATTTTGCTTATTATTATTAGTAAAAAAAAGGCGTATTATACATGGGGAATTACGGTACTCATAAAAATTAAAATTAATCATATATTTTTTCTAATAAATAAAAAATATCATAGAGAAAATATTAAATAATTTTTGTGACAAATAATGGCATTTTAATTAAATTTCACGTGGCAAAAACAGAATCTAGGAAAAAGTCTCCCGAAAAAAAAATCTCTGTTGAAAATTAAACAATATTATAATAACATTTCTTATAGAGATTTTATAAGACTTTTAAGAAATGAAAATAAAGAGAGATTAATGAATTATTACAAATGAATTTTGCATTACAATAAAAGAATTTCAGAAAACAAAATCGACACTTTTAACTTGATAGAAATACAGATTACGCCAAAAATCTCCTCGCTTTTTTCAATAAACGTTTTTAAAAGAGAATATTAAATTACCTTTAAGAAAAAGATGTTAAGATAACTTCCAAATAAAAAACAAACATGAATTTCGAAATTATATTCTCTAAGTGAATCTAGCAGATATGTTTGTTTTTACAAGAAACAATATAGTAAATCCGAAGGAAATAAAATAAATCTTATTTCAATAAGCCTAAGTTATTAGACGTGTAAAAAAACAAAGTTTCTTAAGCCAACTATAAGCAGCGAGACTATTGCTAAGACAAACCTACACTAAGTGCGTCACTCCCAGTAGAATGACGAGATTTGAATGAAGAATTCAGTTTTGGTTCTTTTTGACAGTCGGAGATTTTCTGAAATATAGAACACTATGAATAATTAGCGTTGATTGATCCAACTACAACTGGAGAGAAAAATGATTTGAAGAATGTGTTTCATACATACATATATATATATATATATATATATATATATATATATATATATATATATATATATATATATATATATATATATATATATCAGAATTCGCTATGCAGATTTAATGAGCACAAATATGAATTTTTGAAAGCGAACATATGACGCCAAGCGTTGTCTGCTTGAGACAGCACCAACGATGATAACGGCAGAATGATTTTATCCGAAATCACTCTCGCATGAATTTGAATTATTTATATTAATATTTACACACGGGTATTCCCCCCACACCTCACCGCGCTTATTATTGTTATCACAACATTTCGACAGATGTGTCCTCCGGCCTTCATTAAGAGATTGTCGATCCGTTTAACCTTCAGGGAATTTTGGATGGAGCATATATAATCTATGGATGAAGATTGTTTTATTTTCGCTGTCCAGGTCGTCTAGTTCCTTAGAAAAAGCACTTCAGGGAGCGACCATTCTGCCTGCAGAAATCCTTTGTTGATGAAAAACGTCGTAGGAGAATGGTTAAATTGAATCAAACTGGTAATAGCTAAAATAAACACAGTTCTTACAACGGAGATATACAGAAGAGCATCTATGAACAAACAACACGTTAAACATTGAATCGGTTTTTCATTTCCTCCCCAAGCAAGTTAATAATGTCTCGAAAAAGCAAGTCGTTACTGAGAGTGAAAGAATCTGAGAAACATCATTATTAAAGGGAGGGGTAAGTAAAGGAACAGGAATTAAAAAGAGAGAAATGACAGTTTGAATTGCTTTTAAATGTTTCAAGATGAAATATGACAGGAAAGTTAAAAAAACAAACAAACCGATAAACACTTCTGTAAGCAGTGAAGTGAGACAAGAAATTATTAGCATATAACTTATAGGGCTTATATCAAACAATTTCGACTGTAAAACAATGACATTTAGTTATTTTTCGATATTCTTTTTACAGCAACCGACTTCAATGTCGTGGGGTATGTTTGATATCCAATAACAAATAGGTTACTTCACAATAGTTTTTTTTCTTATTTGACAGGTATCGTTTAAGTAAAAACAACATTCTATAGACTTATAAAAAAATAAGTGTATTTGAAAAAATACTATTCTGTTATTATAGGCATGTAAGTGAAACCTGCACTCTGACACAACTAAAAGTCTCTCAGAAGAAAATGAAGAGTCTAATAAAACCAAAATACAAACAACATAGACAATTATATGTCGTTTGGTGCTTTGAAAGTATCTGGTGTGAAATAAGTAATTTGAAGAAAGTTACTTTTTTAAGTAGAGTCGATGATAGCTTGCGAACTAGTAGTCCGATTATATTTGTAAAATCGAAGAACGAAATACGAAACTACATTAAAACAATTATCATGAAAATCTTTATAGAAAAAACACAGGGCAACTATTCTAGGGAGACCGGAAAGTAAGTGAAGCCCAATTGCCAAGTCAGAATCAATAACATTTTAGATTATTCTTTGAAATTTGTCTAGAATGTCTAGATAAGCAAAAGCACCGATCGTATGTGATAGCATTATTCAATTCATAGACGAAAGCTAGTCTGACAAAGGGGTAAGAATAGCTTGAAAAATTGTCTCGAACGAAACAGTGAACCAAGTTTTCAGCAGACTTAGGAATTGATTCAATATAACCATTTCCTTTCATGTCAGAGAGAAACGTGAGACTTGGAAATTGAAACGAGACACTTTACCAACATACGAAACTAGAAAGGATGCCTATTTGAAACAATTAAAAGAGATCACTTTCGTTTTGGAGGTCCCTTAAAATTAATAAAGCTATTTCTTGCGGGAGGTCATTTTTGTGATCAGCTGTCAATTCGACCTTATCAAACCAGGCCGATTTTGAATAAGAGATGAGTAAACAGTTGCATCATCAGCAGAGATAGAGTGTCGAGATTTGAGGATATCAAAAAGGTCGTTGATGAAAATTAGAAGCTAAATAGATCTAAGGAAGAAGCCCTGAGAGATACTCGTATTAATGGCAAAATACCCGCTACCCGACCTGCGCCAAAAAGAAATAAGAACAGAAATGTGGCATAATTCGCTAAGGATCACAAAAACTGTACAAAATTATTAAAACATTGTAAGTCCAGATGCTTTTCGATTTCTGATGTGACATTATGATGAAAGGTGATAATGTGGAGTAAACGATTTTAAAGTACAGACCCATCCATTCTTGTGGTGGTTTTATGGGAACTATTTATGGGTTAAATATCAGAACAGATTGACATCTCTAACCTTAAGAACACTTTTGGGGAAAGTATAAAACTGATGTCAAACCAGTTAGTCGAAAATTGATGGCAATACCATCTTGCTAAACGTCCTTCCCACAAAAACCGCTGCAGTAATTCATAGCGTATGGAGGCCATGGACCTACACTTCATGGGGGTAGGGGTTTAATCACACTGAAGAGAAATCTTTCTTTAGGACTTGTGCTATATTAAACTAAGCTTAGTAAATATCAAGGAAGACGTCAGAAACGTATAACAAACAAATTCTTCTCGCTAAAATATTCACAGTTGCTCTCTTCTGAAGCTATATCGTTCATTTAATACTTTGTCAGTTAATGCTAATTTCTGTATATCTGCTAGGCACTTAACTGTGCGAAATACCCAATATCTCATCAATATTTCTCTAGTGTCGTTCGACCACCATTGCAATGCTCACGTTTAAGACTTTGAGTGTTATGCCGACAATCATTGGCATTTTTTTCCTTTTGATGGATTTATATTTACAAACGAAGCTCAAATTCGCATTTATAAAATTCAATTAGAAATACAGGTTAAACCTTAAAAGTTTAGTCCAAGCGCTCTTCCCCCTCCTCATTTCCCCCTCCTTATTCCCCCGCGTCTAGCAATGTGCTGTTTAATAAATACTAATGGTGTCCATAAATTTATATATATTTAAGAATTTGTTATGAAATTAAATGTGATCAGTATCCGGGATAAAAAGCGGATGTAAATTTAAGCAGCCACCCCCTCTGCAAAAATGGCGACACTGTTTAATGTTTGAACGTAATTTTCAAGTAATGTTGCTTGGAAGTAGCTCGACTATATATATTTATATATGTTAGTCATTGGTGTATTACGGCGAGCATGTTCAGTTACTTCCGGTTAAATTTGTTACACTAATAAGTAAATCGGGTACATGTATTTTGAAATTATGCTAACGGCTATTGATTAGAACTAATTACAGGCCGGAAAGAGGTTATTTTCTTGTATAGTGTTGTTTGTTAACTTTATCATAATTTTGAATTCATTCACTTATTATACGCTGTTGATGATTATTATTATTATTATTATTATTGTTTTTATTTTCTTTGATATCTGGCGTTTACACATTTCTTTCCGGGTAACCTAAGGTTAGAAATGGTATCATGACACATTTCACTGCAAAAAAAAAAATTACATAGATAAAGCCCTTCGTAAAGTGTGGGCTGTACTTGTCAGAATAATGTTTTGTATCTCTTTGAGGCATGGACATTCAGGGCACCCTTCAATTAGTCGACTGGAATCTTTTCCAACCAATCCCAGGGCTCCAACTACAACGGGGATTGTTGATGTTCCCATGTGCCACATTTTTGAGATTTCTATTTTAAGGTCCTTGTATTTTGACAGCTTTTAGAATATCTTCAAAGTCTGCAGGGACTGCCATATCAATAAGGAGCATTTTTATTGTTTGTGATCTTTAATAACAATGTCTGGGCGGTTGCCTTTGATTGTTCTGTCAGGGTGTATTGTGTTGTTTTTTTTTTGTTTTTTTTTATTATTATTATTATTATTATTATTATTATTATTATTATTATTATTATTATTATTATTCCATGGACCTTCATCATAATAATATGCGATAATGTTTATTTATAATATTATTTTTTTTATAATTCTAACTCTCTAAATTGATTGGACGCTGTTTTTTACAGACATTAAATTTTTCTTTTGATTTTTGCGCAAAATGTCAAATATCAGGTTTGTCGATTTTTTACCATCAAGCTTGTAACTTTTGCCAAGCAATTTGGACTCAAAACCAGAACTGAAGAATAATCTATGAAACAAAAAAAAATTCTTCGAAATCAGATGAAAACTGTGGAAACGCATAAACCACATCCGATCAAACGCACACACATGCATACACACACATTTTGAGAAATATATATATATATACCCCCAATATATACCCCCAATATATACCCCCAATATAGGATTGGTGTATAGGGAAAGAATTCTAATAACCAACAAATACTATTCTTAAAAGTGTGCTCAGTACAGAGTAAACCAATTCTAATTATTTATTCGAGAATTTTAACATATATATGTTATAAAATCACTACAAAAATAGCCATTTTGTTTCAACACTTCTGGTGTCTTATCAAGTGATGATGTTGAATGTAGAAACACTTTATAAGATCCCACAAGTCTTGAAAAAAATGGCTATTTTTGTAGTGATTTTATAACATATTTATGTTATAATTTTAGAATAAATAATCGTACATATATATATATATATATATATATATATATATATATACTGCGTGCGATTAGGCTCCTCCACTGTGTCCTATAAATGATCAGTTGCACTCATGTTAAAGAATTTACCACGAGTATTCTGAATACTTCTTAATTCTGTCCATTAACCAGCTAGAATAAACCATTCTTGCTTAGTTACAAATAGTTCATGATTGGGTTCAAATGGATCCGACGGGCTGTTTATTCGCCCCAGCGAATCCACCACCGCCACGTGAATCGACCACACTGCATTTGCAATGAATCCACATCGGTTGACAACTGTCTTTCATAGACCCAGGGGAATAAGCCACGCACGATCCCCACATTAAGCATGAAATATCATGAAGCGTACCATATTTGTTCGTGCCAGACAAGGCAAATCATCCCGGGACCTAATTAGAGATGTCACGAGCACACTTATGGCGCTGTTCCAAATGCTGCGGTTTGAACAGAGTTAATATGTTATATCTTCTGCCGTCATATCCCATGAAATCTAAAGAACGTATTAAATGTTGATGTAATTTGAACTCACTTCAGGCAAAAGACCACGCGGTTACCATCTTCGAAGATACAAGGAATAACTCAAAACAGCCACTGGACTTGAGCATAAATCGTTTGAAAGACAAGCACAAGACCATTCCAACTTGCGATGTTGCATCACCATCGGAAGCCACCTGAAGAAAAAAGGAGTAGGCACAAACGGTGACAGAGAAAAGTCTTGACCAAATCAACCTCATTTTCAACCAACATTACTATGCAGTCAATGACATTGGCTCTTTCATGAAAGAATTGGTCTATTTAATCATCAATGCCATCATCATAAAGGAATTGGTCAGATAAAAAGAAATTACATTCTTGGATATGAGATAAAGCGAATGAATAAACTTAGGAATCTGAGACATTATATATATATATATATATATATATATATACATACATAATTTAATGATGCAAAAAGTATCTATTTTTTTACAAACGTTGTCAACATCATCCCTTTCTTTGTCAATGCACTTTGCTGTGAATAATAATAATTATATAGATTCAACATTATACAATGAACATTTCAGAGAGATATATTTACTTTGAATATATAAGGATCAACAAGTACTGGTCCCTAAATTGTTTGAAACAAAAGCACAAGACTGTAGCAACTGGCAATGTTCCATCACCATTAGAACCAAAAACTTCAAAGCCACCAAAAGAGAAAAGGGGAGAGTCAATCAACAATAGAGAAGAAGCTTGACCCAATCAACCTCATTTTCAACCAACATTACTGCGCATTATATATATATATATATATATTGTCTACTCATTAGTTATTTACTAACGCCTGATGAGATGTGTTAACACGCGTCGAAACATGGTTGTATATGTGTAGCGATTTTTTACAAGTTTTTGATGTAATATCCTAAAATAAAGAATATTGCTCTACTTGAGTTTAAGTCCCCCCCAAAAAAGCGCAAATAAAAGACAAACGGCAAATATTTAAACGATACAATACTTAGGGAAGGGTGTAAACTTAGGAATATTAAGATTACCTCCTCGGTTATACATTGAAGCTGCTATCCACCAAAGAAAAGAAGCCAGTCCCCACCGCGGGTCATTTAAAAGATAGTTCGCGCAGTTGATTGGTTGTATAAACATCCAATCGGATGTGTCGAATACGTGGTCTTTCTTCGTATAATTCTTTAAAAAGGCCAGAGTAGTTGTCAGCGTTTCACTATGAGGGGGAATCAGGGATTGATCTCCCCTGATTGGGTCGATTTGGTGATTGGGAGTATGATGTTCAAAGACCCGAAACTCCCTGATGAACCAAGTCAAAACATCACTGACGACCCCCTCGGGCGCCTACTTAAAAGCGTATTTTGGAATTATGCATTATATATATATATATATATATATATATATATATATATTGTCTACTCATCAATTATTTACTAACGCCTGATGAGATGTGTTAACACGCGTCGAAACATGGTTGTATATGTGTAGCGATTTCTTTACATGTTTTTGAATTAATGTCCTAAAATAAAGAATATTGCTCTACTTTTGTATGGAACCCTTTTTTAAATTGAATGTACGAACGTCGAAATTTGACTATTTTGTTCTTATTTTACTTATATATATATATATATATATATATATATATATATATATATATATATATATATATATATATATATATATATATATATAACAGTTCATTTGCATACGACTAAGCAACACAAGCACATCCAACATTACTTATCAATTATTCAAAAATCCTATAAACAAAGTATTCGAAGCCTTAAACTCAAAATTAAACGAACCATAATCAATAAAATTTTCATTTAATTTTGTATAAAAAAATACGAAATCAAGATAGTCAAAACAAACAGCAAAAGATTACGTGGGAAGGCACAGGTTCTTTGAAGAAAACGTTGAGACATACCATGGCGTGTAAACACGCCACTACGCCAGACGGAAACCACAAAAGAACGCAATGCATACCTAGAGATAAACCAACAGGAAACCGTAACAATTTCTTTGGTTATATTTCGTAAAAGGACTTTCAATAAATTGTGTTCAACTTCTCAAAAAAGTCTAGAATAAAGAATCGAAAATATCAATAAATCAAAATATAAATCTTAAACAAAGAATTTCTTTTGGTCTACAACGACGCATAAATAGATTACGAATTATCTACCAACTGCACCCAATTAAAGCCATCTAATTAAATAGATTTAATGGCCCAGAAACTGTTAGAGTTATACTTATAACACGATATTCTTCTATTTCTTCTATTTATTTGTATTTCGTGCAACTTTACTGTATAAAGGAAAGTTGTTAAATCTGTAGTATTTTATTTAACATTCAAAACTATTAGCAAATATAAAAAACAATTATTTTCTCTGACGTTAACAATAAAATGCATTAATATTGATCGCCATTAATTCCAAATCTTTTCAATTGCATTTAGAGTTTTGAAGAAAGGTTAACAATTCATTTTGTTTCCCATCAACATCATTGAATTCTTTCGAATTTATTTTGGAAAATTAAATGACCAGATGCCTAACGAATTTTACCAGATAAGGTCGCATACTGGTTTATTTTCAGTGTCACTTCCAATTTCGGACTGCATTGAAGTAAAAGGGTAAACAGCATCAGGAATTGGTTCTTAAAACTGATTAGAAATTGTTGGTGATGTTGAGACAATGAGAAGTAACCTGTGAGACGGGTAAAATAGAAAATAGAAGACAAACAGATAAAATTAAATCTTTCATAGCAATATCTGTCTATATTTCTGAGATGAGGTATTATGTACACTACTTACAGTATTCGGACTATTGTCCTCATCTTTGCCGCCATATCTATTACAACGTTTCGGCATTTCAGTATCTGTCTATATTTCTGAGATGAGGTATTATGTACACTATTTACATTATTCGGACTATTGTCCCCATCTTTGTTGCCATGTTTCTTACAACGTTTCGGCCTTTCAGTATATGTCTATATTTCTGAGATGAGGTATTATGTACACTACTTACAGTATTCGGACTATTGTCCTCATCTTTGTCGCCATATTTATTACAACGTTTCGGCATTTCAGTATCTGTCTATATTTCTGAGATGAGGTATTATGTACACTATTTACATTATTCGGACTATTGTCCCCATCTTTGTTGCCATGTTTCTTACAACGTTTCGGCCTTTCAGTATATGTCTATATTTCTGAGATGAGGTATTATGTACACTACTTACAGTATTCGGACTATTGTCCTCATCTTTGTCGCCATATCTATTACAACGTTTCGGCATTTCAGTATCTGTCTATATTTCTGAGATGAGGTATTATGTACACTATTTACATTATTCGGACTATTGTCCCCATCTTTGTTGCCATGTTTCTTACAACGTTTCGGCCTTTCAGTATATGTCTATATTTCTGAGATGAGGTATTATGTACACTATTTACATTATTCGGACTATTGTCCTTATTTTTGTTGCCATATTTATTACAACGTTTCGGCCTTTCAGTATCTGTCTATATTTCTGAGATGAGGTATTATGTACACTATTTACATTATTCGGACGATTATTCACATCTTTGTTGCCATATTGATTACAACGTTTCGGCCTTTCAGTATCTGTCTATATTTCTGAGATGAGGTATTATGTACACTATTTACATTATTCGGACTATTGTCCTCATTTTTGTCGCCATATTTATCACAACGTTTCGGCCTTTTTCATGTGGTTGGAATGTCGAATTGAACCCTTTATTTCGCTCACTGGGGTAGACTGTTCTAGTTCTAAGTGCCATGTCTAATGAATGTCAGTTATCAGTTATCTTATGCTTAATTCAAGGACACATGGCCCAGTGGATAAAGTCGTTGGTTAGATCCAGTGATAGAACCCAAAGATTGTGAGTTCAATACCCGGTTAAGGCAGTGGAGAACTTGGAGAAGGGAATTAACATGAGATAACTGATATCCATTAGACATGGCACGAGGAACTAGAACAGTCGACCCCAATGAGCAAAATAAACGGTTCAGTTCGATATTCCAACCACCTGAAGAAGGCTGGAGCGTACAACGACTGAAACGTTGTAATAAATATGGCGACTTTCATAGAAGATGAATAACATTAAAACATGATCATTCATTCTCTTTTTCTCCTCATCTTTTTTCAAGTTTTCTTTTTAAACGTTTGCCTTTCTTGCATCCATTGTGTCTCTTTTCTTTTGTTTTCAACTTTCCACTCAATGTTGAACATTTCTTCTTCTTCTTCTTCTTATTGTTTGTAATTTCCTTCTTTCTTTCCTTCAACTTCATACTTTTCCTCCAAATCTTCGCTTTTAATCCTCTTTATTTTCGTTCCGCCATTATCTACTCACGTCATTTGTGTACAACTTACGCTAATTTCCTTCCTGGCACATTTTCTCTCCTACACTTTATTTTACTCCTGATACTCCTACTTTAAATTATTCAAACCTCGTGTCTCAAATGATTCATACATTCACCATCTCGCCAACGCCTTCTCAAAAAAGGTTCAGCCATCCATTTTCTTCTCCCATTTTTCTTTCGTTTCTGCTCTCAGTCAATCAGGAGAGCTGGCGACTAAAACACTTCACCCTCCATGCTAGACACTCCTTCTCTTTTATAACCGTCAAATAATGCCACGTAGACTGTAACAGCTTGCCTGTTCATTGGTAGCCATTAATACAATGATCACTTCCTCTGCTATTCTTTCTACCCATCGTCGGCCAGTATCTCCCTTTCTTACGAAATTACCCACACACCTTAAATCTTCCAGTAACAGCGAGTGTCTTTCGGCGATGGATAGAAAATATCTTTTTACAGATTACTGTTAGCGTGTTCAGACCGATTTTCACTACGCCCCCACTATTTAGGCCTTGCGCCAGACTACGTGCATATTACGAAATATCACAATCATTATCATTATATATTCTGTGTGCTATTTTCGACTTTTGTGGTTACCATGCTGTCTTTAATCAACTTTAACTGTAAATACTATTTTAAGATAACGTTTTAGTATTTTCAGACACACATACACACACACATTCATATATATATATATATATATATATATATATATATATATATATATATGCGCGCGCGCGCACGCGCGTGTGTGTGTGTGTGTGTGTGTGTGTGTGTGTGTGTGTGTGTGTGTGTGAATTACAATCGATGAAACCCAAACAAATTAGCCAATAGATATGGCCATTTCGTCCTCGGAAAAAAAAAGATTTCGCTGGACTTGTCAATGCAAATACATTTGTTAAAATAAATTAATTCCCACTCTTTTTCAAAAGCAAATAAAAAATAAAGGAAGGAAAGAAGGGAGAAAAGGGAAAAAGAGGGAGTGAGAAATAAATAAAAAAATAAGGGAGAAGGAAGTGATATAGATATAGAGAGGTAAAGAGACTAAGTGGTTAGGGTAGAATCGGTCTAGATAAAAAAGACGGTTGAAGACGAACGCTAACATAAATTTAAGAAAGCAACACGTACAAAACGGAAGTAACATTAAAAAAAGAAAACTAAAAAATGAGTATAAAATTCCAAAGAGGAGTTTAAAAGATTATAGAATGGAAATAAGAATTTAAAATTAATATTAATATAATTATTTTAGAGGCGACAGTCTGTTTCATGCTAGATGCAATCGTGGCCTGACGCCTCTAAGTGTTGACTTCTATGTTCATTTTTATATTTACACACGCTTTATCTCTGATATTGAGCACTTTATCCCATAAATATAGCACACTTTAAGACTATATTTCTTCATATAATTATTTTATAAAGAAGATTTTTGTTTATAAAACGATATTAATATTAATCCATTCAATACATCTTTAATTATATAGTAAAAAATATAGTATCAAAATGTATCAAAGGAGAAGAACAAACCATTAAAGAAATTTGAAAAGTAAAAAAAACAAACAAGAAATAAGTGAATAGAAGAGAACCAAAGACAAACACCTACCTTCACAATTACCTACCATGATGAATTCCTCCTGAAACTTAGACAGACTCTGTGGCACTACCAAGTACGAAACAGCGCTGACAAACAACGATTCAAATAGCGACTCTGAATTGCATGTTTACAATCGTTAGACGGCAAAGTTTTTGCTCAGATCTCGTTGTCTGATGAGCGAATACTATAAAAAATAAGTGTTTTACTTTTAATCAGATTCCCTGAATGCTATATGGTATTTGTTAGTATATGCTACGTGTATATATACGCAGGTTATATATATATACAAAACGACTATAGTGTCAATGAATAGCCAATAAGTCAAATGTAAGCAACCCCCGGCGGAAATATTCCAATCTCCACATTTAAAAAACGCATATAAGATGTATCATTCGTTGTCGAGAAGCAGATAAAAGTGGACGTGTTCATGTTATAATGTCGGCGAAAATGGGAACCTGGACTAGCAGATCAATATCAGGTTTGTGCTAAGATTAGTAAAACTGCTAGTAAAAGTCAGCCCTAGTTAAATGACTTGTGAGGAACATACTATGAAGATATGGATTTTTTTTTTGAGTAGCATACACCGTTCAAGGAATAATGAGAATATGTGCACGATGAAACAAGAAATGGGCACTTGACACACCAGTCAACGTTATTAGTAATAAATTGAACAAGAATAGTTTAATGTGGACTCTTCGTAAAACAGATTTGTCGGAGAATAGAGTACTGCTATAAAGATTGGTCCTCTCTGTAGGGCTAAACAAATTTTCTCGCCAGTATGTACCTTACAGATTTATAACTCCGCCATTGGTCCTTGTATATTAATATTGCATGGTGTTTCTACTTTGTATTAGAGATTCTAGATAAATTGCAAAGAAGAATCTGCAATATTATATGTCCTGTGTTGGTGCCACGGCTTCAGTCACTTTCCCATCGCCGAAACTCAACTTCCCTATACATTTTCTCTAAATGTGTTCATGGAAATTGTTCTAATGAGCTTTCCTCTTTCCTATGTAGACTATGAATTTAAGCACAGTACTAGATTAGCTGTTTGGTCTCATCATTTTACAGTCGAAATGGCAAGACGAAATCATGAGTTCTATCTAAAATACTTGCACTTCTTTCTTGTGGAACTCTCTTCCCGCTCCTTCCTTAAAAAAATTAAAAGCATTATCAATCGTTATCTTCTTCCTTCTTAATGTCTGTACTTTGATTGTTCTCTCTCTTTAATGTTTTCTTTTTCTCATATTCTATCACATACTGTTACCTCCCATGCTTCTTAGTGGCTTTAATGCCTTGATTGTGGTGAAATGGTTAAAAATAATAAAATAAAACCATATAGAAAATCGAATAAATTTTAGATGAACGTTTTCAATCGAACATTACAATATATTTTCGTATGAAGGATGCATTTATATGTAACACTAAAAAGATAAAAAAAAGTACCCTTGATAGGGGTGGAATATAATGAAGCGTCAATATTTTCTCATTGTATGCTGCGGAGCTCATAACGTTTTTAAGGAACGCTAAAAATTTTCGAAGTATTTAAAAGTTAAATTATTATCTCCGTTGCATCATTTACAGTTTGGAGATTCTTATATTTTCAACACCATTACAACCCAAAGCACACATCTGAAATAACAAGCATGTTTCATCCAGTCTTTCATTTAAAATCCAATTGAAAATATATGCTGACGCTTGAAAAATTAAATTCATCAGGTAAACTCTAAAGATATTTATGTTTTGAAGGCTGCGTTCAAGTAAAATCGGGCAAAGTTTTCTAAAGAATTGTCAATATCCAATGAGGTCTTTGCCCAACTTTCCACGGAACGGTCAATGACCATATGCGTTACGAAATATTCATAGTTAATGCCTTAAGCAATTTGACTACCAAATCTGTTACGATAACATCCCCAGGATCACTGTTATGTCGGTTAGAAATGATTTCCCAAGGAAATTGAAACCATATAATGTCGAAGAAATTTTTTTTTAAATATTCACACTTTGCTTTGGATATTGCTTTTTTAAAGTATTTGTTCGGGTGATTAAAGTTATTATGTCGTTCAGCCATCATGGAATTTCCAATTGAAGCGACTTCTGCAGCTGGAGAACAAACCTTGTGACTCTTTAACTTGTATGCCTTTTTCTTCTCAGAACGCTTTGATATAAAGCACACTATGCCTGTTTGAGTCGAGTCATAGAATTATATTAAGAATGAAACAGGGCAATAACCACGATTCATGGAAATAGATACACATGTCTGTGTGTGTGCGTGTGCATGCACATATATCAGGGTAGATGTGTATGCCTTTGAGCGTGTGAATACGTTTGTTACGATGTATACATTGCTGTGTTCAAGTACACATATACGCAGATGTGCTCCTCTGTTTAGTTATGTGGGTATATGAATGTGTAGGAAATTCCATGAGCGTTTGTGTACGTGTGTGTATGTACGCATTGAAGAAAAAAAAAGACCAAGCGAGTCAGACCCCAGGGGAAAACTGCTCCTTTATTCGATGATCGCAACTGAGAGACGGCCTCGATCCAACCATTGTCTTGAAAAACACGATCGATCGCTTTTGGGTTTCCTATTGTTGGTATAATCGAATAGATCCATCGATCGAGATTGACTGGCCACAACGAAAAGAGACGTTTATTCATTTACGACTCATCGATCACAAAAGGATCAATACTCCTTATTTGGAATCAGGGCGAATGAATGGCCTTATTGGAACCATTTTTTTCTGGGGAGAATCTCCCCGCAGAACCGTAGATGTTGATTTGGTATCTTTGTAATAGTTTCAGGTCCAATGTCATTTTAGCGTTGTTCTCTTAAGAGGAAGACATCGGATCAAAGCCAAAAACGTACCAGGATAAACAGAAGTATGTGTTAGGAAATCTCCCGGACGGACGTAATCTAAGCAAGAGTATAAATATGATTTTTCCTTGTGGACAAATTGAAGAGAACCATTCCAAGATTTCCGATGCGCAAATTATGAAACGACAGCCTGAAGAAGCCGCAGGGTGCAGTCACTGAAACGTTGTTAGAAAACCAAAGGAAAGGAAACGAGTTGAAAAGAATTATTGTATAAGAGATATAGAACAATATTTGAAAATATTTTGAATACAATGAAGACACTCTCTGTTGTAAGTGTATTAGAGTATATTTCTATTTGTAAAATTTTATACTCATAAATATATATTGAATTTAACTAAGTCTGGCACAAGGTTGAACCTAGCGAGAACTTTAAAACGATCCATAATAATAACGACAGTTTGACGTGTCAAATGTTTTGCATGGCATATAAACATATTAAATGTTTATTGGCCTGTGAGATAGGTTTTGTTTGCCATTGTTCCACTGTAATTTATACCTATTTTTATCTTCGTTAACTCTAGTACAAAACTAAAAGGACAAAGTGCCTATTTGCCGATGGAAATCCCAACAGGTGTGGCGGCCCACAAGAACAGCTCAAGGTTTTGAGAAGTCCTTGGTAACTATTTTTTTGTGATCATAAATGTAATCAATGTCTAATGTGAATATTTATCTGAATCTTTATCATATAAAGGGTGTTTCATTAAGACGGATTATATATAAGGGTGTTTCATTAAGACGGATTATATATAAGGGTGTTTCATTAAGATGGATTATGTATAAGGGTGTTTCATTAAAACGGATCAAAGTCAGCAGCAAATAAATCAGTGTTATTGGTAGAAATTTATTTATTTCTCTATTGGATCATGTTATTTAAGTCATGGCAATTATGCGTGACAAATAATATCGCCCAAATATCGACCAAATCTTAAAGAAAAAGAAAACAAACCATTAAACGCTTAAACTTAATTCATATTTAAAATGCGTCCAAGTTATAGGAACACCCTTTATTAACTTAGTCTAACATAAATGATAATGAATGTAGGAAGATCATGTCAGTTTTTTTTACAACGACAGAATATGATAGTATTTCAAATCGAGGCTTATATATCGAATTCTATTAGTGGAATGAAACGAGAAAATACTGTAGCTAACAGAATGAGCAACTGCAATTCTTTGTAAACATGTTTTGCTAAAATGTTAATTAATTTTATCACTACATTTTGCTTTGGACAGAAATTGCATTTTTTTTTGTTATAATCCCAGTGGGAATGAACATTTATTTGTAAAAGTTACGCGACATGTAGCGCAAGGTGAAAAATGGGGAATAGAGGGGGCTGGTCAAAATGGGTAATAGAGGGGGCTGGTCAAAATGGGGAATAGAGGGGGCTGGTCAAAATGGGGAATGGAGGGGGCTGGTCAAAATGGGTAATAGAGGGGGCTGGTCAAAATGGGGAATAGAGGGGGCTGGTCAAAATGGGGAATGGAGGGGGCTGGTCAAAACTCTACTAACTAGTCACCTTCAATGAGGCAATTACACTCTGATGTTTCTAAAACCATAAGAACACATTTATACATTCACATACACACTACAAACACCAAAAGAACACATGTTCTCCATGAAATAGTAAACATATTACACTCCATATATACAGTATGTACTAACAATTGGAGGTCGGAATCAAACATGCTTTTATTTACATGAAAAAGAGAACACTTATGGTTTGAAGGATAATTGTAGACAATGAAAATTTGTGACCCTCCGGGCGATGAGCAAAAGATATGGGCAAAAAAAACAACAGTAGGAACATGTAGAAAAAATTAAAACAAATCGAAATCTTCCCACTGCCCCAGAGAGCTAGGACTTCTGTTACGTAGCAGGGGCCTGTGAGGGTGCATGCAAAAAATGTGGTTGAATAAAACAAAACATAAAAAAAATACTCACCTAATAAGCACGTCAAATTCAAGGAACATAATTAAAACTATTCTAACCTAAGTTGGGCCGGGATTTTTTCTCTCGGAAGAACAAGTCCTTCCAACAATTTACATTATTCGGACTATTGTCTTCTTCAGGTGGTTGGTGGTTTATCCAACAATTGTACTGGATTCTCTCTCGGACAAGGCCAGCCACCCGAAGAAGGACGGAGCATACAACGGCCGAAACGTTGTAATAAATATGGCGACAATGATGAGGACCATAGTCCGAATTATGTAAATAATGTACATAATACCTCATCTCAGAAATATAGACAGATACTGAAAATCCGGGACGTTGTAATAAATATGGCGACAAAGATGAGGGCAATAGTCCAAATAATGTAAATAGTGTACATAATACCTCATCTCAGAAATATAGACACATACCTTCAAACAATGTTGGATATGACATTCAAATTTAGCAGCATTTACTCGCACCAATCGAATAACCGAAACACGTGTTTCAGCAGAGTCCCCCGACGAAAATCTTTCATTCTGAAACTTGATCTCGACCTTCAGCTGATGCCTGAAGAACGTAGCCAGAAGTTGGAAAGAAAGAAGCAATTCTTCGTGGACTTCTGTCGTCCTCGTCGTTCATCCCACCGCTTCACAGATACATCCATCACAGTCATTCTCGTGAGTGCCCTTCCCCGAACGATTTCTCAGCACACGAAAGCCGACTGGGACAGCTTCAGATCTTACATTGTGGTCGCTCCGCTCTCAGTCTTCTTCACACACGCTAAAATTGCTGCCATCGTCACAGAATGGATCCTTTCTTGAATGGAGATGTTTATCCTTTAGACAGCAAAACCGAACAGCCATTCCTGGTTTACCGCTGGTTGGGCTGCAGTTTTTTTCTCACTGTAAAAACGTATACAACATTTATCCCAGGGAACGGTGTAGTAAGATATTTGCTGTAGACAGAACTGCAAGTGTAGAACTCACTTGCAGTTCTGTATGCAGCAAATGTAAAGTGTAGTTATGACCATGCATTCCAGACCAAGATTAAAATAAACACATTGGTTCCCAGCAGATCTGGAAGATCATCGAACCAAATTCTGAAGAGAGGCAAAGAGTTAGTGTGTAATATTATAAATGGAAAATGGTGCCGAGATCATTTAATCGTCGTCTGACCAGGTGAAGCTCTTCGCCTCGATCTTTGTCTCTAACTCGACATTTGATGACAAAGGCCACTCCCTATCTCTGGCCTGCCCTGGTATGAAAAGGACTTTTCTGAACCAGAGCGCATTCCGAATCCTCAGCCAGGTGAGCGATGCCTCATCGTTAATGGGGAATCAACTCAATCGCCCAACGCTATATAAATCGAAACTCCTCCTTGTCAAAACGATCGGATCATCATGAATGCGCTCAACGACTAAAACATGATGCAATGATTTAGAGAAGCATTGGACATTCAACAAAGGCTGAAACAGTCGACAAATTGTTTTAAAATGAGCGGCTGAATTCGGGAATGAGAGAAAAAGAGGATGAGGCTAGGGAAATATTTTTTTCTGGTCCTGAGTTTTTATTTTTGTGTTCATCATGTTCGAGTATCGAGAGTGCTATTTGGGCGAGGGGAGATTTACCTCGTTTGAGGAAGCAGCTCCATCCACGGCCTTCACTTGCGTTCTTCTTACCCAGTTTCATCTTCAGGATCCTGATCTTCTCCCAATTTTCTGTTCAAGGGTTTTCAACGTGTCAGTATAATATTTCGAGGTCTCTGCTGCAAATGTCAGGACTGGGACGCAACAGAGATTCATGTCTTTGTCTGACAATTCTTAGCCTTCATTACTCTCTGTTAATCTCCGTCGGCGTTGTCTTCTAAATACTTTTGGTGTGTTGGAGTCAGTAGAGAAAACGGTCACGGTGAGTTCTCAATTCTACTTCGTTGCTCGATGCAGAATTTGTAAATGTGACCCACTCCAACTTTCTATCTTGATTAGGGGTAAGGGATTGGCTTTCTGTTATTTTTTCTTGATCAGATTTTCGGATAGGGGATGCATCCCTAGTGTCAAAATACTGGGTTATTTTCGTATTCAATGACCGGTGTTTACCAGCCAAATAGGAATGACATTAAAAGCTTTAACACGAGTTTAAAGCACCATTAACCATCTTTGTATCCGGCTTAGTGTCAACGATCTCTCATTACTTTGGCTGTTGTAACTTGGAAATTCTTAAACAGTTCCTCATGTTCACCTTTGTACTTGATATTGCCCCTTTTTGGTACTATATTTTGGTAATGCCACATAGTTTTCAAGTGTGGGCAAAGCTATAATCAATATTACGTATTCACTTCCCGTCAAGACCTCTCATCTCTTCTAATGCATTAATCCTGCTAATACTTTAATCCTGCTAATACTTTAATCCTGCTAATGCTTTAATATCCGCTTATGGCCTTATATTTTCTTGTCTTCATTGAAAATTGATGCCTTTCTTTTCCTAAGATTTTCAATTCTGCAATGTCAATCTTTAGCCGGTCTGATTTTACCAGGTGTGCATACTCCCGTGCTTGTCTTGAAGAATGGTTTTAATGAAAGAATCAAGGAACTTTCATGTAATTGGAGAAGTACCAGATATCACTCCTTCCTTTTCCTTATTTAGAGATGATTGCATTTCATCTATCTTAGGCATCGGATTTGTTTGTTTTTAGATTCACCATTTTGTGATGTGTTACCCATGTCTTAATCGTATTTTTTTTCGTTAGTGTTTCAGTAGAGAACCAATTTCCTTCCTGTAGAGGCTGTAGCACTGGTCATCTCGAAAGCCTTTGACAAGATCCAGCATTCAGATCTTCACAAGTTGAAATGTTGCGATATATCCGGGTATGTTTTTAAGCGGATCCAGTCTTTCCTATGAAATCGAGAAATGAAAGTTGATTTGAACGGCCGCTCGTCTACATCCTTTCGTACTAACGCTGGTGTCGTCCAGGTCACCATCCTTGGTCCAAAAACCGTTTTTAATCTTCATTATATCCTTCCCGATGACATCAGTTCTCAAACTTGCATCGACGCAGACGTCACTACCATCGCCTCGGTAGTAAGGCTGATTGGTCAGACAAATTCAAAATGGCAGCTGACTGGCAAAAGATAGCTTGTCAATTTGAACGCATCAAAAACTAAGCTTATCTCAACTAATCATCTGAGAGAAACGTCTCTACCTTCCGTCAGCATGGCTGATGCTATTCGCCTAGAAAGCGACTCATTGCGCTTTTCTCGGGCTAACGTTCTCAGCTGACATGAGGTGGAAAGTTTCTATTGAATCCATCGCTAGATCAGTTACTAAGAAAGTCGGTTCATTCTATCTTGCATATCTATAAGTCTACCATTCGTCCATACATAGAATATTGCTGCCGTATATGG
Organism: Acanthosepion esculentum; assembly: GCA_964036315.1. Taxonomy (NCBI): domain Eukaryota; kingdom Metazoa; phylum Mollusca; class Cephalopoda; order Sepiida; family Sepiidae; genus Acanthosepion; species Acanthosepion esculentum. The sequence goes on along the minus strand of OZ038488.1, from coordinate 121,553,541 downwards.
TCCGGTTCGCCTATTATTACCTGGAACTCCTTGATTAGATCCAAAGGAGAATCGGCAATACTATTGGTCTTGATCTGTTGATTCGGCTTCAGTCACTTTCCCACTACAGTAAGGTTGCCTCTCTGTGCTTTTTTATACTTACTTTCATGGTAATTGTTCGAATGAACTCTTCTCTATGGCTCTCCCCCAACAGACAATAAATTGTACATATAGACACTAGTTAAGACTTTTATAGAGACAAGGAGGTATTACGGTGAGTGAAGTAAGAATGAGTTGTTTTGGTGTGAGGAATATTGTGGTATATTTGGTCAGTGATTGTGGCTAGCTAAGTTTAAATTTAAGACAGAAGAAGACCGCCCTTTTTCCGCATCCCACTTTTCGGCCTTGTGCTACATATTTTATCATTGTACAAAATATATCGCTCTTCGTTCTGGTACCAAGAGTATATGAATTTAAGCGCAATACTAGACTGGTGTCGAGATCTCAACAGTTGAACTAGGTAGATGTTTGCTTTGATTTGGTTTGTTTTACGGTATATCAACCACAATGGCTTATGCAATGCTGAGAAAATTTTCATTGCTAGTAATATTTTGTTTTGTTAAAAAATTATTTCTGGTAATAATTAATTTTCAAAAATGTGTTGCTGTAATAATTTTTTTCAAAACACTATTGCTGGTAACGTTTTTCCTTAAAAATGTATAGCCGGTAATAGTCTTTTTTTCTTCAAAAATTTATTGCTGGAAATAATTTCTTTACAAAGTATTTCTGGTATTAAAATCTGTTTTTACACTTTCATAGTGTTTTTACACCAGTTTCGGGGTTAACTATTTCCCGCTAGCTGGGATGCTACAACCACGGGTCAGAGCGGACCTGGGAACACCAGGAATTAAGAGATGGTTCCACGCTCCTCAAAACCGCCTTGCTGTTGGACATAGTTTATCGTCTTACCCAGGATGCGGATGTAGTTTATCGTCATACCCAGGACGGACTAGATAGATGTAGCCATAACTTCTATGCTTATAGTTTCTTATCTGACAATTATTGCTTGTGGAACTCTCTCCCGATTCCATGCTTTCCAACCAACTTTAATCGGCAAAAATTCAAATGCAGTGTCAATCGCTATGAACTGTCCTCCTGATTGTTCTATTGCTTTTCTCCTCATTACTAATGTTTCTGTTCCAAATTCTTCCAAACCCCGTAACAACTTGTGTCCGATTTTTAAAGAAAAAAATATACAGCTTACCCATTTAAAAAAAAAAGCGATGAATTCAGAAAGACGTGAGAGAACCGTTTGAAACTGGTGACGACTAACGTGAATGAAAAATCTAGGTCAATCACCTCGTCGGATATTCTTCTTTGAAAAGTACGATAACTTAAAAACGAGAAAATCCGTGAGTTGTTTAGCCACACGAGAAGGACAGAACAAAAGGCAAAAGTTGTCTGCAAATAACCGTTAAAAGACGAGTCATATAATCATTAATCAATTATAAAGGAACCAATCAGATTACCCGAGAGTCGAATTATTATACTCCATCGAAACTACACAAATATATTTAAATGCATATAAATTGATAACAGAAGCCATTGGTTTACACCGACTGCTTGCCATACTTAACACTTCTCGTTTTCACTCTCGCGTGATCATGTGTGATGTCATGGGTCGCGGTTCGATTTTCACTTCCAGTGGCTCCATTTTCACGAGTTAGTCGTTGTTTAGAAATCTGCCATGCAAACAAAAGAGACAATTATTGTTGCTATGTCCGTGTATTGCTTAACTTATTGTAATGTACTTGTCATCTCTGATGATGGCTTATGTGAGCCGAAAGCTTAGATAGGAATAAAAAAAAACATGTATCAATATAGTGATTTTCTTTCGTCTTTCAACGATAATGTTATTAATGTTATCAGACGATATGAAAGGAATTTGCTTAAAATTATTATTTAATGAAACATGCATTAATATATATATATATATATATATATATATATATGGAGAGAGAGGGGGAGAGAGGGAACGAGAGAGAGAACGAGAAATAATGTGTAAATCACGCACACATATATTTTCCGCTTTTTACTGAGCACCCTGTATATATATATATATATATATATAATATGGAGAAAACAACTGAAATGTTGCAGAAAGAAAATTGAATGTTTTTTTGTGAAAGTATTTATTCATATTTTTATATATATATATATATATATATATATATATATATATATATATATATATATATATATATATTTGATATTTCAGATCGCACCGATCTTTCGTCAGAAATTAATTAAATAACTGTATTGAGAAGTTTGTTTTCAAGTAGCGCCCGTCGCGAGACGCGGACGTCACGTGATGTGGAATGCAACTATATATATATATATATATATATATATATATATATATATATATATATATATATATATATATATAGGGAGAGAGAGAGAGAGAGAGAGAGAGAGAGAGAGAGAGATGGAGAAAGAGACTGAAGAATAACGCCCGAATCACACACACATATATACACACACACATATACACACACACATATACACACACACACACATATACACACACATATTGATAGATAAATATACATGTCTATGTGGTTCTGATGGTACAAACGTTCTACTTCCAGGATTTTTTATTTTGGTTCTATCGCAGAAATGTTCAAGTTTGAGAAAGCCCAACATAACGTGCAATTTATCAAACTAAATACTACAGAGCTTTGCGCGCGTGTGGCCCTGGTTCCTCATAAAGAATTTCCATCAAACAAATAATTTATATATATTCTTGCAAAACACAATGCAGTATATCTTCGTTCCAAGTCTGAAAGTCTATCTAATCGTCTCTTGCCGTGACAAAGAAGACCACATAGATTTCCCTCGTAATATTACATTACCACGCTTCAAATGTAGACATTCTGCCGCCGCCAATAGAATCTAACTAATGTTTTCTTAGCTTACATGCTGATTTAGAACACAAATTGACTAATAAATAGGCGACGCTAATAAGGAAATCAAAGGATTTTTCAAACGAGGGCAGTAGGCAACAGAGAGGGTCGGTAGTATAATAAAGTTTTGTAATTTTCAGCTAAGACCTTATTTGCGCAATTTACGAGCATCGAACAAGCTAAATTTGGATTCTTCAAAATGTTCCTCTGGCAGCATAATACCACCAGGCAAATGAGATTCGTTTAGAAGCGTAAAAGGATTCTGTGCTTACTTTGTTCAAAAATGCTCTGGTGTATGTGGCGAGCATCAGCTTAAAATTCCTAGCCATTCCACGGTTGGAAAATCCCATCATCTTTCTAGATCAGCGTTACTCAACCGGTGCGCCCGTGTGTAATAATGCGTCCTCAAACGTAGCCACTTGAGCTTAAAGTTAACAGAAGAGTAATTTATAAATTATTTTTATCTTTAAAAATCATTATTTTTTAGAATGTCTAGACTAGTCAAGTCATTTGATATGTGAAACTGAATGCTAAATTGCTTAAATTTAATCCTTTCCCTTCTGACTTCCTCAAGGGATTTAAATCAGTCATTATCAGACATTATAAAACAAAAGAAATATATTTTGGAGTGTGACGTAATCCCGACCATAATAAAATAGGCTTCGATTTCATTTCGCATTAAGCAAAGTCACTGAGACACAATGCCAACGATGGAAACTGAGAAAACTTTGCTGAGAAAAAAAGGCAATAAAATAACAGTATTCAAGGAGAAGGACCGTTAAGCGAAAGCAAGAAGCCGAAAATAATTTCCAAGAGAAAAATTCCAGAAAAGAAACGATTAGAAAAGAACTTGCGGTTACAATGAAAAATCTAAAGATTAAGATGATGAGATCTAGATTCCCAATCATTACCTCACTTAAATTGATGAAGTCGTAGTCCCATAGAAGAGAACTCTTCAGAACAGAGACCATGCAAATATTCATAGAAAAGGTACATGGAAAGTGATTAAAGACGAGATGCCATATCAGCACATAAAATATTGCGGTTTCTTTCTTTGGAATCTCGATCATCAGTAGCACCAGAACAGATGTTGTAACAATATTGAATGCACGAACGAATGGTAAATTTATAAATGTGTTGCAGATTCGATCCTCAAAGAAACATCAACGTGGGTGTCAGTTCCAAAAAGTGGCAGTTATTGGTTGAAACCACTGTTGAACTTTGTTCCTAATTTCGGAACACGAAAGAGATGAGTGCCTTTAAACTCTGTGGGTGTAGCATGGCGTTTCCAGGCTGTCATGGTTCGAACTACTGGAACGGAAAATGGCGCTCATCTGAACAATGACAATGAAATAACATCAGCAATTTCAACAGCAAAGCGCTTTCAATGATGGATCCGTGTGTAATAGGTTGCAGACTAACGAATAAGTCTTCATTCACAAGACTGCGAAAACAGATTTTGAATTAAATTAACGATTGAACAGAAGTGAAATTATGTGGCTCATGCCTGCGACATATTGTTTTGCCTATTACATGCCTTGTAGCCATATTCCGGAAAACACAATTCGTTTTCTGGATGGATATACACGCACAACGACGACAGCAACGTGTTGACATGACGCTTTGCCTTCGTTATTGAGACGTTACGCGTTGACACACACATGTTTCTTATTTCTTTGCTAACATTTTTATATAACTGAAATTTATAAATTTCCCCTATATTATTATTATCTTTCTCCAGCATTTTTTCTTTATTTTTCTACATGTTTATCGAGCTCATTTACCTGAATATAGTGTCTATTTTAATTTCATTATAATTAATTAAAGACAGAATTGTTCGATACAATGAAATAAACGCGGGGGATCCAGTAGGAAAAAAGTTGTATGAAGAATCAATATATGATATTAACTATTTACTTACAATGGGATATTGCAGAAGCATTCACTTCATCAGATCATTTCCATGAGCCTTCAGTATACACCTGCAACGCCCAAACTACTACGTCACAAACATTCAAGTTTTCTTCTATTTATTGAACAAACATGTCGATATTATTGACATGTAATATTATTTTGAAGGCATCTTGCTGATGTTCACGAATCTCTATAGAGTATTTTTCGTTTAAGTTTATAATAATGATGTTATTTTTAGATGTATTTGAACAACAACAACACCAACATTTCAGGTAAGCTTGTATACAACGGGGAAGCGTTTATCGTTGTGATTTTATGTTGTGTGTATATGTGCCTTTTCTTTAATTATTATGAATATTTTTAGGACTTTATTTGTTATAGGTTTAGTTTGTGTAAAAGGACAATATGAATAAAAAGAAAAAGAAAACTTATCTTAGATGACGCATTGCGTCTTCTGGGGGAATTTATCAAGGCATCTGCGAGGATTTGATTTTGTAACTGCTGTGGTTTCTTCCCTCTAGAGATTCTATGTTGTACTCTTCTACTTACTATAAGATTAGTAGAACAGAAGGCCTTGGGGGAACAGTCGACCAGACTGTTCATTACTGTCAAACTCTCCGCCGAAGGGCAAAGTTTCTTTCGGAGAGGTAGACAGGCCCTGAACCATTTCTGCGATTTCAAAGGGAATATTTTTGGCCGAGCGCACGGGTAAACTTGGCCTTGTCCCACATACATCCCTCGTGGGGGTGCTGTTAAATATTAACAGTCGACCATATTGTTCATACTGTCGAACTCCGAGCCCGTAGGCCCGGCCAAAAATATTCCCGCATAAAGGGGTTCAAGACCTGTCTACCTCCCCGGACGAAACTTCTCGTCCGGGTTCCTCTCTGCTGAAGCAGAAAGTTCGACAGTTACTAACAGCCTGGTCGACTGTTTATATTTAACAGTCCCCCACGAGGGTGTATGTGGCACAAGGCCGGTTTATTGTGGGTCATCCGAGCCCGTAGGCTCCCCTAAAAATATTCCCTTCATGGAGTGTCTACCTCCCCGGACGAAACTTTTCCCTGCGGCAAAGCCTCGTCCGAGTTCCTCTCCGCCGAGGCGTAGAGTTTGACAGCAATGAACAGTCTGTGCGACGAGGGTGTATGTGGCGCAAGGCCGGTTTATTGTGGGTATTCCGAGCCCGTAGGCTCGGCCAAAAATATACCCTGTGAAGCCGTAATAACGAGTTCAGGGACTGTCTACCTACCAGGACTAAACTTTGCCCTGCGGCAAAACTTAGTCCGAGTTCCTCTCCGTCGAGGCGGAGAGTTTGACAGCAATGAACAGTCTGTGTGATTGTTCCCCCAATGCCTTCTCTCCTACTAATCTTATATTAGGCGGAAGAGTCCAACATAGAGGGAGGACACCACATCAGTAACCAATGTCTAATAAACAGAATCAATGTCTAATAAACAGAAGTGAAGAATTGATTATATAGATATTTTGGCTTACATGAGTTTACGGATTTAACCGGTTTTTAAATTTTTTTTAGCATTCTGTAGTCATGTATTTTATCTTGCCAAAGTAGTAATTTTTTCGAGATTGGCCATATTTAGGGCGCAGCTTTTTATTTTGATAGCATATATATATATATATATATATATATATATATATATATATATATATATATATATATAATTACCTAATTACTATATATATATAATTACCTAATTACTTTAGTTTATGCGACATTGAATTGTATCACTATATGCCCCCCATAATTTCCCTGACATTTTTGTCAACCTGAGGAATATTTATGAACGTTCCTATATATAAAACATTTGAAAATCTTATAAGTTTTTCGCTCTTGTATATAAATACTTGTAATAAAATATCATCCTGGTATTTGACAACGTCCCTCAGATGATGAAACGCATCCGAGATGTTTCCCTTCTTTTTTTCTTTTTTGATATGTGTGTTTATTTGCTTTTTTCTCACTCTCTTTTATAACAGTTATTTGTTTATTAAATAGATTCTCACATTCCAGAAAACTTCCATCCAGTCTTTATCGTCTGTCTGTAACCAAAATCTTGACATTCTATCTCATACCTTCATCCATTTTCTGTCTACTTATGATTGGCTAGTAACCTTTTCCCAGTGAATTAAAACTTTTGGCAAAAACGCCTTCATTCTCACTTTCTTCCGTCTTGCTAAGCAAGTTTGATGCAGATTATTGTTAATTATCTTCAATTATAACCTAACGTACACCAGTCTGTATACACGCTTTAAATGTTCATTTAGACGATACCTCAAATAAGAAGCGGATTTTCGAAATCAACATATTGTTTCTAAAACGTTAGATAACCTTGTGTTCATCAGTATGAAATGGTCTAGTAGAACATTATTCTTTATAATCTTCCGACAACTTTTGGACTAGTATTCATTATCCTTGGGGCATTGCATACCATGATTCTTAATTATTAAATTATTAGCAATTTAATCAGTAAAGATCACGGATAATGAATACAAATCCAAGTTTTTCGGAAGCCATTTTGTTGGCTAATGAATTCTTTAAAAAAAACATTAAAATTGAAACAAAACTGGAAATTTCATCATCTTACTGTTACTACAATTTATGGAGCTTGTTTACACCCAATGTAAATAAAGATGATTTATTTGATAAAACTTGATCAGTTAGAATATTAACGGGATACAATCAAGAAAGATTAATCTTGGAAGTTAACCTAAGATTATTAATTCATTTCGCATTTACATAAACCGTCCGACCTCTTATTTGGACCAAATTCCCAATTCCTGTGATGGCCTTATTGAATATGATCTATTATATCGTCTTAATACCGTTTTATCTTTATTGTTTTTAAGGCCTTTCCAGTAATATATTCTTGGTATTATCTGTAGTTTTTGAATATTCAGTTATTCCATATTTCGGAAGCTTTAACTTTTTCTGCAGGGAAATATTTATCTTATAAATTATGAGCTGAACAATCGAACATCAACCTCTCCCATCATAGATAAGTATCCTTATCTCTCAACATCTAGCAGGTTAGCGAATTCCTTAAAAATCTATTTAAATAATGTTCGTTCTCTGACGTAAAGACGGAAATCTTTAGAGATGCGAGCAGTCGTAAAGATTCACTTTGAAGGAATCACGAAAAGAGCATTTAAAGAGATCAGTGAAAGATACTGATGAAGGAAAGAAAAGGATTCTATGAATTTTAATGGTCTTTTAGTAAGCGTCCTGGGTAAAACGATAAACTACATAAAGCAGCAAGGCCTCTGATCAAGAAGTTTTGAAGAGCGGGAAACCACCTATTAGTTGCTGGTGTTCCCAGGTCCACCCTGGCCGAGGGTGGTAACACCCGTTAGGGTCACATTTATGGGAAAATAGTTAACTATTACCAGAAACAAATTTTTGACAAAACAAAATATTACCAGCAATAAAAAATGTTGTCGGCATTAAATAACCCATTGAGGTTGATATGCCGTAAAACAAAATAAACGAAACCGATCTAAACCAAATAATACATATTCTATTCATACGAATATATCCTAAAAATGTTGTCGGCATTAAATAACCAACTGAGGTTGATATGCCGTAAAACAAAATAAACCAAACAAATCTTTTAGTAAGGGAAAGCTAGCTAGCATCGTATGTAAACCCCGATTCCAAAACCTGTCTTTACTTGGGCTTCAAACATGGATTATAGACGCCCAACGCAGATACACACTAAAAGGAAAGTTCTCAGCCCGACTAAGGAAATCCAGTTATCTTGCTTTTTATAATTGTTCTCATCTAATTTGATGCTGCCGAGTTCAGAAATACCATCACGGCTTTTTTATAACGCCAAGTTTCTTTTGTTAAATAGAAATTCATTTTTTACTAAAAAATATCAATTTCGCCCTTAAATGCAATACTGAAATAAGAAACTAACACAAATGAATTAATAGGTTTTATTAATTAACAAATATATTAGACAAAATGTTTAATTACACATCTTAAAATAGATATTTCCTGGACTTTCCTCGACTCAAGTAGTGAACATTGTCTTTGCTGCTTGGCAACGCGACAGTCTTTTTTGCAGACACGAGCCATCACATCTTGTGTTCCACTCTATGGTCTTTATGAGTTGGTGGAATCTTTCTCCTTGCTCATCACTCATTGCACCAAGATTTTCATGAAAGTAGTCCAGATGACTGTGAAGGAAATGCACGTTTACACCCATACTGCAACCCAGTAATCGAAAACTTATTGACAAAGTGTGCACAAGTTCTTCATGATTTTACGATTTTCTATTTCCCAAGAAATCAGATAGTGTTGATAGACAAAATTAGTCTTTGTAAATGCGAGGAGGTGTTAATATGTTCTCGGCCAGGATAGACCATCTGACCAAATTACAAAGCATCAGAATTTTTGCAGTTCTTAGACGGGCCGGGAACTTTTCATAATTCACCCCTATCCTTTGGTGTCCATTTTGGTGAGGGAGTCACCATAGCAGACACAGAAAGGAAACTACAACAAAAACTCACTGAGGGTGCTGAAGGAAAGCGAGGAGAAAGGACTAACCCCTAATTGCAAGAAAACTGAATAAATAGTTATTAGCAAAAGGAAGAGCCCAACAGGCAAATTACAAATTGGAGATACCAAAATAAAATGGGGGCAATAGTTTAGACATCTGGGAAGCGTTTTAACGGAGAATGGAAAGTGCGGAAAAAATCGTTTTATAATTAAGAAAAATTCTTGGAAATTTTGTCACACTTGTATTGGCGGCCACAATCTTAACAACGTTAGCTGTACACATGACACAGTGTTGATAGGTGACGCGGGAAGGACAATACATTAACTATTATAGAACGTAGTAAAGGAACGCGGGAAGAAAGGACTAAGCCTCAATTGTAAGACGATCGAGTTCATGGTTGTCAACAAAAAGAAGAGCATAAAAGGCGAATTACAAATTGGAGATGCCAAAATGAATCGAAGAAGAAATTTAGCAGAGGATGGAAAATTAGACACGAAAATCTGAAGTTGCATTGGTATAGGGGAAGATGCTTTCCAAAAGCTACGCAAAGTATTAGGAAACAGGCAAATCTCATTAGAACCAAAGAAAAGAGTTATTAACTGATATATCATATCGGGCTTCCTATATTTCAGTGAATCCTGGAAAATCTCTTCACAGATGAAGAAATGAGAACAGAAATGTCGTTCTACAGAATTATGCTGAAAATGCTATTAACCTAACATGAGATCAACTATGAAATTCTAGTGACAAGAGAAAGAAAACATCACTTGAAAGTAAGAGATACAAAGGAGAGCCAGGCATAACCTACCTCGTGATATTGACTGAATAGAGAGCAGAGCTGTCAGTGTTTAGGAGAATAGCAAAAAGACACAATTTATTAAGAGCTACAAAGGACAGGAAGTAGTGGAGAGTCATAGTCGCCAACGTCCTGAAGTGAAGGGAAGCTGCATATAGAAAATCTTTGTCATATGGTAAATATAATGAGGCACAGAAAATGCAAATTTATTTTGCGAAGAAATGCTCTGCAGTAGGCGGCTTTCGTAATTTAATTTGGTATGGTATATGGCAAATTAAATGGGATATCCAATGAATTACGAATTTAGGTTTCTATCAAATACAGAGAAGATTAGATTACGAGACATCTGTCGACGGTAGAGGCTCTGAATGTTGTCATATTGTACGCTCACATTTCAAATGTCTCAAAAGCAGACAATTTCATCAAGTCTGAATATAAATTACACCATCGAGTCAAGCACCCATAATTACTCTTCTATAACACAGTCTACAAAAGGATCTTTTATTTTATCAAGACTCAGTTACACTCCTGTTTCCTCTACAAACATTTTACAAATGTTTAATACGTCAAAGCAATTTTTAAGATGCTGAAATTCTGTATAAAATTTCTCGTAAGGCCAAGAAAACTAAAAAAAAAAATGACCAGGAAAAGGCCAAGGAAGTTAAGAAAAAGGCGAGAAAGCGAGGAGAATTGACTTTCTCTCAGGCAAATGAAAGGAAAGCAAAGAAAAACACGAAAAAGCCTAGAAAAGGCCAAGACAAGATCATGAATATAAAAAAAGTCAAGAAAAGTCTCAAGATAAAAAAGAACAAGGCTCGGATACGTGGACGATGGAGTAAAAGATAGCAGCTTAGATCGGAGAGCCGAGTTCGAATTCCAGTTGAATCCAGTACATTCACTTATGTTCTATTCTCCTTGGAAAAGGTATGAATCCTCTTCTTTCCCTCAGCTACGGGTAAATATCAAAAATGCAAACGACCCAAACATACCTCTATAAGGTTCTTCAACATACTGAACCACATCTGGAGAAAATCTACTATTCTCAGCTGTAACGTACTATAAGAGAGAATAATCTGTATTACAAAGATGATATTCTTCACATAAGGAGTCATTCAAAGAACCCTTAATTCATCATCTATAGCACGCAAGCCCTATAAAAGGAATCAGTTACACTTCTTTTCTTCTAAAACATTTACACATTTTTAATATTTCAAAGCAATTTCGATAGGATGAATTCCGGTTTAATATTTCTACAGAACATTGTTTTTATTTGTTAATAATAATTTGAATTTCTTCATTTTAACACGACCTTGAACTGATTTATAGATTTCATTTGCTATGGCAACATACCACATGCGAACAGAAGAAATGAAGATAGGGCATTGTAAAAGTGAAAATAAAAACGGAATTTCGCATCCACCAATATATTAAAAATATGGGCGTAGAGACATGTTCCCAATCGAAATAGTTGGGGGAAAAGCAAACGAACGTAGTTATATCTGATGCGAAATCGAATTGAAGGTGGTTTATATTGGAATGAACTGAAAACGAACTGTTGGTTGAATCCTTTTTCTCTTTGGCCAAAAAATATTTTAAGAGATTTTAAATTTCTGTCTTAGGTATGGATGCATGAAACCAGAAGTGTTCGTGTCTCTCTTGAGTTCCGACAGGTGACGACATACACAAACGTATTGCAAGAGTCCTCGTTATTTATCCTTTCTGTGTTTTTGTTTCCTTACTCTGATCGTCTCTCGAGAGAAGCAAAATGAAACATACTCTGCGGTATTGTAGCACATCATATCGATTCACTAGTAAATGTCGTCCTTTGCTTAAATACGCACAATGTATTTGTACGGTCCTGATTAATGAAAACACTTTCAAAATGTCTCTAAATAAGTCGAATTTTATTTTCTATTTGTTTTTACATCTTTCAAGTTCAGATTGATTTTTTTTCCTTCAGGCGATTTTATCTCTTTTATTCTCAAAGTAATAAAAAATCATCAGTGTCCAGAGCAATCGACATGTTTTCTATTTGACGTTAATTTCTAAAGAAAAACACGTTTAACGTCTCACGAAATATGTTTTTAACCGTCTTCAAAATTCGTTGTATTAAAATGTTTCAAATATTTACCGATAATTACTGAATGTCTATTGATCGCAGACATCCGATGTTTCTTCGAGAATTTCCACTCCTCGAGTCTCTTTCTTTTCACCAAAGTCCCATGAGTTATTTAAACTCTCTCTGCTTGACTTCGAAACATGAAGACAAAAACAATATGCAAAACTGTCAGAAAAGATGACGAATAATCTTTCAAAAGCAAAAAAAAATTGAAAATATTTGTTCGCCTTTGAAATGAGGAATTCTTTATGGTGTTTTCATGAGCAAAAAGTTATAAAAAAAGTAATCAGTGTTAAATAATACAGTATGTGAAAGGTAGAAATCCATGCGAGAATTTGACTGGAAAAAAAAACGGTTTTTACTTGCATTAAACATTTTGTTTATCGCATCAATTGCCAGATGTTAGATAATTTGTTATCGAATGTACTCTTAGGTCAATGCTCTACATCTGATAAAATTCTTCTAAAAACAAATGTGTGGAATTACGTAAATTTATATAAATATTTTTAATATAGAGCTGCAAATAAGTACATAAGACACACGCACACACATACATATATGTGTTGAATTCAATGTTCACGTTTATATTTATACACGCTCTATCTCTGATATTGAGTACTTTATCCCATAAATATAACGTACCTTAAGACTATATATATATATATATATATATATATTCTCCTTTTATCTCTACCGGGCGCCGATAGCTTGGGAGCTAGAAACTCCAACTCTTGCCAAATCGGTTGGGTTTCGATCTCGGCTGGAAGCGATTGGATGTCTAACCACGGTCATAAGCCCTGATACAGCGAAATAGTCTGTCCGTGGATGACGATATTAGCTCCCGAAAAAAATTTATTCGGTCGAGCACTGTGGAGAGAAAGCGCGATTTTGTAAACAGTGATTACTATTACTGATAATGCAAGACTCTCCCACCGGATTGTGTTCTCTAGGTCACTGGGTGTTGATTTTTTTTAAAAAAATATGCGAAAATTCGCCTTTATATGTACCGGGCGTCGATAGCTTAGGAGCTAAGCTAGAATCTCCGGCTGATATCAAATCGGTCGGGTTTTGATCTCGGCTTGAAACGATCGGATGTCTGCCACACTGATGAGCTGTGATACAGTGAATCAGAGAATGGTCGGAAATAGACAAAAATAATAATGGGTAATAATTCTTTAATCAGAGATTCCTTTTTGATGGGAAACGTCGACAGAAAATGGCAAACGGTTTCAAGCTAACAGAAAGGCAACCGTAACTCAAATAGCCGTTCTTTACAATGGAGGTATAGATAGTATCATTTATGATTTCAGATGGGCTGCAGCAGGTGAAGAACATCCCGGGTACTAATTCCGGTATTAAACCGGGTAGCACACCTGAGACTAATATCCGGTAAGGAACACAAAGTTTGGACAAGTGGAACTTGCAAAACGTTCTCTGATTTCGTCTGCGACATTCAAATAATAGAATCCGAATTCGGTGCAAATAAAAGAAATGTACGACTCATTCTTACTTTGTATCAGCGGATCAGGCTATGTGGTATGGCGTCTAATGCTATGGGGTTAATTCCTTGCTATGTGTTTGGATCCTATCTGCCAATAAGATTTCTGTAAACGTCGCATCTTGTCCAGGTATCGTTGATGACCACGTGCCTCATTTTATGGCAACGGTGTTACAATTCTCTCGTGGCAGCTTGAAATAATAAAAAAAAAATAATGGCAATTTTTTTCATGGCACAAAACAATTAATTTTACGTTAAAGTTTCCTCCACTTTTACCAGCTGTCAAATACATAGGATGTGATGGAAAGAGATATTACATTCTTGGTTGGGTAACCAACCAATCTGGAATAATTGCAGCATACCAAATTAACAGAATGAACATGGAATTTATACAAAGGCAGATCTAAAAGCAAAAAACAAAGAGTATATGTCGCTATCGTATCTTATCAAAATATAAATCTGCAGCCTGGATTTTTTGAAAAATATCTCCAATCCAGAAATAATTACTTCTTTCATAAGCCAACATACATGTCTACAAAAATGGTAAAGAATTCAAAGAAAACGCTTAAATCCATAACCTTTTCACCACAACGTTTCGGCCGTTGTACGCTCCGGCGATTCTTTAGGTGGCTGGAATGTAGAACTGAACCCTGTATTTCGCTCGCTATGGTAGACTGTTCTATTTCCAAGTACCATGTCTAATGGATGTCAGTTATCAGTTATTCCCTGTTAACTGTCCGTATAATGTAAATAGTACATAATACCTCATCTCAGAAATATAGACAGATATCATAACCTTTTGTTATTCAAAATATATAACATATAAATTAATCCCTAACTAAAATAATTTAAATACAAATTTGTATATATATATATATATATATATATATATATATATATATATATATATGTCATTCACAGGCAGTACTGTTTCGCTGTATCACAGCTCCTCAGTGCGACTAGACTTCCGAATGCCTCAAGCCAGGATTGAAACAAGTAATTTGGTGTCAGCCAGAGCTATCTTCACTCGGTAGAGTTACACAACTAAATCTAGCGTATTGTTTTTACAACATACTCGTAAATAGGAAACTTTTATGAATCAAACAGGTTTTATTAAACATTTAATAAAAACAAACATGTAAGATTGATAAACATTTCCTATTTCTTACTTATTCTCCCATTCTGTCAGATCCATCTTGATCTATAGTCGATGGCAACACACACACACACACACACACACACACACAAGCATATATATATATATATATATATATATATATATATATATATATAATGCGCGCACATTTGCGTGTGCAGAGTGCGAAGCAATAGGGTAAATGAAGACATCGGGAGATGTAAGACGGTTGGGAGACAAATTGCTGAAACAAATATGAATTTTCACTATTGGGCGAGGCCCATATTAATAAACTTTTGCAATATTATTTGACTGAAATTGTACGCATCCCTTGCCAGTCGACGCACATGTTATTATTTGACGCTTGGAAATGGTATGCGTCTACAATGAACAGCCAGGCATATCATTATATCACTGGAACTTGCATTCGTCCAATATGAGTGAAACACATTCTATCAGACACATGGAAAAAAGAATGCTTACACAATAAACGGAAACACAGACAATTCAGATTATCTAAGTTCAGAAAAAAAAAATATATATATATATATATATATATATATATATATATATATATATACACACACACACACGAAGAAATATAGTCTTAAAGTATGCAATATTTATGGGATAAAGTGTTCAATATTCAGAGATAGAGCAAGTGTAAATATGAAAGTGAACACTGAAGTCAACACTTAGAGGCGACAGGCTGTTTCATGCTAGACGCAATCGTCAGGCCACCTTCAGTGTTCACTTATATGATGATGGATGGACTCTCCCGTCGAACTCGACGTATTAGGGCCAGACAGATCAGTTCCCAGAAACTGAAAGCCCGACATCCACACAGGATTTGATTATAGTGGTGAAGGCTTTGTGCAGGGCCATCCACACTTTTTGGAGGGACGAATACAGGGACCTGGTGCAACGGATGCCACAAGGTCCCCAAACGACCTCCGCAGGTTTTGAATTCAGAGTTGTCCTTCTCCTAGACCAGTTGCCATCCAAGGCTATAGAACCCACTTATATATATATATATATATATATATATATATATATATATATATATATATATATGTATATATATATATATATATATATATATATATATATATATATATATATATATATATATATATATATATTAAAAGCAAGAGAGGAACCGCAAACGTTTTTGGTTGTAATGTGGATTTTTCAAAAAAATATTATGTTTTATTTTCCATAATTTTGCTACATGTGTTTCCGGTCTCGCAACCGTCATTAGGCAAAGGGTGGACATTTCCATATATTAAAAATAGTTAATTTTTTTATGTTTTCCGATGTTAAACATTCTCGATATGAGACATTATTTTTTTGTGTGTTAATAATCCAAAAGTCTTTCTTGAACTGGCAGTGAAAAGTTCTGAGTGAAGGGTTATAAAACAAATAAGATTACTTGGGGTAGTTATCGGCATGCTTATCTTTTAATGACCCCTTTGTGTTCTTAGATCTATTTCCATTTTCATGTGCTTTTGTCGGCATGCGTGTATATATGTGTATATCCCCTCTCCATACAGACACACTGTCTCACTACGAGGAATCAGTGAACACATCTGTACATCCCCCACACACACATACACAAACACACACAAAGATCCTTGGTAAAATCCAAAGAATAATCAGTAATTTTATTGGTCCTGGTCTGGCGTCTTGACTTATTATTTCTGTTTTCTAATTCTTCAACACCCAATAACGTCTTAGTGTCTTACTTGAAGCGAACTCGATTAAAAAATATTTGGCCTTATACACTGATATTTTTCTCATAATAATAGTTGTATATCTATTCTAAAAATATAAGTTTACCGGATGGTACACTCATGGATTAAAGTGCTCAATATCAGGGAAGTAAATATAAAACTGAACATTGAAGTCAACGCCCAGCAACGATAATCTGTTTTATACTTGAACTTATTCTTCAGGTCATATATATATATATATATATATATATATATATATATATATATATATATATATATATATGAAATGGACAAAGTCCTACAATTATTTTAAGACATATTTATGTTTATAAAAATTGTTTTATCTCTAAAAAAATGTATAAACATAAAAATGACTTAAAATAATTGTCGGGCTTTGTACATTTCTTACTGTGTGACGTCATCTACTTACATTTGGATACGCATCGAGCAGATATGAATGTACGTGTGAAAATCATGAAAAATTGTAGTTTAGATACAGTAAAATCGACCCTGCTAACCGAAAGCTCCTCTGTGACGATATCGGTAAAAACACGTCAGGCTATATGACTGTTCCGTATAGGATGCAGGTTCGATTCCTGTCGGAGGACGCATATTTTCTATGACAATTTCTCGGACATTCAGGCCGGTAAATGTTGTTAATACATATTTATTATAAACACAGCATTTACTTAAATATTTGTATCTATAAAATGATTTTATAAACCTAAAAATGTCTTAATGTATATATATATATATATATATATATATATATATTTCGTAAAAAACATTTATTGTTTGGTTTGGTACACATCATCAGTGACGTTTCTAGCCGACGTTCATTAGTTGTTTCGGGTCTTTCCACATCATACCCCAGTCTCCGCGGTGACCAGGCCGATATTGATCGGGTATACCTTTCCGTTATCTCCAATTTTTTTCCATCCTCTCAGCCACACAATGCGACTCCTCGTGGCAATTTATAGTCCAATCCCGGATAACTTCCGGTTCACCAGCAATGTTCGCTCTTCCATAAAAAAGGAAGCAAACGCAACCACCGTTTCTATCTGGTAAGGAACATGACGGCGTGCTCGGCTTCACGTGGTAAGTAACCATTTGTTTCCCTGGGTAAATTACACACACACACACACACACAAACATACCATCATACACACACACATGAACGTAGACACACTCACACACATACCAACATACACATAAATAACCGTAACCCTAGTAGGGAACAAGCAAGTGCTAGATCTTAGCCAGAGATCACCTGTAGGTAACAAGTCGGTTCTCCATTGTTGGATATATATATATATATATATATATATATATATATATATATATATATATATATATATATATATATGTATGTGTGTGTGTGTGTGTATGTGTGAATAGGAGTAATACAAATATGGAATCTCTAACTGATTGATGTTATATTCAGTACTCTGACTCAAGAGTTTCTTAGATAAAACGTTTTGTAATCGTTCGGTCCACTCGTCAGGAGGAATCAGCAATTTTCCCCCGATTTTTTAATTTTCGTTTTTTTTATATTATTAAAAACATATTTTATGCTCTTTTTATTCGTGTTAGGTTGATTTGTTTTTTCTTTGTGTATATGTGCTGGTGTACGGGTGTAGAATTCGTGGAAATATTTATGCATGTGCGGGTGTGTGTGTGTGTGTGTGTGTGTGTGTGTGTGTGTGTGTGTGTGTGTTTCGTTATTTTGATTTCTTCGTTTGCATTGGTTAGTTTTCACGTATTCTTATTTTGTAGCGTGGGTCTGAATTATGTATTTCTCGCAGTGTCTGTATTTGAGTCTAATTCTGGTAACGAGAATAAAATGGGAACTGTGTGTATACGTATTCATCAAATTCACATTGCGGGTACGCTGACTATCGACAGATTCGGTGCGTGTTTAATGTGGATTAAATTTATGTTATATTCATTTTGATATAAATTCATTATTATTATTATTATTATTATTATTATTAACGAAAATTCGATCGACTTCAATATGGTGTGTAAAGAGTTGCATTTACCTGTGTTGGATTCAATTTTATTTCATTATTAATGTTATATATAATATAATATTATGTATAATTGTTGTGTATAAAGAACATTTAATGTGCTGCAGTTGTAGTTCTTTGTCAGTTACATGCTAAATTGACGACCTATTTGAAACGAATCTGAAAATTTAGTTTACATCTTCTGCAAGAATCTGGTTTTTACATTCTTTAAAGAGCGTCTTTATGACTGTTGGTGATATGAAAATGTGCGGTTGGCAACGGTTTATCGTGTCATCGTTATTTATTAATATTCCTTCGTATTACTTTTTATTATTAGATTAGCATTTTTGCAATCAGAATAATGCTCACTCTTATTTCTACATATTACTCAGGACTTTCGTGGGTAATTGTTGTGGAAATCTGTTTTTGTGTTCATAAATGAGAAAACAAGAGAGAGTGTTTGGTTAAAATAGTAATAACAAAATTGTTGTATGCAGATATATACGTGTGTGTCTGGGGTGGGGGCTTTGAAATGTTTGTTAGAACGAGATACCTACATATATAATTAGCTAGAATCTAAGCGCTTAAATCGATATCTTGTTGATGTTCTTCGTTCCAATCAATTCAATTCCGTGATTCTCTTTGACTGTATAGTAACCAGACTCTAACTTTAGGTTAATTTGAAACACGAATCGATGCCAATTAGCTTTTTGCTCTTCTTCGTCGAATATATCAGGAGGAACTATGATAATGAAGCACTTATTAATTAAAATTTAAGTTCAAACTTGAATTTAGTTCAAATTTGAATGTATTTTCGTCTAAAAACTGCTATTAAACGTCTGACAGTATCCAGTATTTTTAATTAATATAACTATATGATTCAAACATCAGAGTAACGGGTGGATGAAAATTATTGGTTTGAGGTGTTCTTTTCAATATATTTTCGAGTGTTAGTATATAGAATTAACATGAAGTTGGCCCCATAGTGTTGTACAGAATAAAAGTGCCGCTGTCGACACTGTAGTTTGAATACAGAACGCCAGAGAGCAAACACAGGCGATCCCATTTATGATCACGGGAACACGGGGGGAAACGAATAAGTAGGAAACAGCGTGGCATCTAAAGGATCATTATTTCTATTCTTTCCTCTATTATTATACGGACCGCTAATCCTTTACGCTATTCATTATAGTATTTCTGTATTGATCACTACACCGATTACTATTCGGTGGTTACGTTTCGAGCGAGTATTATCGAGCAAGTACTATCAATGAGAGTTTAATTCGAAGGCGTATGATTTCAGTATTGTTCAACGGCGTTACTATAGCTGTAGCTACAAAAACAAAGTCTCTTTTACAACGAGCATCACAAAAGTGACAACGAGTATTCGTTGACATCACAAAACACAGTGATCATATATATATATATATATATATATATATATATATATATATATATATATATATGATCACTGTTATATATACATATACAACACATATATCTATATATACATATATATATATACTTATATATATATACAACATATATATATATATATACAACATATATATATATATATAACATATATATATACATATATATATATATACATATATATATGTATATATATATATATATATATATATATATATATATATATATATATATATATATATATATATATATATATATATATATGATCACTATGTTTTAAATAAATATAAACAATGTTTATAAACTCACAAACCTGGACCATCACCAAGACAAACACATTCACAAATTCTTGAATACTATATATATATATATATATATAAAAGTGGACATGGAAGTCAGCACTTAGAGGCGACAGTCTGTTTCATGCTAGTGCAATCGTCAGGCGACTAGTGCTGTTATTTTTCTCGGCTGTTTATATAAGGGTCAGTGGTGCATTATGGGTAGTATAGTACTTTTACCGGAAGTTGCTTATTTGTTTATTTATTTATGTCAAATTATTTTGCTTGTTTTTTTGTTTGTTTTTTTATTTTTTATCTTATATATTTATTTATTTATTCTTTTATTTTGATCGGTGTTTTTGGTTAACGTAGTAAAAAAATTTGTTTATATAGCTTATTGTTGGTAGTCTATAATGGCCGCCATTTACCGGATATCGCTTGTTCGCTTATTTATTTGGGTCAAATTGTTTTGCTTATTATTTTTATTTTTATTTATATAACAGTTATAACTTTCGTCCGTTCTTTTGTTTTGATTTTATTTCGCATATTCTAACAGGTGTGGTTTTGTGATTTGTTTGGAGTAGTTTATTTTGCTTATTTTATTGTTGTTTGTTTATATATTTATTTATTTTTCTATTTTAAGTTACGTAGTAAAAATTTGTTTTCATGTCTACATTTTGGTAGATTACGTTGTTTTGTAAACAATTACCGTTTAAGGGACATTTTATCTATTTTCCGAGATTTTATTTCGGTATTATTAGCGGTGATGGCGATGAATTTACCTTCGTAGTTTTTGTTTTGTTTAATATGTTATTGACGATTTTAATTGTAATATTTTATGCTATTTTGTCGTATTTATGAATGCCTTAATTACTAGTCATATTTTGTTATTTTAATTGTATTGGAATTTAATAAAACTGGGTTTTAAGAAATCCAGTATGTTTGGGTGTACGTATATTATTTGCTAGTTTCTAATATTTCAGTAGTATTGTAGAAGAGTTCATTTTGCATGTTTTTAATATATTAAAAAGATTATTTTGAAATGTGTAATAGAAGTTGAAAATCGATATTTTTTTTATTCCGATATTATTGTTAAGTATAACCGGTGAAATGTCGGTCCTATTGTTTTTAAAATGGAATACATTTTTTGTAATGTTTCTCTGTATAAACTGTTCTACTATAATGATTTCTTTTATTCTCATTTTAAATTCTATTTGTTATTCGGAATTAGATTTCATTTTGAATTATTCTTCATCGAGTACATACGTATGTTCGTTGCGTTCATTTTTACCCGTCGGGATTTGACTTTCATAATTTGGTTTCATTAACTTCTTTCCTGAATACTTGGTTGTGTAATTTTAATAAAGTGTCTTTTGGCAGAGAATTCTTTATTGATGCAAGTATTATCAAGGATAATCCTAAGAAAATCTATGAAAAAATAAAACATTGTGGTCTTTTACCAAACAACACATTTAGTGCATTGGTTGCTTACCGAAATGAGTCTATTTTAAAAAATTCTATTTTAATTAAAAGAGAAGGCGATTTAATGGGACGATAATTTATAGAATTTACAGTAAATGTATGGTAATTACAGTACAATTTATGTCCAGGTTCTTTCAACATTTCACCTTTCTTGGCAGATTTTCCATTATCACAATGGGTGATATTTAATAGCAAAATTGATGAAAACAAATACAAAAGTAATGGAAATGAAATCGGCTCGACAATGTAGCCAAAACGTATTTAAAAAAGATTTTAAAATCTAAATTTAATATTTCCCTGTTCCTTCTCCTTCATGTGCTGCCTAGAAACTTTATTGTTTATTCAGTATACATGAACCGACCATCCACAGGAGTTTTCTTTCTGGTGGAGCGTCCCCTTCATTCGAGGGTGGACCATGTTCATGTCGTCCTGGGACAAGGGGCGGTTGGTCGTGGCCAATATTTCTGTGAAAAACTGTTAATGTGCCCAACGACCAGAGGGACTGTTGTTCGTTGATTCGCTAGTTGAGGCTGTTCCTGGTAGATCTATTGCGCCTATTTTAATGGGTTCTACAATGCCATCTTGAACCCCGAGCTAGATAGTGAGCGGCGAGCTAACGGAAGTGATCGTAGTCTGGTTGTTCTCATCGACGAATATATACCGAGTCTATCATCCACGTCGGGAGATATGAACGTGGGCGTTTAATCAACCATCTACCCAAGAGGTAAACTACTTGGATAGAATTTTAGTGACAAGAGATTGTGCAATATTCTATTGGATAGGCTATTCGTGTCATAAACTTGTTTGCGCCCAGATGTCGTTGAAAACTTGGCGTAGAATGTCTGAAATCTCGAAGTTCAACGTACCCTTGCTGGACAGAGAGGACTTTCGGCTACAGATAACTAGATTAGCCCAGCAAGAATTAATAATTTGGGAATAGGTGGGAGAATCTTAAGGCTAACATTAGGTCTTTCACCGCACAATATCGCCAACGACATTCCTCGGATAAAGCTGAGAAGGTGAAGACATTAAACAAAAATCTGGCCCGAACGGTGGCTGGAGGAATCCCCTAAATATAGGACGAGCAGGCCGTGGTTCATTCGATTAGCGAACGCTATCAAGGCCAAGAAGTTAACGACAATGTCTAATGAAGTAGTGATCATGGGCGCAGAATTGTGGAAGTAGCAAATAAGTTGAGGTTCGGATCGTTATATTTGTCAGGTCAATACCAAGGATGAGCTTAACCTGTCGGTGAGAAGCATTTCCGAAAACGGTTTATCAATGAGCCTGTTCTGTGAGATTCACAGCTATGTATATGACTGAAGCGACTGGCTGTCATAGTGGGATCACGGAGCGTTATCTCCTCGGAGGATTGAAAAGGTTCGGCTGTGTTGAGCCTTCGGGACTTGATGATCTGTCTTACGAATTGTACTTGAGACTTCTGCATATATCTTTGTACCTATCTTGACAGATGTGTTCGCCGAATGTATCCTTGAGGGATTCGTCCCTGATTAGATCTCAGACGTGTAATCATGCTGTTAAAGAAGGATGGGTACTATGGGAGGGAACTAAACGACTACAGGCCCATAACTGTGCTGAACACAGAGTTCGAGATTTCGACCAAGATCCTGACGGAGTTTGGTGTCAGTCGAAGGGGTTCTATTCAGGCCGAAGAAGATTTGTGCTTTGAAGGGCCGAACAATTCAGAGCAACTTGCATCTGATCCGCACGTTCATATAGGGTGGAAATGACGACTAGGTGGCCGAACCGATCAATTTATATCAGTCAAAGTCATTCGAATGGGTTGCTTATCAATAACTGGCACCTGTCCTGCATCCCGCTAGATTCAAACCCGACTAGCAGTGGTACAGGTAAATGGAAAGTTTGTAAGAGCCTTTGCGCTGTCTCACTCGGTTGTAGGTCCTACTTTATGCTCTGGAGCACTTCCTGTGGAGGCTGAAGAACAGCGAAGTAAACCGGTCTCACGCAGGAATCAGTCTCCCTGGGATGGATTGCGTCAGGGTTTCTGCATACGGCGATGACGTATCCATGTTTGTGTCGTGTTGTAGCGACACTGAGGTGATGCAGAAGGCCCTTGAACTGGGCGATGATTAATCACCGCAAGAATTTCCGACTTTGCGGTTGAGCTGTTGGAAGGGAATTGCTCTTCAGGACCCTTTCAGTTGGATTGACAATACCTTTGTTGTATCGTTAGAAGGACCCTTTGTTGTCACTCTGTCTATGACAACGTATACTAGTTGATAATTAATCAATACCAACGTAGTAGGACTTTGTAATCGTAGATACCAATACGCCGATGAATAATACTGGTGTCAGACGTCTTAGAATAATAGTTGCAGTAATAGTATTTCGTATAGTGAGAAGAGAATAGAGGTCAGAATAGCATAGGGGATAGAGGAGAAATAGCGAATACGTAGTGTAAACGATAGACTAGAATAGCAAACACAAGTAGACGTCATACGACGTCCTCTATATAAGCGTTACCACTATGGTCACGTGATCTACGTAGATGGCCTGTCTTTGTTTACTGGCGATCTACATTCAAACACAAGTATCAGCGATGACATTTTATTCACATATAACAACTTTGAACATACTCTGTGATATGATCACTCAAGATAAATGTCTGTGATATGATGACTCCAGATAAATGTCTGTGATATCATCACTCAAGATAAATGTTTGTAATATGATCACTCAAGATAAATATCTGTGATATGATGACTCCAGATAAATGTTTGTAATATGATCACTCAACATAAATGTCTGTGATATGATCACTCAACATAAATGCCTGTGATATGATGACTCAAGATAAATGTCTGCGATATGATCACTCAAGATAAATGTCTGTAATATGATCACTCAAGATACATCTGCAAATATTTCATGAAAGCCCGTGAAAACCTGTTTCTAACTGGCACATTCTCATTCAATTGTATGTAAATATGCAATGAAACAAGAAGGGCATTGCAGGATATTTTTAACAAAGTGATCGGCTGGATTCAAAGTCAAGAAAACTAAATAATTCATCTCTGATTTAATGCTCAATTAATTCGGGTCGTGGTATGGAAAATTTACTTTTGTCCGATGAAAGCCCAGAGTCGAAAAAAGAAGTCAGATTGAATTTCCGACAAGAAGCGGTGTCTTTTCAAATCGATGTTTTAACAATTGAACAGTTGGTGTCGTCGATCGATAATGAAACAGGTTTCGTTTTCGAAAATGGAATCTTTTCTCGGAACCCTTTCATTCCGGATAGTTCATGTCATTCAAACATTTTTTCATCTCGTTAAGATAACAATTACAAATAATGAAAGGAATATGTCCATTGAGGTCGGGTATTTGTTATTTTTCTGTTTTTTTTTTTACTTCTTAATTACGCAGATGTTGGGCGCCATTTTATGTGATTAATTTTTTCCTTAATGGAAGGTGTCGAAACGATGTCATATTATTTCTATTTCTTTTGAACTTTCTTCACTTGACTTTAAATTCCGATAACGTTTCAAAACCGAAAAGACACATTCAACAGTTCGATTCACGTCTACAAATGGAATTAAATTTAATAACATCAACTTGAGAATAAAATTAAAATAAATCTTATACATTGGTCTGAATTCTGTCCTCATCCCCATGGCCATATTCACGACGTTTCGGTCGTTGTACACTCCGACCTACTTCAGGTAATATACGTTGGAATTTCGAACAAGAGGAATCTACACCGGTTGACAAAATAAAGGGTTATGTTCGAAATTCAAATCATCTGAGGAAGGCCGGAGCGTACAACGGTCGAAACGTCGTGAATAGAACGATAAAAACGAGGACAACAGTCCGAACAATGTAAATAGTGTAAATAGATACCTCATCTCAGAAATATAGACCGATCCTGAAGATGTCCGGAGCGTACAACAGTCGATACGTCGTGAATATGGCAATAAATATGAGGACAACAGTCCGAACAGTTTAAATAGTGTAAAAATAGTAAAAATCTTTTTATGTTGCGAACAAATATCAAGGGAAATATTCAATGCTTATTTATATATTTTACACATTTTATGTGAGTATAAATGTGCCTACTTTTGCTAATATTAGTCCTGAGTATGACGATAAACTACATCCGGCATCAATGACTTTGATCGGAAGATTGGAAGTTTTGAGGAGCGTGGAACTACAACTTAATGCCTTTTGTCTCCAAGCCCACTCTTACTCGAGGTGATAGCAACTGTTAGGATTCCACTCAGATGACTTTTAGTCCAAACAAAAACAAAACAGTATGAAAATATGAAAACATAAGTAATATATCTTTATATGAAAAAATAGCAAAAATACGTATTTATAGCAAAATGACCGACAATACATTTTATCTGTATTTGAAGCCATAAAATTTTGTTAGACGTATTTAGATTAGGCATTAAATAACCCATTGAAGTTGTTATGCCGCTAAACAAAATCACTCATAGTATGCCAAACACTTCCTATTCTCCGTATTTTGTCTCGACCTTCCGCTTTTGAAAATACATTCTGACCGGATTTATGAATTTTCCTTGAAATCTAATAGATATTCTATTCTTAAAAACAGATAGTGTTTTGAATATAATAAAGACTATTTCACTATTTTCAAACTTCGACCGATTCAGATTGCTTTAGATAGAAACCAAAGCAGATCAAGGAAATAGAAAAAAAATATGATTAAATATCAAAATTTCCTACAAGATAAATCTTCATTCCCAATTCTTTATTTTTCTATTACAAATAATAATGCTAATAATAATCCTTGCTTTCGTAGTAGTAACTAAATGACAGATATAGGACCAGGATGTGGAATCAGCGTTCAAAATTCTTGCCTTTTCTAAGTGCAGTAGTGCTGAAGTGAATGCATCAGTAGTTTGATGCACTTGTGAAAGGCGCGTATCCGTTTCTTCTAGCCTCAGTTTGAATAGATCTGTACGTTTAGGTGACAGCAAGTCTACAAGAAAAAAATTGGAGTAGGCAACTGGAAATAGTAATTCACAGATAAAGAAAAAGAATCTTTGGGGAGGCACGATCGTTTACGTCTCTTGGGACATGGCATTAATGAAAGACGCAGAAAACTTGCAAAACACTGGATTTCGATTTTTTAGGACATTACAGTTAAGAACTGAAAGAACGTGAATATGAAGTTGACTGTGGTTACAGTAATTATAGGAGCACTGGGAATAGAGTGAAAGAGTATACAGGAAGTGTAAATTAGAAGGATTAAAACAACCTGATGAAGGCATTCTTTTTTTTTTAATTATTATAATCCAAGCAAGGAGATAAAGCCTTTAAGACGCAAATGAAAGTGGGAGTGAAATTTGGAAACGTTGGAAAAAGAAACAGAAATTAAGTGAACCGAAATTTAAAGAGAATATGACGATTAAGGTTGCAATTCAATTTTAGAAGATTGTAGTAGAGAAGAAGGCAAGAAGAGATTTCGAGAAGCGAGAAGTGCAAGAGAAGAATTCATTAATATAGAACTTATGGTTATTTTCAGCCATTTCAGCAGTAAAATGCTGAGACCTACCTGATAAGCTTGTACTGTGATTCTAATCAGGAAGTCGAGGTACCAAAAAGCAAAGTTCATCAGAGCAAAAAAGATAAATGTATTCATAGGAAAAACAAAGTAAGGAAGTGTCTGAAGCCTAAATGCCGGATCAGGACCAATGACATTGCAGATTCTTCTTTTGATACTGTCAAGAATACCTCGATACACAGCAGAAACACCAGGCCAGATTTGGCAGAAGTATATTCTATGCACGGACGAATGGCAGACTTAAAAACCTGCAATCGAATATACTGAGTAGAGGATCAGTTTAATGAGTTGTTGCCAGTTAATCTCTAATATAAGCCGCCAGGTATTAATGTTGTTAACAGTAGATGTCTGAATTAATTATTATGTTTATTACCATTAATAGTCCACGTGACTCTTCCCGTTTGTAGAATTCTCTTCCGGTCTCTTGCTTTCAAGTCAAATTTTATCTTCAAAAATTTAATGCAAAATCAATCATTATCTTGTCTTCTTACTTCCTGTTTTCATTTTCTCTCCTCTTAATAATGTTTTCCTTTTCTCATATTTGCTCACTCTCAGTAGCATATTACATCTTAGTGGCATTATTGCCTGGTTTGCGGGTGAAATGATTAAAACAATCTATTTTTTTACTATATTTATGAGGTTGGTTGGTGAAGAGACATCTAATGATAATTCTTTTTTAAAAGTTTGTCCTTTTCGACTGTAATGGCGAACCCGTTTGAAATATAATGTCATCAATAATTTATATTTTTCACTTTTCCTGGACAATCTCTGACCTGAGATTTTATTTAAAGTAATATATAAATCTAGTTGAATAATACATTCAAATTAAACAAGATGAAATAGAACAACCAGTATGCCATATATTTTTCATATATTGTTAAAACGTGACTGCGGGAAATTATCTCAGGAGTACAAACATAATCTTCATTGGAGAGGAACTGTTATGAACTGGAAATTGTGCAAACGATTTCAGTTGAACTAGGCAGACGATCGTTAAATTTCAGGTTAGATCTTGTCAAGGAAAAGAGAAAAATATAAATTATTGATGACATTATATTCCAAACGGGTTCGACATTCCAATAAAAAAAGCCAGACCTTGAAATTATGTGCAAAGAGAAGAATTATCTGATGTCTCCTCTCCATTCAAACGCATAAGTAAACTAAAAAAAAAAAGAATAGCTTTTTTAATCTTTTCATCCGCAAACAAGGCAATAATGCCACTAAGATCAAAGGTGCTACTGAGAGTGAGAAAATATGAGAAAAGGAAAACATTATTAAGGGGAGAGAACAAAAACAGGAATTAAGAAGATAGATGATAATGATTGATATTGCATTTAAATTTTTGAAGATCAAAGTTGACTGGAAAGCAAGAAGCTGTAAGATAGTTCCGCAAAAAGGGAGGTGCAAGAGAAGAAACTTTTAGCATCGCGCCATTTCAGCAGTAATTTTTTTACATCGCACCATTTCAGCAGTAATTTTTTATAAGTCCTTCCGGCAATCTAGTACTGCGCTTCAATTCTAGGTATCATAGAGGAAAGCTCTTCAAAAGAATTACGATGAAAGTATTTATAGAAAAGGCAGAGGGAAACTACGTTACGGTGATGGGAAAGAATATGTAAATACATAGCAGAATCACCAGATGAAATGTGAAACAAAATTCAATGCATGGTTAAATACATTTGTCCATGTATGGAATATTGCTGTCACTGAATGGCAGTCATTCTGTAGAACTGCTCTGTTCTTTATCCAGGTGATAAATTGAAATTATTGCAATGATGAAAATTCCACAGAGAAAATAATTTATAAAATCCACAGTAATATGGCTGAGAATGTTAGTGTAACAACGAGACTTGCTGTCTCTTGATACCATGAGATTTCTGTTTGTCAAGAAAGAAATCTAGGAATGCCATGAAGATACGAAATTAGATAATGATACACAAAGACCATTCACTACATTTTTTTTATATTTTCAAATTTAATTCCATCGCTTAGGAATCACGAAGAACTTATTTTCATAGGAGAGAAAAAAAACTTTCAGTTTATTTTCAATGTTTTTTCGTCTTAAAATATCCATTTTCGCGAAGAAAACATGTAATTTATTGAAATTAATCATTGCAATGTTTTGAAAAGACGTGTATTTTTTTTTTGTTTTCCATCAAGCTTTTTTTTTTCACTTATGGTCATTATTCCAAAATGAAGTTGAAAAGAGTCAGAGCAGGAGTTATTACACACGAATAGGATGGCAAAGACAAAGACAAATGATAAAGAATAAAGAATTTCATCAGCCATATTATTATTATTATTATTATTATCATTATTATTATTATTATTATCATTATTATTATCATTATTATCATTATTATCATTATTATTATTATCATTATTATTATTATTATTATTATTATTATTACCAATTATTATTATTAATTTACTCATTACATGTCGAAACCAGTATAAATTGGTGGCCTGTACTGGGAATTAAGTTAAAGCAAGTCTCTTCAATATACCTGTACTCTTCTATATATAGTGGTTGTTTTCAACCAGGCTGTTCGTTTTGCTGATTTCATCTCTTCATTCCACTTCTTTCTATTTCCAGTACCATTCCCAGTCCTCTGATAATAACTGACACGACAATAAACGGTCGTGACCTGGCCTCTCAGCTTCAGTCATTTTTCTACTGCCATATTGGAGCTTCCCGGTAACTTTTCTTTAAATATTTTTAGGAGAATTTTTCTGATGAGCTTAACTTTTTGATACCTCGACTTTATGAACTTAAGCGACGAAATACTAGATTGGCCGCTAAGTCTGATAATTCCATTATTAAAATTGCTAGTTGTAAACGTAACTGATAATATAGCAGTTTGGAATTCTTTTCCGGCTTCTAGTTTTCCTCTCAACTCCGATCTTACACGTCAATTGGCATCTTCTGTCACGTTGAATCCGCTTCTTTTATTCTTGTTTCTGCTATTCTCTCTCTCTCTCTCTCTCTCTCTCTCTCTGTATGGATATTTACTTGCCCCCCTCTTCACTGAATCAGGTTGTGACACAAGGTCAGTTGTTAACGTGGGGACCCGAGTGTTTTCACTCGGGCCGCTGGTCCAAGCTGGTCAAAGCTTGGCCAAGCTGGTCAGAGCTGGTCTAAGCTAGTCATAGCTGGTCTTGGTTTCCAAGCCAGTCGTAGCCATGATACCACCAGCACAGGGACGGAGCCCTGGGGCAGGTAAGTATAGTTATTTTCTAAGCGTAGCTTAGATGTGGCACAAGACCGAAAGCACCTAGTGAGGATCGAACTCACTTTTCATTCGTAACTGATATAGCGGGACAAGCTTGCTAACCATTACACCACGCCAAGGTGACCCTCTCTCTGTGTATGTGTGTAATCTCTTGCGCCTTAGTTGCTTGTATCTCCTCGCCTGGAGTGAAATGATTAAACAAAACTTTATATACAATAACTTCCACAGATCTCTGGCAATCAAAAGATATTTATCTATCTTAATTTTCGCATTTTTGCATCTGTTGTCTTTCGAAGAATTGAAAACTACCTTCGGTCTCACCTTCTTTTTCACACATACCACATTTGGTTATTTCCTCTTAAAGGGTGTATCCATTTGAATTTCAAAATTGCAGAAGATTTTATGCGCTTCATTCCTTCTTAAAGATTTTTGCCTGTACATTTGGTACTAGAAAAAGAGATCTAAAATGGCGTCGTACATATGCACTCTTCTCAATGAATTACGTTTCCGAGACAGTAATGTCTTTTTGCATTCTTTCGGATCCAATCTGTTATAATTGCTAATTATACGATTCCAATTTTCATCTTTATTTACGCAGAGGTTTACTTATTTCGGCCTTTATATATTTGATCTTAATGTCGTTGATTTGCGCCGTTATCAAAGCACATTAATTTCACTCATAACGTTCCCTCCATGTCGTCGTGGCCTTTTCGATTATTCAGCAGTTTTTTTTTATTTGTTTTCTGATCTATTATTATTAATGATTATAGAAGCAATCAAATTCTTGCATTTGTATGCATATCCTATGTATCTGGCCTCCTCACATCTCTAACATTTTTCTCAGTATCGTAGCAGCACCAATGTTTTGAGAAACTCGATCATTTTTCCAATATATAATTCATTCAATCTTGATTCTGCGTTATTCCGAGTGCGCTAACTATTACAGGTATGACTATAACATCTATACCCGATACCATTAGCGACGGCTTGCGTGTTTTTCTTCTTCACACAGTGGTATACCACATCACAACCACTTCTGGGATATAGCATATTTCTTTTGTATTGATTATAATACAACAAACTTAGTCATCACTTGAATGGAGTGTAGTCAGTTCCAATGTAGAAATTCCAGAGTTATCCTTTTTTTTATTTCTCCTAGATTTTCATTTGTTTGTTTTTGTAAAAGCTTGTTTCTATTGTTTTCGTGCCTTATGTTTTCTTATCTTCTCAGAGAAATAATTCACCTCTTCTATACATTTTTCGATCTAATTCCCCCATCTTTGTTGTTTAAAACATAATACATTTAAAGGAAGGTTGAAATACATCGGCCAAAATGTTGGCTATAGTAAATATTAAATATGGCACTTAACGATCCGGTCTGTATTAGCGTGTGTATAGAACATTTTCCTATGGATATATATTATGTTTGCCACAATGTCAAAGTAGTGAACGCCTATGAGAATTGAACTTAATATCAGTCTGCTAGATTAGTATGATAAACTTCAAATAACTGTAATTACAAAATCAAGACCTTCGTACTCATCACACCATTCAGGACTCTTTTCAAGACTATCAGAATACTAAGTGTATTATTAGTAGGATTAATAATAATATTCTTCAGCTTAATGCGACTTCAATGACTATTTCTTCGGTGTACTACAGGTTTCTTTGTCTTTGCTTATATTTTATAGAAGACATTTCGAATTCTACTGTTGGCTCTGAATTCCTTGAAGTTTTCAGAAAATCTTTGCTTATTTCTTAAGTGTTTTTTTTTTTACTTTGCCTAGGCTTTCTTCTGACTTAGCATATGATATTATTCTTTTCCTGTTACTCCTCCCCTCCTTCTTCCACATTTTCGCTTCCTTTTTCCTTCTCCTCGTTCTTTCTCCTCATTTTACCCTTACTTCTCCGCTTCTTCTTTTTCGGTTCTTCCTCCTCTTTTTTCTATTTATTCTTTCTCCTTTTTGTCTTCCTCCTCCTCCTCTTTCTTATTAATATTCTTCCATTTTAACTTTCTCCTTCTCTTTTTGATTCTTTTTATCTTCATTCTTCTTCCTTCTTTTTCTTTTCTTCTCCTGTTTCTTCATCCTTCCATTTCTCTTTCCTCCTCTTCTTCTTTTTCTTATATCTTTTCTTCCATCTCTTCCTTTTCTCTCCTTCTCTCCTTCTCGTTTTCTTTTCAATAATCTTTATCTTACACTCCCCTCTTATCACGTTGTTCTTTTTCCAGCTTTTTTTTTATTTTCATCATTAATGACATTGCGAAAACTACGAAACAATTTTCTTCGAATATTGAATATTCTTAAATCAGTCTTTCTCCTTTTGTGCTTTCTCTTCGATCGCGTTTTCACATTCCACTTGATTACGAATTATTCCTGCCTTCTGCTCTTGCACGACATAATTAAAACCTATTTATTTCCATTCTTTTTTGTAAATATTTTATTTTAATTCCTATAATCTTTACGGCAGCAAAGGAACTATAAAAAATGGGTTGAAAAATTACATTTAAGATCATGTTTATTATGGGCGATGATTCTTGTATGTATCAATATTGCCCAACATGGCATCGAGTGAATAGATGATACTCATTCAGTGTGTTTTGTATTTGCAGATAATCAGATGACACGAAAGAATCCACCATTTTCAATTTGCTTTTTCTGATCTTTCTATATTTTGTTCAGCGTATTTTTGCGTTATTTATTCGTTTTTTTTCCTCCTGAACAATTATTGTTCTTTGTTTTTCAGTAATGGAACAACTACACGTTTGCACTGAACGGAAAAGGCGTTCCCTTATTTAACATTAATCTTTGAACACAATTACCAGAAGATTCCTCGAAAATACTTTTTCTTTTCAATTTCTTTAAGAGTTATTTTAAATTTAAATATATGTTGTCTTAAGGCTACTATGAAGTCGGCCTTCAGACTATTTAAAGCATTTTCTTTATTGGCTTCTAGTTATCCGTATCGTCACGCCAGAGATAGCAGAGAGAAATCTTTGGGGACCAAATGACAACAAGTTTCCTCAGACCTCTGTCACCTTTATAAATGTCTCAACCTCGGTTATTAATAGATTTAATATCGACCCACTACATAAACCCGAGAATCATCTTTTTTGTGAGCAGACGATAAAATGTCCCCTGGAGTGTACCGTCATCTTTTGTGGTTTCATTTCTTCCTTACATTCCAACTCATCATCATCATCATCATCATCATCATCATCATCATCATCATCATCATCACCATCACCAGGCCCATGATCAGGTCTGGTTATCTGGGACGCTGTGCTGCAGAGCACCTGCTTCCTTTAACATGTCTGGGATGAAAGCCGTAGCGATATCCAATCATGCGAAGTGTGTATTGGGAGAGTAGACACAACAGAACACATCCTTCTCCAGTTCAACCCTCAACCGATGTCCTTCAACTTGAATTTTCGCTTTGGTCACGGTCATGTAGTCGTTGATTCAATCGGGGGAACTCTTTGGCATGGCCGTTGACTTAAGTCTAGGAACCCCTCCACCAAGTGAGGCATTGTCATTGCCACACCGGAGGTCTGCATAGCTACGGAAACCCAGTCTACCCCATTGTTCTTGATGGTCGAAAACCCTACAAGAGAGCTCCACACAATTTTTGCGAGGTCTTTATTTTAGTCCGGCTGGATGTCTAGCCATATTCATTATCTGAAAATCTTGTTGGTGGGGGGGTTACGTATGCGAACAACAACATGGCAGTTAGTAATGGGTTTTGATCTATAAATCTTTTTTTCATAGCTTCTCTAAAGCAGTTTAACCTCATCAATCATTATGGAGTCAATTATCAGCTTCGCATTCCTTTGTTTTGCAATTTTTTAAGGATCGGATAATTATTTTGCCGTCTCCCGTGACAGTTTCTATTATGTGGGCTGCGTGAAAAAACACGGCAACAGGCCGGTAAATTATCTTTGTTTTGTTTTGAAATATTTCTGGATTTATTTTTGATCCAATGTTTATATTACTTCAAACGTTACTATAGCGGACGCTAACCAGTTATGGGGTTTCTTGAAAAATAACCTTGGTGAAGAAGCTTACTGTGATCTTCTTTGTGGCCACGGGGTGCGGGAGTAAAGCATGCCAGATCAAACGATCGTTTCCTCTACAAAGAGAGACACGGGTCCGATTGCTGCCGGAGAACAGATTTTTCTTCCTAGGATTTCTCGAATCGAGCGAGCCGATAGACGTAATGTACACTGTTCAAGAAATAAATTTAAAAAAAATACAGAACGTCTGTTACAAATACGAAGTACTCACTATAATAAAGCTTTAAATTATATATATTACATTTCTTTATTAAGTAATCTATATTCTCTCGACATTTATATCTGGTCTACAAAAACGGTCTTTGTAAATTTCAAATTGTCTCAGATTTATGTCTATTCCATAATCTCGGACTCTACCTGATTTATATTCATAGCTATGATCAAAGACAATTGTTTGCATAGTTACACAAGAATTCCTGTTCCTAACCAGTCATATGTTTTATTATCCTACTGAGATGACTCAAAGAAGAATGTGACCATTTTAAGATATACACTTTTTAAATGAGTGACAATTTCACTATTACGAGGTTAAGTCAAAATTTATCCGACTTAATGTGGTCAAGTGTTCGATATTTGAGCTTGATCGCGTGAGTTTTCTTGCTGCTGTGTAAACATGGCCGGAGCTAGCAGTGTGCAGCAAAGAGGAACAAAGAGCAGTGACCCGATCTGTCGAGTTCGAATATGTGTCAGGGACTGAAATTCAACGGAGTCCTTTAACACAATACGGCAACAGTGCACTACCGCGTAGAAGTGTGTGAATGGAAAAATTTCAAAGTGGCCGGACAACAGTGATGCACGAAGGAGGTGTAGGATGCCAGTGTATCTAACAAAAAGATTTACCACTCTCGAGATATAGTAATGGCGAACCGGTTAGTTATCATCGATGAGATAGCATCTTCTCTGCAGATTCGAATCACTGTTCATTGTTCCTCCTTGGTGCACACTGCTAGCGGAGCGGCCATGTTTGCACTGTAACAGCAGAAAGTATACTGGTGCGATCAAGCTCAAACTCCGAAAACTAGTACCAATACATGATCAGAAGGCAGTGTGACAAACTAAAATATATATTATGGAGAAAGTGAGGGCAATTTTTCATTTACCCTGATTCTCTTTTAAGCTGACGGCTAAAAACCATATCAGATCATTTCATCCACTATTCTTTTATTTTACTATTTTCTTTATTATTTTTTATTAATTATTTCCACTCTTTTTTTCTGTATTGTTGCACTTCTCATTATGGGAGCTTTTAAAATAGTTTTTTTTACTTCCTTACCTCACTGAGAATCATAATGTTATCATTGAAAGCGTCTGCTGCGCTAGCATCATTTTCAGATCATCATCATTATTTTTATCCTGTTGATGTTGATGGCAATATTCATATCACTATCATTCATTGTACCATTTGTTATGTTGGTAGTCAATGGAAGTTCTGTCCTTGAGCCATGGTATCAACATGATTCATCACGGCACAAGAACCTAAGGGAAAATCCTTGCAGAGTAAAGAATGACTGTTTTCTGGAGGTTTACACTCCTGGCATCAATTTCACTTTTCCTTAAGAGTTCTGTAATTTTTCTATGTGGTAGTCCGTTACTACAAGAAGCAGTAGTAGTATGTTTTGTATTTGCTTTGCGTAGTATGAGTTGTTCACAGGTAACATCCAGACACATGAAGAGAAAAGATTTTAATCTATAGGTACAAACATATGAGGTGCGATGAAAACAGATATATGTATGTCATTGTGGCGTAGTTGCATCGACATTTATGCATACATATAGTATACATGAATCTGATTTTTCGATTCACGTATTTTAGGGGTACCAGGTATTTGTTCGATTTGATATCATTCCCAATAACAATAACATTTTCTGCTCCTTGTAATTACTTAGTTTCTCAAACTTTTTCCAAAGATCTGTTTTTGCAGGTTAAGTCGACGTCATCTATTAGAAACCATATTTTTAACATGATTCCTCACAGATATGGCCAATTGTCTTGCCTGGATATCTCATTATTTACATTATTCGAACTATTGTCCTAATTTTGGCGCCAGGTTTATCACAACGTTTCGGCCGTTGCAATTTTTTGCTGTTATCATTCTATGTTTTTACCAGAGGTCATATTGCATCTTGTTGTTATTATCGCTTTTCTCTGGCACTGCTTATTACTGGTTACCATATTGTATTAATTTCTATGCTTGGTCGGCTCAGGTGATTGCAATATGAGCACTGGTAAAAATGGTTGCTGAAGAAATTAGGTTCATAATACCCAGAAATTCATACACAGATGTACTCAAGGACACATAGCACAGTCGTTGGTTAGATCCAGTGACAGGACCCAAAGAGTGTGAGTTCGATACCCAGTTAAGGCAGTGGAGAACTTTCAGA
This sequence comes from Acanthosepion esculentum, assembly GCA_964036315.1. Taxonomy (NCBI): domain Eukaryota; kingdom Metazoa; phylum Mollusca; class Cephalopoda; order Sepiida; family Sepiidae; genus Acanthosepion; species Acanthosepion esculentum. Next base: position 121,516,422 of record OZ038488.1, on the reverse strand, counting down.
AAAATTAACAGGAGATAACTGATAACTGACATCCATTAAACACGGCACGTGGAACTAGAACAGTCTACCTCAGTGAGCGAAATAAAGGGTTCAGTTCAACATTCCAACCACCTGAAGAAGGCCGGAGTGTACAACGGCCGAAACGTTGTGATAAACATGGCGACAAAGATGAGGACAATAGTCCGAATAATGTAAATAATGTACATAATACCTCATCTCAGAAATATAGACAGATACTGGATATCTCAATCCGTCTGAATGCTGAACTATCATTCTGTAGAACCGTAAAAAGGTTATTATTATTATTATCATTATTATTATTAATTCTTTTTGTATACTTCATGTTTTTTGCTACGTCGTCTTTTATATTTTTTCCTGAGTCATACGTAATTTTATTAGACGTTTTCTTTGCGTTTAACTTTTCTAGTGTTTTTACTTCGTTTTTTTTTAATCTCCTTTTAAAAGAATTAGAAGTGAATGTGAGCATGTGCTTAAGGCACTTACAAAAATATCGCCATATAAGGAATTAGTCAGCGAGTAATAGATTTATGGTTAGGATAAATGGACGAACGTATCTACAAAGGAAAAATTTCCATAATGGAAGCAGAAATTCTTTTAATTTGTCATGTGAATTTCCTGACGAAACAAAAATAAAAATAAAAATCTTTCACTTTGAGTATTATAAATAAATATAAATATCAATTGGCAAATATTATTAAAAATATTTAAAGTGGTTGAGAAGAATATTTGATTTGAAAGAACGGAATTTCCATTGACAGTTCCTTTCTAAATTTTCTTGAACTAATTATAGAGTCTCATTTTTGAATAAAAGCTACTCACGTCAATTCTATCAGGATAAGTTTTACTTTAAATGTGCTTATTACAACCAATTCAAGCTTCGTCATAGCTTCTCCACGTTGCATCAAATGTTCATTTAGTCTCCTTCTTTAACCATGTTGACTTTGTTATCGAATTGTACTAAGTTTTAAGTATGTTTTATAATTATTAGTTGGTCCATTACAATTTTTGTGCATCGTTTCCTAGGAAAAACACAGACAAAGAAATGATATAAATGCTTAAACTCTAGATGATTGCAGGTTTGCTTATCTTTTCTGCTACTAGGCTAATCTTTTACTGACCTTGTTCTTCCTTTATTATTTTTGCAATTTAATCTAATGTTTCTATTGATTTATACCTAAAAGTGTTAACTTCTCGTATGAAATGGAATGATAGGCATTAATGTCGTAATTATGTTAGCTAGATTCTGTAGTAAGGGGTGCGATGGATAAATTGTCGTCTAAATATACGCAAAAAATGAAAATAACACTGACCTCTCATTTTAACAGATATACAGGACGCGATGGATAAATTGTCGTCTAAATGACGCAAATATGAAAATAAAATCGACATTTCATTTTAACAGATATAATTTACCAAAATGAAACTAAAATATCTTCAAATACACTCCGGATCAAAAATTTAAGACCACTTGATTTTTTTTTTAAAAAGATTGTTTTTCATGAAAAAGTTTTAAACATTTCTCCTATAAAAAAATTCAAGTGGTCTTAAATTTTTGATCAGGTGTGTATTTTATTCAATAAAATCGCCATTGGCTTCAACCACAGCCTCCAGGTTACTTCAGAATCTCTTGCAACTCTTCTAGACGGTCTTCTTTATAAGTTGATGAATGCTGCCATAACCCTTGCCTTTGGTGTTACAAGGTGTTTTGTTAGTCTCTCGCTCAACTGCGCTTCATATATAATAAAGTATGTAGCAGTCTGGGGAGTCAGGTGGCCAGATGTAAGAGGCGATGTGGTCGCAGAAATTGCCTGACAGCCATCACTGGGTTCTCCAGTTTGTGTGTTATGGTGCAGAGTCCTGCTGTCAGACATAGACGCTTCCAGCAGCCACCCTCTTGACCCAGAACAGCACTAACACCTCAAGACCCTTGATGTAGACCTCAGTATTGAGTCTGAGGCCGTGTGGGAAGATGAACGAAGGCTTAACGTCGTCATCACCAGTGATCACTCCCAACACATTCGTAATCAACGTTAGACTCTTTCCTAATCCTCTACATTGTGATTCCGACCGCCAAACACTCTAAAATGTTCGTACTGGAGCTTCTGGCTCGAATGCCAAACAGTACAGCATGCCGTTTCAAAATTACTGGCAGAGTGAATTGTGCCATTGTGCTCTTTTTTTTCACAGATGGCAGCCAACTGAGGCTACTATTCTGTGCAGCCGACAACATCAAAAACAAACAAAGCGCATACGCGAAGTTAAAAATAAAATAAAATGGCGACAATTTACTCATCGCACCCAGTATGCGTATTATGGATAGAGCAACACATTCAGTTTCGTAACTCTTTCACATAGTTACACCAAAGGCTTGCTTTAACCAAAAGGTTTTGATATCGAATATCAGTAATTAATTAGTAATTATCGAATGTCAGTAATTATTTTTAAAATAATTTTTATTTGATACGTTGTAATTTCCTCCATTTCCTTTGCAAAGGAGTTAATCTTGTCTAATATAAATTCAGTGACTGATGGACAGTAATATGTGAACCTCAAGTTGAGTGAATGCACAATTGAGTATGTTTTTATATTACGGGTAATATTGTGAAAATCAAGAAAGAAAAATATGAAGGTGTTCCATTTGTATAACACCAGTACCTTCAAATGTTAGCTTTCCGAATAAAGTTAGTTAAAAGTAAACGCTTTTAGACTAGAGTCAGAGAACAAAGATTAATGACTCGCCCAATACATGAGCTGATAGAAGGCAATTTTAGAGCACTGAATTTCAGGATGTTGGCATTTTAGCCATTTTTGTAATGCGATCTTCCTTTCGTCTCTTTCTGCTCATTTGGTCATGGGCCAGTCTTAGAAGAAACGTAGTAGGTATTTATAAGAATCAGTTTCCTGGCTAGGATACAGACAAAGATTGGAGGATAGCAGATGACATCAATGGAAAGAATGCAGGCCAAAACGAATGTAGGAATATCAGACAAATGCAAAAATATAAAAATGGCGAAATCGAGAGGGAAAGATTGAAAGAGAAATAACGAGTGAGAGCTATCATTGCAGACGACCATTTTAGAAAGAAACAAAGAAAGAAAATATGGAAGGATGAAATCAGGAAGAAAATATTTTAAAAAAAAAAACGTTGAAAGAAAATGAATAAAAATTCGGAAAAGAGAAAGAAAATTTGAAATAAAAATAAACATTAGTATGATAAAGAATAAAATACAATGGAAAGGAAATGAAACTTTGAAAAGCTTAAAAATAAGAAGAAAAGAGAGGGAAAAACTGAATAAAAAATCAACTGGAATTTAGAAAAGAAGAAAATAAAGAGAAAGAAAGGGATAAAAAGAAACAAGGAATGCTTGCAAAAAATAAGAAAGAAATAAAAGTGAGAAGCAGCGTCAGAAAAAGTGATCAAAAGAAAAAGAGACGTAGCCAAAATAAGAAAGAACGGACGAAAGAAAGAAATAATAAAAGATATTGCCAAGTAGGTTCGACAGGCGCTGGACGTGACCCAATGAAACAATGCGATTGATCGGGGATGGCAGGGCATTGTCTCTGAAGAGATTTTGATGAGGTTATCGATTTGACTTGGATCAAACAAACAACTTGATAGCAAAACGATCAATTCGTGCCATTTGCAAAAATGCCGTAAACCTTTGCAGGGATTAGAGCTCTTCAATTGAAAACCAATAATGTCATAATAATCATTTCCTTCCCACACATATGAACGGACGCATGGATAAGAACCAAAAATTACTATTATACTTTTTCCAAGTCACAAACCAAAAATGGAACCATTTGTCTGAAAAGTAAAAGAGAATTGGTCAATTTAACCAATGGGAACAAGCATTGCATATTCCCCCAAAAGTATTTCCCTATATTAAGTATTCCAAAAGTTTTAAAGATTAAGATCTACATTTATTTCGATAAATGTATTTATTTATTTATGGCATTCCAGTCTTTTTTTATTTATTATCTTGACCGATAGGTTTCCGGTGTGTTTTTTATCTTCGCATATGTGATCTGTTATGCATTAATTTATGGTCCTATATTCGATAATCCTTGTAGTTTTATTATCAATGGTTTCAAGCCTTATTTACCATAAAATCTGAAAGAGTTATAGACATAATTCCATATATATATATATATATATATATATATGTCTCAAGTAACTATTATGGAATTATTGTTGTTACCCAGACATACTTCTTATATGAAGAAACCACTTGGAAACTGTTGAAACTTTGTTACCAGTTTCAAGATCCCCAATAACTTCAACGTAAAACCAGTTCGTTGATAAACCTAAATTATTTCGTCCTATCTTCCATCTCGTTAAGACAAGACTTTGACATCCCCTCCTATGATCACGCTCAATTCTGATATTATTTCGAATGATAACATACAATTGAAGAAATACTATACCTACGAAAGCGTAAAGATTATATCTTTACCAAAACGTAATTATAAAAACAACAAACATGAGGATACTAATCTGAAAATTTGTAAAATAAAATTAAGCGGTTTACTACCGATCCCCTTTTCTGTTGTTGTCTTGTACGAGAAAACAATGTTTAAGAGTTTAGTAACTCAAACGATTTCATATTTCTTTCCTCTGTGGATGCTAAAATAATCTTGTCTTATGTCAGGAAAGAAAATATTTTTCAAATGTTTTTTAGCTGCTAGAATGCTTAGCAAGTTATTGTCTATGACACTTAATTTCTCATACCTAGCGTAGGGCGAGACTAGACAAAGTAGTTATCTACTTGAGCGTACCCCACATGTCTAACTCTTGTGTACGACCTAAGTATGTTTATAGAGTGATAGGGACAATAACCTAATATTCGTTAATGTTGAATTTGAGCGCCTTTTCGTCACTATTTTTCTCCTGAAAGTCTTTGAGATTCTAACTTAAATTTAATATCGTCAGCTGATAAATTTATCTTGAATTTGTTTCTTTATTCAAAGAAATGAACTATACCATTTCAAATTCAGTTTGGGACTAAGCAAGTTCATAATGAAATAGCCAAGTTCAAAATGGAATAGTCAAATTTAAATTGGGATATAGCAAATTCAAAATGGGACTTAGCAAATTCAAAATGGAATATGAAAATTTGATTTGGGATTTAGCAAGTTCAAAACGGATTAGGCAAATTCAATTTGGGACTGAGCAATTGTTTTGCTAAAATGACTTTACAATTAAATATGATAAAATAATCATGTTAATCTAAACTTTACTGTTTAAATATTTTATCTTCTAGGAGAAATCAATAAATCAAGAAAATTCATGAAAGGTGTGTTTTTGGATGGAACTTTCGGTGTTTAAAATTTCTCACTATACCTATCTTTTTTCAAACTCTGTCTTGATATATGCACTCAGTATTTCCATGCCGCTTTTTCTTAGGACTTTCGAGATTTGACCTGTTGTCCCCCAATTCATTTCATTTTGAATAACTCTCTCTTATTCTCTCCTTTTTAACACTATATTCAGTCTATCCATATCTTTCTTTCTTCTTCTCTCTGATTGCCTTACCAGTGAACGTTCCAGAAACTCTAACATTGACACAAATTTATCCGTTCAAGAATAGCCTTTTGTAAGGAATTGATAGTAAAATCTACTCAACCCTGCGCTCCAATTTTTAATTATCTGAATTTCTTCCCAGTTGATTTTCAATCCATGATATCTGTTTATTGAAACGCGCAGATAGGTTCGACTCATTTTTCCATAATTAATCTTCTTAGTCCCAATCCAAACTTTCTTATTTCATTTTGAATTTGCTACGTCCCATTTTGAACTTGACTATTTCATTTCGAATTTGCTACGTGCCAAAATGACTTTGATTAGTCCCAAATTGAACTTGAAATGTTATCGTTATCCGAGAAACACATTAATATATTGTTATTGAAAGAATATTTTCTAGAATGGTCAAACATTAAACTCATTAAACTTTGTTTTTGAATATTGAAAACCCATTGAGAATCGAATTCACCACTCATTAGAATTGATTGGTGTGATTAACTTGATAAACATTCCCCCACAACATGGTGCGCAACAGGCGGTGGCAATTTCTTTATCAATTTATTATTAATCAATGAACCTTCCCTCTTCGATTTTAGAAAAGTAACACAGAGCCTAACAGTCAGCTACCAATTTACTCTGAACATATTGTCATTTGATCCATGATTACTAATAAAACATGGTTCAGCTTTATGAATGAAAAGTAATGCAGTGTCCTGGGGGATTTTGCCTATATTGCAAATATCGATCAAGACTAAAGAAGCTTTTAGCGAAACACGGCAAATCGGGCCGTAGGAATGTCGCACTAATGGAATGGAGGATATTTAAGTACACTTCACAAAGACTAGATTCCTTTCTTCGTTGTCTTTAAATTGTTCCTTCGTATTGACTTTCTATCTTTCTTTTGTTCTTTCATTCGTTGTTTCTCAAACATTCTTACAATCGTACGTTCATTTAATCATGCATTCCACTATTCTGTTTTCTATTCATTCTCTTGTTCATTTGTTTATTTAATCATTCTTGTCCATTCTTTCACATATTCTTTGGTTTACTTATTCATTAATTTTATCGATACTAACATTCATTCTTACTTGCGCTCGTTCATTCACTTATTCATTCAGACTATATTTATTGATTCATTATTTTGTTCCTTCATTCATTCCATTATTCTACAATTCATTCTGTCGTTCGTTTATTCATTCTTTCATCAGTCTATTGTTTCTATAACACACTCATCCATTCATTTATTTATTCATTCAGTGCACTTTTTATTTCAGAAATCATGTCCATCATTCATTCGTTTGGTTCGACCATTAATTATTCCATTCATGGTGTTGTTTTACCAGTAATTTTGCCTATTCCTTCTTTTATTCATTCCTTCATTCATTAATTTTCTGGACTATTTATTCAGTTATTATTTATTCTTTCTCCCATTCATTCTTTCTTTAAGTCATTCATTCTTTCATCCATTCCTTCGTTTGATGAACAATCCCAAAATTATATGGAATATGTAAGACGGTCTAACAGCGAAATACATTCCAGAAACAACATCAGTTTAAGGGAGAGATGGTTTTTTATGCCCTTTTCCCTCAATGTCCCATCACAGTCTCAAGTGTCCCCTTATTCCTTTTTCTTTTCTTCCAATTTCTTTTATCTTTCTTTTATTTTCTTTCTTATTTTTACTTCTTTCCATTTTTGCCATCGTCTTTCTTTTTCTTTATCATTCTTGTATCTTTCTTTTCTCTTTCTCTCCTATCATTCTCCTATCTCCTCTTTATTATTCTTTTTTCTTTTTTCCTCATTTCTTCCTACTTATATTTCACCTCCCCTTTATTATAATAATAATAATGATAATAATATTTCTTTATTTCGATTTCCTCTTCTCTGTTTATTCTCTTTCTCTTCTTGCTTTCTACTTTTCGTCTTCCTAGTTTTTTAGGTTTTCTTTTTCGTCCTCTTTTCCGTATCCCAGAACTATTATTCTTTTTCCACCTCTGCGTCTTTCCCATAAGTATTCTGTTTATTTTCTCCTTTTATATTACGATTTCTTCTTCTTCTTATCTCATTCTATCGTTTTATTCAGTTTCTTTGTGATTTTCATCCGCGTAGATGTAATTATGGATTTGCAGGCGGATATACCATTTCGAAAAGGTCAGTAAGATCAGCTCGGGTCATTAGCTGTTTAGCACAGTGACATTCACTATCCTCTCTATTGTGTTAATTTGACAAAAACATTATTGGCAGATGTGCAAAAATGTAATCTGTGTCTCCAATCATTCCAGTGAAAAGAAATTATACCGGAAGAATGACGACATGGAGTTGGATCTTAGTTTTTTTCTTTTTTTTATCACCAGGGAACCATGACGAAAAATCATTAAACATTTTCCGAGAACCCTTAATTACGGAAAGCTTCCCCAGGTTGTCATTTAGACAGATGGAGCAAATTACTCGGATCTTTCAAACATCAACATCTCTTTCTATTCCGCATATTAACTGCAACCTTTCATTTCTTAGGCAACTGCTTCAAAAAGTTAAAGTTCATTCATATTGTGTTATAATATTGTTCACTTAATCCAAGGCGTTAGACCTACTCAAAGTATAATGTGACTGAATTAGGTTATTGTAAGGGTGGAAAGGCAGAAGTGCATTTTATCATGTTTATCTATACCATTTCAAGTTCAATTTAGGACTGATCAAAGGAATCTTTGGACTAAGCAATTTCAAAATGAAATAGCCAAGTTCAGAATGGGATGTAGCAAATTCAAATTAAAATAAGCGAGTTTGATTTGGAACGAAACAAATTCAAATTGAAATAAGCAAGTTTGAATTGGGACTAAGCAGATACATTATGGACTAGGCCAGTTTAAATTGGAAGAATCTATCTTTTTCCATAAATACTCATTAGAAATTGACGTTTTTTTCCAAGATGTTCCGCCAAGTCTCTCCCCTGTCTATCTGAATTAAATGCTGCCAATATATGACTTCTTTTCATTTCAGACTCGTTCTTCGTTAGATGTTTTCTAGGCAATGACATTGTAATAATACTAAGCCGTGTCTGGGCACCACGAGGTGGTGTAATGGTTAGCAAGCTTGTCTTACTAGAACAATTACGTCTGAGTAGTGAGTTCGATCCTCACTGGGTGCCCCATACTTTCGGCCTTGTGCTACATCCGAGCTACGCTTGCGAAATCGCTACTAGGCCGTGTATCACTACTGTTTAGCTATTAGAAAAGCCACTTTCCAATCACTATCAACTTTGTGGTAAATGAGCTAATTAAAAATCGAAGCGCATCTTTGCGTAGATTTTACTATCAACTTCTTATAAGAGGCTATTCTTGGACGGATAAATTTGTGTGAAAATACGTTTCTGGCATTTTCGTTGGTCAGACAAAGAGAATGAATGAATGAATTGTATATAGTGTTAAGAGAGAGGTATTCAAAGTGAAATGATTTGGGGACAACAGGGTAAATCCCGAAAGTCCTACGAAAAAGCGGGCAAGGAAATACTGAATACATAATATCAAGAGTGAGTTTGAAAAAAGACATTGTGAGAGATTTTAAGCGCTGAAAGTTGCATCCAAAAACACACCTTTCATCTATATTCTTGATTTATTGATTTCTTCTAGAAGATAAAATATTTCATCAGTAACGTTTAGATGAACATTATTATTTTATCATGAAAATACTTAATTGTAAAGTCTTTTTAGCAAAACAATTGCTCAGTCCCAAATTGAATTTGCCTAATCCATTTTGAACTTGCTAAGTCCCAAATTAAATTTTCTTATTCCATTTTGAATTTTACTATTTCATTTAGAATCCGCTAATCCTATTTTGAATTTGCTATGTCCCAATTAACATTTGACTATTCCATTTTGAATTTCCTATGTTCCAATTTTGAATTTTACTATTCCATATTGAATTTTCTACATCCAATTTTGAATTTGACTATTCCGTATTGAATTTGGCTATTTCATTATGAACTTGCTTAGTCCCAAAATGACTTTGATTAGTCCTAAATTGAACTTGAAATGGTATAGAATGCATAACAGATGGCCCTAAACTTTAAGCGGGCTAGATTGTAATGACCGTGAAAGCATCCTCTTGTGAGTTTGTTTCCCAAAGTAACAGTTCTGGGGAAAGAAACTGCCTAGTAGAAGTTTCCTCTAATCAATGGAATACGAAGAGAATAATATTGAGTTCACTCTTTGTATGTGGAGATATTTCTTGGGAGATATGCGCAATAACTCCTAAAAATAAAAAAGTAACTACGAACGTCTCGCAAATAATTGAACAGTGATTTTGTTGTCAAAGACTCAATTATTAGAACCTAAATGACTGTAATAAATGTTTCTTCTTCATTTTTGAAATCTGTCCCCGATTCATGATCTTGAAAAGGAAATTAAAAATTGTGTTTTTAAAAAAAAAATCATTTCACCCCCAATCAAGGTGAAGTAAGTAATTCTCAGCCTATGGGAGTTGTCGGAGTAAGCAGGTGCACTGTTATACCTAGGTGAATTTCCAGTTGACAAGTGCATAATCACGTGACTGGACTAGCTACACGGGGCTCGAATATGTGGAAAATAAAATAATGACAGATGTAGATATATAAACAATGACCCCAGCGATCAGAGCAGAGTCTCTACGATATACCAAACAAGAGTGTAAGGTTCACATTCGAAGGAGGGATCCGAGGTCGGACATGCACGTACTCGCTCTGGCCATTGAGAAATGATGAAGTAGAATAAAACGTGAAATATAAAAGATTAAGTCTCGAGGTATCATTTTTCCTCCGCACGATACACGATTATAAATGAAAATCATCCCAGTGGCCCAACGGTGAAACTAATATATACGGCCCCACATATCACATTTCAGGCTAATTTCTAACAGCCCTTTGGTTTAGATTCAATTCATGACTTTTTAATCTGAAACATGTTAAAACCGTCCAAAAATATATAAACAGGTTGATTTTCTCTTTTTAAACATAAATGTAATAACACAATATTTTAAAAAAACAATAATTATTAAATAAAATTAAGCAGTAATACAAAACAAATACAAAAAAAAACTTACCAACAGTTTGTCTATAAATTAATTTTCTTTTGACATTTGCCTTTATAAAAAAAATTCTACACTATTTTTTTCGAATTTAAAAAAAACTTTCGTTTAATGTAAAATATATTCGCAACTATGTGTACTGGGAAATGAAATCCTTTTTCCGTGTGTTCTTCACAAATAAAAACATATTTTGGAAAATAAGTTTCCAAAATCATTTCAGCAGTCTCTCTTGTCATGGATTCATTACGTTTTTACTATTACTTTATCTGCCTAGTCAAGTATAGCAAAACAAGCACAAACGAACACTGCCATTTGTCTAGATGGAACCGTAAGACTTTCTCGAAATGCTTCTCTGTAGCATCATCACTATCTTTGCCTACCATGACCAAGAAAAACATTTCACGTTGAAAACGTTTAAATAAATGTTTGGATTTTTCTCTAATAAAAAAATATTTGGTAATGGAATTCCCCCAGAAGTAATTTTTAGGCCTTTTGAGATGTATAGCACAGTAGTAAGGAATAAAGTATTAGTTCTGCAGAGAATGAAGGACGATCTATTGGTTGATGATTTTGTCTTTTTTGTAATTCTTTTAGAATTGAGTATGGTTGTTCTTCAACCGCGTTTTGTATGTATTTTGGAAAATTTCTAACATGCTAAATCTTGGCATTATGTCCATATATACACCACAGTGTTAACATTATAAGGGTTGCATCGTACTGGAGCTGGATGTGAATGTTTTTGTCAAAGCGAATAGATTCTTTTATTGATGGAAAATAAAGATTATTCTATAAATTAGAATAATAATTTTTGGGATATTCTTTAAAGTCCCTTTGTTTCCTTCTTTGTTACCAATGTTTTCCAATTTCGTAATTGATTATTTTTTGATTTTTGTTCAGATTATGCAAAAATTCTAAATCAAACACTCAACAATGTCTTGCTTTTATTTTTAATGTTACATGAGAATTGTAATTATCTTAAATAAAAAAACTATCAATTAACTATTGTAATATATATATATATATATATATATATATATATATATATATATATATATATATATATATATATATATATTGGGTTGGTGCATAATTATGAGGGTTTTTTAAATGATATTAGGAGCCTTGTGTTATCGTTTCGAATAGGTATCGGTCTTCTGCTAAAATCGTTTCTGTTAATTTATCCCAAATATAATTTCAATGTAATACGGCACACATTCTAAATAGGAGGTAAAAAAATAGTTTGATCAAATTTCATGTTTGACGCAAATGACATCCATAGAGACTGCAATAAACAAAACATTTTCTGGAAAACTAAACAAATAAAGGAAAATGTCTGACAACTGCGAGCATTTGAGGCATGAAAAACTAAGTAATTTAAGAAGCATTTATGATTTTCTAGTTTATTTAAATTTCTTTCATCCGATACAAACTTATAATATGTCATTAGCAGAGGCAAGTAAATATTTTATAGTTTTATATAAAACATTTAAAGCCGCTAGGATTATTGATTATCGTCCAACAATAAATTGAAAAAATATTCGTATTTCTGTCCAAAGGTAAAAACCCATGTTTGTGTTTTTTATTTGTAGGATATTGAATTACACGCTAATGACAAAAATGGTGACTTTCTATCCAATCGTAATTTCTTTGTTCAATACGGAAAGAAACGAAAGAATTTTTAGGCCTGTCGGAATTAATGCATTTTCGCGTTTGAAAAGTTTATGCTGTCAGTTTATTTTGTGAAAATCAATTTTTCTTTATTTTCAAATCAATAAAGAAGAGTAAAGATTTAAATTTTATATTCAAGTTACTTTTGAACAAATTAGAATAGAGGATTATAGAAAAAAGTGTGAGAGAAAATAGTTACAAAACGACAATAATAGATATGCTGCAATATATGATATACATTAGATACAGTATATATATATATATATATATATATATATATATATATATATATATATATATATATATATATTCATTCGGTATTTACCAATGTGTCATTGATTATTTTGTTCTAAGCGCCAACGTTCTCCTTTTGATAAAGTGTTTGCCGAAAGGGTCTCTTAAAGTTAAACTGACGTCCTATATATTTAAGCCTTTTTTCTTGTGGATATAGTTCTCTCTCCCTCTCTCTAAATATCATCGACTCTCCCGTCGTATTCGACGTATGAGAGTCAAGCAGATCAGTTCCTAGAAACTGAGAGCCCGACGCCGACACATCAGATTTGGTTATAGTGGTGAAGGTTTTGTGCAGGACCATCCACACTTTTTGAAGGGACGAATACAGAGACCTGGTGCACTGAGTGCCACAAGGTCCCCAAACGACCGTCCGCAGGTTTTGAATTCAGAGTTGTCATTCTCCTAGACCAGTTGCCAACCAAGGCTATAGAACCCAGTCTGTCCTGTTATTTTACCCATAGTTGGAGGGAGAAGAAGATGCACACCTTTCCCATATATATATATGTGTGTGTGCTGCAAACATATATATATATATATATATATATATGTATATATATATATATATATATATATATATATATATATATTGAAGTTTAATCGAAGTTAACAGGCAAACTCTATTATATTTTCCATCAATTATTTTCCGTTTCTTGATGTTAAAGGTGTTCATGTCAGTTTTTGTAAGTTTCACAACTTCTGGCTGGCTTCAGTCATCTTATTAACTGAAATTCAAAGTCGATTTGCTAATAGTTTGCATCTTTGGTATGATTTGGAAATTAATTTCATTTATTATTATTTCTTGTGAATAAGTTCTTCATCTTTAAAATCTTGCTATATCACGTGAACATATGATATGGATTCTGCGAATTGAAATAGATTTCAGAAGACTTAACATTGATAGTTTCTAAAATTGGTAACCTTTGCTCAAAATCTGTTTTACTCAATGTTATAGTGTTATTCATACGTTCTCTAACCTCAATTTAACTTGTTGTGGCAGGTGTTCTTTATACCAAGTGAGTCTACGAGAGAGAGTTGTGCTTGTATATCACTTTTAATAGGTCGCTTTGTTATTTTCAAGAAATTTCTAATACGGTAAGTAAAGTTGTAACCAAAATAGATCTCATATAGAGTGTAGGTTTTAATAAAATGTTATTAGTGAATATTAAGTGAAATGTTTTAAACTAGTTTTTATAATGATACATGAATCGTAGATGTGCGTTACTGTCGGTGCACCTTCTGTTCAAATGAATTCTATTTTTATCGCTATTTGTTTTGTTTGAAGATTAAAAGTCACTGTTTTATGATGTGATAAACACACGCACAATGATATATATATATATATATATATATATATATATATATATATATATATATATATGTGTGTGTGTGTGTGTGTCATGGAATAGCTTCGCTAATGTAAATATGTTAAGGTTCCTCTTATCCGATACAAGAATTTGGGCAGTTTACAGCCTTGAGCAACTAACGTGGTGTTTTAACCGTTTCTAATCAGTGAATCATATATGAGAGAAGGACCTATATATATATATATATATATATATATATATATATATATATATATAGGTATATTTACACAATGAATTAAAAAACATCAAACACTCAGTAATAATGACTTTACTAATTTCAAATTGAATGAGCTATATATATATATATATATATATATATATATATATATATATGTGTGTGTGTGTTTGTTGTTGTGTGTGTGTGTGTGTGTATGGATGACTATAGACACACTCATTTTTTCAGGTTTGAATTAAACATAATTCGACATTTATACCAATTTTTTTTCTAAATAAATGTCTCGCAATAAATATATTTCAACACACAGATGCAGAGACACAGACGCGCATATATGTAATTATACAATATATTCTTACTTGTAATATTTCGACTTTTTATTATCACAATTCCTTTTCGTCTCGCATGCCAATGCAACGGTAAAAATCTTTCTTAGCTTTATGGAGAACTCTCCTAAATGTCCTGCCTCGAATCCATTATTTAATAAAAACAATTTTCTTTTGAATATCACTCTTGGTCGATTTCAACTTTCCTTCTGTCGTTGTTTTAAAAAATAATACTTACCTTCTTTCTTCTTACCGTTTGATTCTTTTCTTATTTAGCTTTTTGCCCCTCGAAATGCAACCCTTCCTCCTTTTTCACCTACTGTTTCTTCTTCTTTTTCTTGTCCTTTTTTCTTCGTCTCATTATTCAAAATTTCTTTCTTTCTTTCCACTTTTCACATTTCAATACTTTTAATCTTTTCAAACGAATTACTTCATTTGCTCTTTTTAGGTCCTTACTTCTTTAAGTTGCATAATTCTATGATCTCATTTAGCTTATCAAATAATAGACATTAGAATCTATAGCAATATCCGTTTTGTGTATTCGGGCAGTAACAATTATGCGTTTTCTTTGAAGTCTTGATAATGTTTTAATGCTTATTTTATTTGGCACATTATTTTTTGTGCCATTTGTACCCGCTGAAATATTTTCTTTCCCTAATTTTCGAAACTCACTTGTTTGTCATCACAAATTTGCTTTGTAAACCCCAGACGACAGTAGAGTGAATGAAAATGAGAAACAATATCCAACCGTTTTATTATTTGTCTCTTGTTTTTTTCTCGATCGCTTTTGTTTCTCTTTCAGCATTTATTATCCTTAATCCTATAATCTTAATTTGGGTAAGTACAGATTAATATGCTTCTTTTTGCATTCTGTTACAAATTTGAATAACAACAACAACAAAGAATCCATTATCTTAATCATCAAATACAATAGATGAAAAAGATATATATCACATAAACATTTCCTAAAAATACAAATATCTATTCTGATACGACTTTATATTAATCAACCATTTTTAAATTTTAAATTTATGTTTTAGCCTAGATCTGACATTCACGTCAATCCCCTCATCTCAGAGATTGATAGTGAAGCCAAAGTAACACTTAATATACATCGTTTGTCGGAAGACCAAGTTTAATAACCTTTTTTTTTTCTAATACAGTTTATAAGTAAAATGGTAAGAATCTAATAAAATTGAATTTTGAATCAACCACTATTTGCATTCATCTGATATTAAGGTAAACTGCTCCGCAAGCCAAAATGACAAAATCTTTAATAAATAGTTTTCATGACTAACACAATTTTTAAGTTTTGAATTTCTGTATATTTTTGAAAATAAACTCTAAATTCTATTTCGATTCTGTACTTCAGTAAAATTTCTTAACGTGAAAACTGTTTCTTTTTTAATAGATGTTCCTCTATCTGTAATTATGGGAACGTGTTTTCTTCAAAACACGGTCAGCACATTATGGCCGTGTTCATAGTTAATGGAATTGAGTGTTTTGGCTCTTTTTTGTTATTATTAATGCTTTGATTGCTTCGCCTTTTTATATATAGATGAGGTTAATATAGTTGTATTTTCTACAATATATCGCGGATGTAGACACAATTAATCATTCAGCAACATTCTTTACTGTGTATTGCAAGAAATAATACCCAAGATAAACTTATCCAAGATAAACTTTTCAATGAACTAGGAAATGAAATGAAAATAATAATAGCATATACCCTGAAGTCATCATAAAAAAAATTAAGTATGTGCAACTAGTAGATACTAAAGACTTCAAATACTTCGGTTTGAGGATCAGTTATAAGGAATTTAGTAGAAGCGATTATGGAATTGAAAGTATAATAGTCTGTGCTAGGAGTAGTTTCACCCTACACCGCAAATTGTTACACAAAAAAATTAATCTGAAAATTTGACTCCTGTTCTTAAACAGCCTCATCGGATCGAGACTGTCATATGGATGTAATAAATGATACCAAACGCGTTGCTAAATATCTAAGTTGTCAGCTGTAAGGAAGCGCTTTTGAAAATTAATGGTTAAATGTCTTTGAACGTGTGAAATGGATCCTGACGAAGACCATGATTTTCGAACACTGTGAACTGGCGCTACAGATCCACAAACGAAGAATTCTATCAGCTGAGAGAAATCACATCACTTGCGGACATTGAACAACAGAAGCAATATAAAAGGGATATCAGATGTAACTTGAAGTGTAGATTATATCAAAATCAAAATGTTGACGTTTCACACTACTTCAAATAAAAGGTTAGGAATGAAGCCACCAATGAATGAATGTTGGAAAGAGCGATAACAGCTACTGGAATCAAGAAACCTATTTTCCCGAAAACATATTTTAAGAGAACCTGAAATGAAAAATGAAATTCAACCTAAAGCCATCATAGCTGCTCGGTCAATGAATGTGAAATGCCTCTTTATAAAAAAGAATCACATACATTGACATCAGATGGCGTTAAGAAAAGCTTTAGAGTGACTAACTGAGACCAATTTTGTGCTTCAGTTGAGAAGTCTGCGAGACATTGAGAAGTATGGACCAAATTCCACTGCGAAATAAAACCTTTTTCAAACAATTCAGTTTAATAAAATCTTATTTACAAAATTGTAATGATAATACACTTTATAAGATGAGGTTATTGAATATTAACATTTAAAATATTCTGACAAGTGAGTTTTATTTGCTTTCCTGCATCTGACTTCATTTTTCCATAAAGTGCACTTCAGATCATATTTATTTGTTTTGCAAATCTAATAATATTGCATTATTAATGTTTATGTCATTATTTATGAAAGACTTATCCATCTATTTGAAATAGAACTCTCATATCAATGCGGAGAGGAAGACTTCAAATACGACGCCTATTTTAAAATGTTTTAAAATACGACCCAAACTAGCTATACTTCCATCGTTAGTTCTCTCAGAATGTTAGATTAGTTAGAATAAGAACGGAAGATGGAAAACGGATTATAATCGCAGATCCACATGTATGAAATATATATATATATATATATATATATATATATATATATATATATATATATATATATATATATATATGTATATATATATATATTAAGAAATATAGTTGTAAGGTGTGCTATATTTATGGGATAAAGTGCTCAATATCAGAGATAGAGCGTATGTAAATATAAATATAAAAGTGAACATTGAAGTCAACACTCAGAGGCGACAGGCTGTTTCATGCTGGACGCAATCGTCAGGCCGCCTTACGATTGCGTCCAGCATGAAACAGCCTGTCGCCTCTGAGTGTTGACTTCAATGTTCACTCTTATATATATCTATATGTATGTATATATATATATATACATATATATATATATATATGTATATATGTATATATGTATATATGTATGTATATATTTAATCATGTCTCTCTCCCCCATCACTTCATTAATTTACATATACTTAGTACTGCCCGTCATAAATGTGTAAATTTCTTTTCATTTTTCGTTTCAACCTTTGGAAGTAAAATCTGATGATCCGCGGTCCTTTAAAAGGGCTGTGGTGAAATAATTTATTATATGGAACCATAAAGTGGTCTGTTTTTTTATTTAAAATGTATATATATATATATATATATATATATATATATATATATATATATATGTATGTGTGTGTGTGTGTGTTTGTGCGTGCGCGAATAGAAGAGAATATATATTTATATTTCAATTTCTCAATCAAGTTGCAAAGACACATAACCAAGGATTTTTACTTTTTTTTAAATTATTTCTACTTCCTTAAAAAATTTTCCCAAATAGCATAAACATGAACTATCAATATGTTTGTTAGCAAGTTCTTCAGATGTCAGAATGATGTTAATTAAAAGATTAAAAACTAGATTCTTGAAGACTATCTTTAAAAACTCCAGGCTGAATAAAATCCTCTATCAAATTTGTGTCGAGTTCTGAATTTCTTAACCGTCATTCGCCACAAGAAAGAGCCTCACTTTTATATGACCCCCCACCGCTCGTCGTTGTTTTAACGCATAAAAAGCAGAAAGCAAGAATTGTAAGTTAAATTTGAGTTAAAATGAATCTATAATTAGTATTTATATGTCTATTAATTAAACTATATTGTTTACATCACGGATCTGAATCTTCGAATGGTAAAATGACAAACAGAAATAATTAAATTGATTCATAATTGATTTATTCATGCAATATATCTTTAATTTATATTCCAACTATACTATATTTATAAATGTGATCTAATATCACAGGAAGCTAGACTGATTAATGATCTAATTAGTGATGTGTATATATGTAATACAGATTTTATGTTTGCCACATACACTTGAGGATGGCGTGGGAACATAATGACCTAAATTAAAACACAAATTGAATGTTCCTATTCAATTAATTCATGAAATAATGGTAACGCTACACATACCAGTATGTCGGATAATACTAGAATGGCTATAGATTAAAACAACTATGATGCGGATATCTGCCAAAAATTCAATAAATACATAAACTTGCGTGCAATATATACACTCACACGCCCATATGTTAGGTTAATCTTTAGATAAATCTTTTTATTGATAAATATTACTCGGAAAGATAATGGAGAAGATAAGAAAACACAGAAAGCATGTCTTTCGCCTTGCAGCGAGATGACGTGATTACTTGATCATCGTTATTAAATCAATCCAGAGCAGCTGATGCACTCTTCTGATTGCATAGACACCCACCTCTGATCTGAACATGTTTAGTCTGACATGTCCATGTTAGTTTCACCAGCCTACTCTTCCATGCTGGTTTAGGAAAACTTTGGAGAGGTAGTCGTTGCCTGAAGCAAAAGTTGAAAAGATTATAGACAAGTATGTTTAATGAAGACTTTCGTCTTCCTAACGTGTGTTTACTCGTGTCAGGAAACAACCACAAATTTACACACACACACGTTATGGTCGATTTTCTTTCACTATGACTGGATGCTTTCTCTATAGTTAACAAACTCAATCAGCCCTTCAATTCAAAGGGTAGTGGAGTTTTGAAATCAGAGATTTTTTTCTCTTCGGGGGGCTACTGTCCCAGACTAATGACGCTCTTCTAGCCAATTTATGTTGATGGAACTTCTTATTCACAAGTCCTTTCTCAATTCATTACAGATCAGGCTCATCATAGCTTAACTTCAGAGATCTGACAAGTGCCGGGGTATTTAACGTGATATGGAAGTAAGATGGCACTGCCAATAAACAAAATATATGATTTCGTCGGAATTTCAAAGAACTTCAGGAAATCAATAAAACTGTAAAAAACAGGTGTCAATGAATGTAAACTCCCTCAAACGATAAACTTTATAATCCATGTTAAATGAATAAATAGAAATTTAGAGTAAAAATAGACTGAAGGAAGGAAGAACGTCTGTTTGTTCAAGACACTGGAACAAGAAATGCAATTTTTATAATTAGAATACTATCAGAGAGAATAATAGAAATACAGAAAGATATGTGCCTGTATTTCCTTGATTGCACCATGGCATTTGATAAAGTAAAACGCCCGAGGAAAACTTGACGATATGGTAAATATATTCAAATAATGTATATTTGTATCAGGAAGCCTGCAGACGAGTGTTAAATGAACCTATAAAAACAGATAAAGGAACATGACCAGCATGCATGTTCTCAGTTTTTATTCACTTTCTACGCCGAGGTAATTATATCTATGAATGCAAAACATTAGGTTTAATATTTATCAGATATTTATGACAAGGATCGAACTGTCAAAAAGTAGCGAAAAGGTTTGACTCAGAGAGACAAGAAAATGTCAGAGGGGTCAAGAGGTCATTGAATGACACCGCCACAAAAGCAAAGGAATTGAATAGATCTGGCGTAAACAACCAATGAGAGCATAACTACTCCCTTACATCTGAACTGTACAATCAGCGGAGCTGCATTCAATTTCGTTTGGACATTTCCGTCGACAGGGTCAGCAGGCAATACTTTATCTACATTCTACACTTTCCAACGGCGCGAATATAGAGGCCACATCCGTCTAACCAATTCAATAAAGGACAATGAGCGCATCATAAGACGCCTACAAAAGATTAGCATAATCAAAATAATCCATTTGCTCGCAAATGACAGAAGAGGTGGCCATTTTTCGCTACAGAAACACCAATGTATCAAGACTTTTCAAGCAATAAGAATGAAAAGCAGAAATTATTTTTCATTTACAACCAGATATTCCCAATATATATATATATATATATATATATATATATATATATATATATATATATATATATATATATACCGAGTGTAACTGTAAAATTATCTAAATCGCATAATTATCCATCCCATAAAATATCTAGAAAAAAAAAACACTAGCATAATTGAGTTTCTTTTATCCGGTTTTTCAGGTAAGATATTTAGATAGATAAATAGATAGATAGATAGATAGATATGAACAGAGCGTGATAGATAACGAGTATATCAAACCTCTTCCTCAACCCTATTATGGCCTAAGATCCAAGCTATTTCATCTATTTTTACTTATGACGGAAATGAATCAATAGAAATAATGAATTAATAGCAGGTACACACGCACACACACACACACACACACACACGCACACACACACACACACACACACACACACACACACATATATATATATATATATATAAAAACGAACATATTTTTAATTTAAAGATTTCAGATCAAACAAATAAATGATTTAGTTTCCTCACCTAAAGCCTGGAAGAATGTTTCGTTTTCCTTTTTTTTCCTCCCCTTCCTCTTACCTTTATTTTCATAATTTCCGCTTTTTACCTTTTCTCATATTTGTCTCTGTGATATTCGTTTACTTTTAACTTTTAATAAAATCGTTTTTTTTCTTTTACACCATGCTGTTTTGTCTTTTACCTTTTCTTTCATTATTTCTGTTCCCACCCTTTTTTTCTTCCCCTAATCTGTTGTCCTCTATTTCTCTTTTCCCTTCTCTTATAATGTAGTTCAATTCTTTCTATGGACACTGGTATCCCAACACACTTCACTGCTGCTTCCTGTTTTTACTATGATATTCCGGCTTCAGATCATCGTTAAAATATACATTTTTTTATTTATTTCCTTTTTTTCCATTGCTAGCAGGTTTCAGCCAACAGTGCATATTATATGACTGGTTTCTTGCGATGTTTTTGTGAATATCTACTAAGGTTTAGTATTCTTGTATGTATGGCCTGTAGCAGTGGAATCACTTTAAAAACACACACTATCTGTTACCTTCAGTCGACACCTTCGCTTGGCCTCTGGGCTGTGATCTGTGATCAATGTATAGTATCAGTTCTTTTCTATTCCTCATGAACTAATGAAAACAGCATGGACATTGAGATTCAAACTCCGCGTCAGCACCTACCCTATTGCACTAAACAGAGAAGATTGATGGAATACCGACGTCAATATAATAGTATTCGTAGTAATTGGTCCATTATTTTTGTTTTTGACAGTATGCACACAGATGGAAATCCACATTAAAAGAAAATGACCTCCTGTCATCTCCCTCTTCCATGAGGAGGTGAATAAATAGCGGCAGGTTTGTGGAATCACATGCATTTAACAATGAATCTTTTACTGTTTTTTGGACCTCTGAAATGTTAAGAATATGCAATGATACAGATTTGGTAGATGCTAGATTCCTTGTTTTGTATCTGAAATCAGTTTTTTCTCATCTTCGGAGGAGATATAACAGAAATGAAGAGCGCTTCATTCTTGAGGATCAATCTTTCAAGCAGCCTCTCTTCATTGTGCCTAATTCATTTTCATCTCTCCACACACAAGGTGAGGTTGCTCTTAAATAGATTTTGTGCTGAGTGCCATTACCAGGAGAAGATAAATAAATAATTTACACAATCGTTCAGGTCAGTCCATCAGATGGTAATCATTTCTTCGCCAAATCAAATTATTTACCTTTCACCTAAATTACCTTCTCCGTGTAATTTATTCATTTCATTCTTTTTCGCAACGTTTCCTTCTATCAGCTGGTACTTCGTCTTCTTTCCATCAAACCAATTTATCATATAATATAAGTTTATCGAATTAAAATCAATGTTAGATCTGTTTTATATGCTAATAGGTTAAACAACATGGTGGGCCAAGCTGTGTAGCTTTATTTCACGTTGAAACATAGACTATATTATTTCAATTTTAACCAACAATTTTGGCATGCTCGTTATATGGCATCGCCATATTACATCCCAGATATCTTTTGCACATCTTTTTTTGTCCTTTTCCTCATTCTCCAAATGATCAGCTTCGCTATTTTGGAATGTGCGGCACATTATATTTTTTTGCATCATCTTTGGCAAGTCTTCCACTAAAATAGGGTATAATCGTCCATCATTTTCTTAATGTGGCGTGTCCCTCAAGACAGAGTCGATCATGGCTCTTCACAATTTCTGGTTATTTGTAGCTCTTAATAAAGCTTGTCTTTTCGCATTTCTACTAAACCCTGTTCCGCTATCCATTTACTCAAGATCACTAATTATGTTATCCGTTGTTTCGGTCTGTACCTCTTACCTTCAATTTGTCCTCTTCAGTATCAGATTTCCTATGCCCTCTTTTCTCAGAAATTTCACCTGTCTCTTCCCGATGTTAAGTATAAGTTTGCTTTTTTTCATTTTCTCTAAAACTTTGTTGTTGCTTTTAGGATTGCTCCATCGAATCCTCATCATCCTTCTGTAGAACCATATTTCTCTTACCTAGAGTCTCGTCCTCATCTTTGAGAAGATTGGATAACATTCACTGCCATATAGGACAGATATTACTAACAGTTCTGTACGCTTTCCTTTGTTTTTAATGAAGATTTTCTGTCTCTTAATTTTATATTTATTTTTTGGAATGCATCTTCGAATATTCCATTGTGTCTTCGGATTTCAGTATCGCACTTTCCATCCTACCCTGTGTTTGTTTTTTCAGAGTCTGGAGTTTATCTATGCGTTTCGTTCTACTTAAGACAAATAATTTGCATTCTCTTGTCTCTTCTAAACCTGTCTTTCAAATCTGAGCTCTCAAGCTTGTTTGTTTTTTGTAAATGTTGGCCGTGATTTTATTTTGTTCTAGATTGGTACAGGTAATTCCGTCAAGTGATATTTTGGTTGGGGATGCTGTAATGGTTGAATGACTTTCCCAGATTCAAATTTCGTCAGTTCTTCCTCCTGATACTGAGATCTTTCTTTCTTATATACCTGCTTTTTCAGTGGGTATCGTATCAGGTGCTTTATTTCGTTATACTTGGAATACTTAGCTGTATGCACGGAAACGTGCTTGAGGCGTCCGACCCAGTACAATAATATATATATAGCGTCAATCACTTGGACGTCGTCGGTCTATTACAATAAAGCCGTGCTTCAGTTACTTGAAAAACTACAAATAAATAAATAATAATGCAAAACCTAGAAATTTGTCATAAATCAATCATCAATCACTACATCTATTTTTTTGTTATTTCTGAATCTTATGACTTTCTATAACGTGTTCCGTTTCACCAGTAAAAAACACCAAAAAAAAAAACAGAAAAAAACAATTTGTCCTTCACGTTTTATTTTTCAAAGCTATGGGTGAGTAAGTGTTGAAACTTGACTAATGCATGGAATATTAATGCAACACAAAATGTACTTAGAACAAAATGTATTGAAACAAGAAAGTGTACACAATATTTACATATAGTCTTTTGTATATTCCTGGGAAGACCGTTCCTGTAGAATGTGTTGACTGAGTCGCAGTCGGGCAGAGTCTCTGGTTGAATCTCTTGATTCGTTCCCCTCTTCCCGGTACCAACCATATTTATATGGTCGGTACTCCACTATGCAAATTAGGTGGATCCACCCACAACAGTAAGGCATTTACTTGGCCTCTCTGGCAACATTCTGACTCCGTCTTTCTAATGCTCTTTCCAAAATTGTTAACATCGTTACCTGTCTTGTTACCTGTAATTCACGATTTTTCAGGAATCCCTCCTCTCTCACTGATTCTCTCTCTCTCTCTCTCTCTCTCTCTCTCTCTCTCTCTCTCTCTCTCTCTCTCTCTTGTCAATGTCCATTGAATAATGAATGTGTCCTTCCTATAGAGCATCGAATGATGAAAAGCCGGAAGTTCGGCCAACAATCATGACAGATCTGAGCATGTCATGACGCCCAAGAAAATATGGAAAGCAATAAGAGCTAATAACCAAAACGAATTTATGGCAGCAAATAACGGAAGCTTCTTTTAATTAAGAGTTCAGCTGATACAGTAGGAACACAATTTTAGAGGGTATATCATTTGATTTTAAGCTATGTTTTAAAGAAAGTTCTGAATGTTTCCATCTTTTTCTGTAACAGCTTCTATCATAAGAATTAAATAAAATAAATCTATTAATTGACTTTATTGATTATCGATTTCCGTTGCCAGCACTTTCTTTCATCTGTTTCTCACAGAATAATTATTCTGGGATGGATCTAGAGAGGAGTCTCTTCATCTTTGGAGCAATCACTTAAATTTACTTTTAGTTTTTTTACCAGAAATATTTAAAATATTGTGAAAAAGATTTGATTATTTTTTTTTAATCTCTGGCGACATACAGAAAGGAATATTTAGAATTAAATTAAATATTAGAATTATATATGAACCCGAGAATCACGGTGTTTTATAAGTTTAGCTTTTATCTTAGAACAGTTAAGTTTTAAATATCTCTACAAAGAAACTCATAATAGTTTCGTCTTATTTATCATTCTTTGTTGCAGAGAGGTTTCCGAAGCACGGCTTAAACAGGAAGAGGATTTAAAGCACAATATTTATTCCCAGATTATTTCTGCTTGGAGTACATCTAACCATTCCTGTCGATATATCTAGATACCTTTAGTTTGGAAATAATACAATGTTCGATATGGATAAAACTGACAACATTATGAAATAGTCTACAAGACAAGTTTACTAAAATCCCTTTTCAGTAGACGTCATGTCGATATATTTTGTTAAATGTACATTTAGTTAAGATGGCTGAGAACAATTCTTATTGTTCAAGGGAATCGATAAGGATCGAACCCATTATCGATTATTTGAAAAATAACCTTCGCTCTACGGTAGCCACACAAAAGTCCTAAAATATAAAGTGAGTATGACTTGGAGTAGGGTCAGGTGAACAGGTAAATTATATTCTGCATTATTCTAATATCCTTCCCAAATACGTTATGATTACCTTGTGAACGCCACGGTGAGGCACATAAGGTCCACGTTGTTTGTTATAGTCTCGTTCTCATGGGTCATGGAGCAATGCATAAAAATATTAGAACGAAGAGATATAATTATGTAGCGAGCAAAATTCTCTAGCGATCTCTTTCTAAAAAATAAATATAATTCAAATAAATGCTTTTTGAAATTAAAAAAAAATGATAAAAAAATACGTCTCATAATTTTCTGCTGTAGTTACGTGCCAGACGAAGTTGTCCTCGCAAATTCTCATATATAGAGCTTAACTCATATGTTAATTTACGATGTTTAAAAGCAAATAATTCTAATTCACGAATATGTTTTAGGTTTTTGGTCGAGTTATAAAAATGTATTTCTTAAAATATATGATGGAATATATATCAGAGCGGTGAATGATTTACAATGAATTGTATTCTCCGCATCAGCAACTCTATTTCTTTAAAGAAAGAAGAATAAATGCGTTGATTTAATATCAGGAAGAAAATGGGGGGGGGGTCATAGTTTAAACATTTCCACTTTTTCGGCTCTATTACGTAAAAATACAAATCGAAAGAAAAAGCAACAAACGCACGGATGTATAAAGCTAAATATATAGATATATTTTACAGAGATATTAACCGACTGAGGTAATAGTATTTATTTGAAAACTCTATGTACTCGCAAAAACGTTTAGATAGGTAGATATGAACAAGCTAAGTTATATATATATATATATATATATGTGTGTGTGTGTGTGTGTGTGTGTGTGTGTGTGTGTGTGTGTGTGTGTGTGTGTGTGTGTTATGGGAACTTACCCATAATAGAGAATGGACTAGTCCGTACCCCATAAATACTGCGCCTAAAGAGGAAGCAGCAGTGTCAGAGAGTCAGACAGAGAGAGTGACAGTGTGAGTCAGAGTTCTGAGTCAGTCAGAGACAGAGTCGCGTTCAGACGATTACTGTAAGACATTGGAATAGTGATACTTCGTGACAACATAGTTCTCTCTAACCTAACCTGATTGTTATTACTAACACTTCTACTTCTTTTGTACATATATTCTATTTATAATATATATCTGTGTTATTCCATACCTGTGTTCGTGTTATTCTTCTTTGGTTCTACATTGGACCATCACCGTGGTACAAGGACCTGGACCATAACAATATGGTTCTATCATTCGCCAACAATCACGGAAAACAATGCCATATGATATCGTGAGGTACGACTGGAGATCACAGGTTGAAGGTTAATGATGAATAACCTGTGAAACCATGACTGAACTGGACTTCATTATTTGAGTAAAGCTGACTTGGAAGAGCACTTTTGATATTTATGCATCACACGCACACGCAAACGCACACACACACACACATATAGTGTATGTGTGTGTATGTGTGAAGCAATATTTAATATAAACAACTTTTCTTAAATTCAGCAAAGTCCCTTTAATTTTCAATTTTCGAGTGACATGTTTTTCATCAGGATCAAAATTGTGGATAACATCTCTGAAGTTAATGCTTAGTTCTATTTTCT
Source organism: Acanthosepion esculentum (assembly GCA_964036315.1). Lineage (NCBI taxonomy): Eukaryota > Metazoa > Mollusca > Cephalopoda > Sepiida > Sepiidae > Acanthosepion > Acanthosepion esculentum. The sequence continues at coordinate 121,489,250 of OZ038488.1, read as the reverse complement.
TTAAATACTTTCGATTATTATCAGTCATTATCAAGAACTGGGTGTTATTTTGTCTGGTAAACAAGATTGTGTTGACTACATCCTTGATTCATCCTGTAGCGCTGGGATTCAAATTAATCCTAAGTGACATAATGAGGAAAAGAGTTTCATTAAACGCGACCGTACTGGAAAAAGAATTTATGAAATATTTATACAAATTATTATTATTTTGTAGGCATTTAAAATATTTATTATAGATGTTCAGATCCTGTTTCCCGTGAAAGATATTTAATTTGAGTTGTCTCATTTGAATAATAGTAGCTTATAGAATTATGAGTCTTTCCTTGCGGTGACGGTTGTGCACTGTTTTGGTACTATCAACTAATATTTTTTGATAGCTGTATTTTTGGTTGTTTGTGATGCGATAATCAGTGCATGCCCGAAACGCAATAAACTTCGACATGTCAACCTAAAAGATTGTGTAATCCATGTGTGGCTAATGACAGAATTTCATGTTGACATTTGATATTGAAGAAGCAATCGTCCCACTCGTGACTATTGAATGCCATGCAAGTGTGTGTTATATAAAGATAAATACTCAATCAATTCTCTCCTCAATCAATCTGAAGTACTATTATATTTTGCCAATAATGCAGAAGGCTTTGCCCACATATTATCTTTCAACTCTACTCTCGACTAATCAGGAGTAGCTTTGCTTGACTTTCCACTTAGAACTGAGTCTCATCGATGTAACGAGCATATAACTCCGTTCATGTGTTCCGATATCACCTTATATCTGATATCCAAACTTGATCCACACCAAGCATGTTCACTCGATGATATCAGAAAGTAATACAAATGCATAACTATATGTATATGTGTTTTATAAATTGTGCAAAAGCGTTTGATATATTACGTCACAAAGAAGTATTTAGGAAGGATATTAACATAATCCAGAATATAATCAAGTATATAGACAAAAAATGAATTCAGTTTAAAAATAATATATATATATATATATATATATATATATATATATATATATACACATACATACATATATATTTAAAGACATTTATAATATGTTTAACGTTCTTTTTATAGATACAAGTATTTAAGCAAATGGTCTGTTATATAATAAACAGTATTAAATAACATTTACCGGCCTGAATGTCCGAGAAATTTTCATCTATAATTTGTGTCTATAAAAAGAACGTTAAACATATTATAAATGTCTTTAAATAAATTGTCGGACTATGTCCAATTCAAAAATATACACACACACACACACACACACACATATATATATATATATATATATATATATATATATATATATATATATATATATATATATATATATATATATACAGACACACATACAGTAGAGTAATACATTTCAGATGCAACAAGGAAGGTCTTCAGTGATGCACTGTCTTCATTGCCGATTTCGGGTTTTGCATCATATCGGCTCCAACAGCAACCCCGACCTAATTCCCCAAGATTCAGGCCGCCTCCTTGTTAGCGTTTTGCTACGCACTTCGACATTGTAAAAAAAATATAAATCAAGATATGGCTCGGATTCCGACCGTTCTTATTGACAAGCGTCAGTCAACATCAGCCAATGAAATAAAGACTTTCCCCTCTTCCCTCCTAAATAGTCTTGTCTTTCGCTTCATCCGGTTTTGATTTGCGCTCTTTCCCTGTAAAATAAGAAAAGGTGTAAGACAAGGATGCGTCTTCTCACCGAACTTATTCACCTTATACAATGAGGCGCTGTACTGAAAGAATTAGAAGTCCTATTAGGATTCATTATTGGCGGCTATGATCTTCGAGACATGATATAGTGATGGTACGGCACAGTGATCACAACAAACAGAGAAATGAAGTTACAAGAACTTTCCGAGGTAGCGAATGAAAGAAAGAAGAAAGGATTAAACATTAATTGTCAGTAAAGAGAATGCATCGTTGTCAGCAAAAGGAACAGTTCAACATGCACATTACAAATTGGAGATACCAAAATAAAGTAAGTACAACGACTTAAATATCTGGGAATTTTTTCACACAGAGAGGAAAGGCCGACACTGAAATCGGAAGGCCCATTGCGATAACGAATGATGCTTTGCAAGTGCTAAGCATTTATTAAGAAACAGACAAATCTTGTTAGAAACAATGAATAAAGTACTGAATTGGTATGTAATATCAGTTCACCTATATGGCAGTTAATGCACGTGAGCAACGACGAAGTTTTAGAGAATATGTAACCAGAAAGGATACTTATACTTAACATCCGGAAACGACAGTTGAAATTTCTATGGTACATAATAAAGAAAGAGGGCTTGGAAAAATTGATACACACAGGGCAAATTGAATGCCAGGAAGACAAAAGAAAACAACGCATGACCTTCCAAGCGAAATGAATCTCGGGGCAAGGTTCATAACAAAAAGAAAAAATTTATTTTATGGAGTTGGGTAACCGTTAACTCGTCATGAATACTTCCGCCCTTCAATAGATCTTATTTTTCATTCTACAGTGCTACTAACAACCCGACACACAAAAATAGGAATTTAGTGCTGACCATCCAATAATAGCATGGACAGGATACGATGGGTAAATTGTTGCCATTTTATAATTTTAATTTCGTGCTAGCGCCTTGTTTGTTTTTCATTTTTTTATCGGCTGCACAATATGGTAGGGTCAGTTGGGCACCGACTGTTAGCAAAAGAGAACATGAGGCAATTCACTCCGCCAGAAATTTGGAAACGGCATGCTGTTCTGTTTGGCTATTGCACCGGAAGCTCCAATACGAATATTTAAGTGTGTTTAGTTGTAAAACTGAGGACAGTGCAGAGGATTCGGAAAGAGTTGAATGAGTGTAATGGTGATTACGAAGGTGTTTGGAGTGATCACTAGTGATGGGGACGTTATGCGTCCATTCATTTCCCATTGGGCCTAAGACTCAATACAGAGGCCTACATCAATTGCCTTGAGGAGGTAATGCTGCGCTAGGTCAAGATGGTGGCTGCTGGAAGAGCCTATGTTTGGCAACAGGAATCTGAACCTACGAGACAAGCAGCAGAACCCCGTCATGGATGTCAGGCAATTTCTACGATCACATCACCTAACTCGTCAGACTGCAGCACCTTTGATTATTATGCGTAGGGCGTCGCTGAGCAAGAGCTCAACAAAACTCATTGTAACACCAAAGATTCAGGGCGAAATGAAGATCCATTTACGTGAAAACTAGTATTATATATATATATATATATATATATATATATTGAAATGGACAAAGTCCGACATTTATTTTAAGACTTTTTTTATGTTTATCATTCTTTTTATAGATACAAATATTTAAGTAAATGCTCTGTTTATAATAAACAGTATTAAATGACATTTACCGGCCTGAATGTCTGAGAAATTTTCATAGAAAATATTCATCCTCCGACAGGATTCGAACCTGTATCCTATACGGAACCGTTATATACCTTGATGTACCTTTTAACCGATTCGGTCACAGAGGTTGGCAAAGTCGAATTTACTGCTTATAAACTTCAATCTTCCATGAATCTTTCACGTACACTCATATCTCCTCATGGCGTATCAAAGGTAAACAAATGACGTCACACATTATTTCTATTATTCATTTTTTTTTTTACTCACCTTTCAAATTTGGTATTTTTCTCAAATATTTTATTTTTGTCAAATTTGGTAATTAAACTTGTTTGAATGAAAATATACTGCCTAAATATACACAACATATATATATATATATATATATATATATATATATATATATATATATATATATATATATATATGTAAACATATATATATATATAAATATAAACATATATATATAAATATATATATATGTAAATATAAATATATATATATAAATATAAACATATAATTATAAATACATATATATGTAAATATAAATATATATATATATATAAATATATATAAATATATATATATATATAAATATATATAAATATATATATATATATAAATATATATAAATATATATATATATATATATATATATATATATATATATATATATATATATATATATATATATAGTTTAAAATTTGATATATTTATGGAGGAAGTCCACTGATTATCACAAATTGGGAGTATATAGGTATAGATGTTTTTTGTCTGAAGATCACACTGAAGCGTATTTTTACTCATTTTACCCTAATCAAGGTGATAACTATACCTAAGACGAAAAGGATCTCGAGAATAAGTGAAACTGAAGAAACGTTATTGAGGAGGAAGGAAAATAAAAGAAGCATACAAGTAGTCAGCATCCAAGGAGACAGCATCCAAGGTGACAGCATGCAAGAGGACATCATACAAGGAGACAGAAGATGGCGATCGATGTTGAAATTATATTATGAGGAAAGCAAAAAGGTAGAAGGGATTTACCCAAGCGAGAAATACGAAAGAAAGAAACTACTGGAATAGAATTGATGGTTATATTTATCAATTCCAGCAGTAAAATGATGAGAGCTAACTGCCAATCTAGTACTACGCTTAAGTACCTCACGTACTTAATAGATAAATTAAATAGATTGTTAAATAGATAAATTAAAAACTGTTCCGACCAAAATAATAGTAAGAATAAACCACAACATCCAACCCCAAAATTCAACAAATTTAATCAATGACAAATAAACAAATATATAAGATAAAAAATAAAAATGAAAATAAATAAAAACAAGCAAAACAATTTGACCCAAATAAATAAGCAAACATCCGACTTCCGGTAAATGACCGCCATAATAGACTATATGGAGCAAAGAGGAAAGTCCATCAAAATAATAGACAATGGAGCAAAGAGGAAAGTCCATCAAAATAATTGCCATGAAAATATGTGTAGAAAATGTAAACGTTTCTCTCTACTCTCTATGGCAACGTAAACACTTATCTCACTTCCATTTTTTAAAACAGACTGAATATCCTTTTTAGAGATTGACCTCAGCTGATTTATTGCCTTCATTTTAGTTTCGTCCATTGTATGACAACCACTACTTCACGATTAGCTTTATGCAAAGTCAAAACTTGCAGGAGTGCGGGCAGTCCAGGTTAACGTGATGTCGTCCAAAAATTAAAAAGCATAGACGTTTGATGAACACTAAATCGACATATGAAAAATAGTTGCATAATTGACGTCGAATCTGTATAATCCACACCTCTTGTAATTTTCGCGCTGTCATTCGCTTATTTTCTTTGTCGGTGCCTTCAACGCGTTCACCATTTTCGTTTGTTCTGCTTCTTGAAGCGCTTACAGAACGTACGTCATTCTCCACGGATTCTCAAACATGTTTCAAGCGTCGGTACCAAAATGTTATCTTATTTCAGCGAATTTTCCCCCAAACCATTCTTAATCATTCGAACGTTCTCTGCCTAATCGTATCCAAGTTTTAAACAAAACATGACACATATTAACTGTAAAGTCGATGATCTCCAAAAAACATCCATTTATTTTTACTTTTTTAGAAAATTCAAAAACCATAAACGAACTTTTTATTAATAGACATTTTTACAATTCATTCTAAATGATCTGAATAGGAATAACAAATTTGTTAAATTCATTTGTTATTTTACAATTTAAAGAAGAAAAGTGAATGAAGACGTATATAAAGACTTAAAATATTGTATTTCGTAAAAACAAAATTTAAAAAAATTTTATTTTTTATTAAATGAACAATTATTACAATTATTAACCAATAAAACGAATAAGTACTAAGTAAGAATGAAAAACAAAAATTATTAATTCTCTTCATCTATCAGTTAAATTATGAAAATAAATTAATGATAAGGTTGGATGATTTGGTTTAACGGCATATCAACCTCGATGTGTTATTTAATACCGAAAGCTAAATATTTAAACGCAATCGTATGCCTTCATCGACAGATAAAATTTACTGCTGGTTATTTTGCCCTAAAAATGTATTCTTGGTCATTTTATTATAAATATATTTTATTGGTCCTTTTTTATATAAAAATGTATTTCTGGTATTTTTAATATAAAAATGCATTTTTATACTTTAATAGTGTTTTGTTTTTTGTTTGGGGGTTCACTATTTGCCCATAGCTGGGACCCTAACCTGAGAAGAACAGCAATTAAGTGGTTAAGAGGCTCCTAAAAACATTCAATCTCCCGATCAAAGGTCTTGCTGCCGGATGTAGTTTATCGTCTTACCCAGTACAGCGTAAAGACATTCAATGAGCAATAGAAAAAATATGCAATTTTCAACAATTCATTTTTCATTCGACAAAATATCTATTTTTTTTTTTACTTTTTATTAAATAACAAAAAAAAAAGGACTTTTTTTTAAATTGGAGTTTTTCGTTGAATATTTGACGCCTACAATTTTTTTTACTTAATGCCCACTGTATATAAATCCGAAGGACCACTCATATAGAGAGTAAGTGAAGTCGGTTGTTATGTGAACGGTAAACGTAAGGGGCACAGTTTATACAAATGTGTGGGGAAGATAACGAATAACCGTGGACTTGAAGAGTTTATGATTGTAGTAGTTGGGGAAGCACCCTCTTGGGATTCTGCTCCACAGAGCAACTGTTCGCAAGGAAGAAGCTATTCGAATGGAACTTACTTCTTACTAAATGAGCACAAACGAAATGAGGGCGGTTTTCCTCAATGTACACAACATGATTGGTTTTAGCTGGGACGGTTATATTTGGAGGAAATAATAAATGTAGCTATGTTGAGCATTTCCATGGAATAAGCGGCATAGTAGCGAGTGTCTTGCTACATTTTGTCTGTGGGAAAAGAGTTGTAAAACAATTCATCAACCACAAGGCTGCGAAGATGCTTTGGACTGGGCAGTACCAGCCCATATATAGCAACAATCATTTATATTTGGCCTAATCTGACCATTGTAAATGTTGAGTATAGATGGCGTCAGGTACTTACTACAGCGGTTCAGCGACCCGAAGATTTTTTCCGGCATCTTTGGCGAAGCATTGTACATACGAGTTCCACTTGAGCTTTTTCCTATAAGTATTCAGGGCAATGGGGACTCCTTAAGTGCACACCCGTTCATTACGATGACTGAAATTCAAGTCCTGCTCGATGTTGATAGAATCTTCAGTTTATTGTCAAATAGAACGGTGTGTCAAAGATTCTTCTGATATTACATCTTACATTGGCTTCCACAATAGAAATTAATTAAATGAACAGACAATTTTATTTTGCGCATTTAAATAATTCCGTCATGTTTTATTAATATTAATAAAAAGGAATTCAACGAATTTACAATTTTATTCTACTTATTTAAATAATTTCGTAATGTTTTATTAATAGTAATAAAATTAATTCAACAATCACACTATCTTTATTGAATAATTCACTATTGTAAAAATTAATTTCAATCAATTATTTGAATTTTCTAAAAAAAATAATATATGCCTTGAAAGTGTTGGTGTTTTTCATAAAGAAATGTCCTCAAGATAATTCAATCGTTTACTTCTTATCTTTCAATATACGTGTCTGGATTAAGTCTAATGTCGCTTGTCTGGAGAGAAACATTATTAAAAAATAATGGCTTCCCCACGTGAATTAATCACGATGATGAATATATATATATATATATATATATATATATATATATATATATATATATATATATATATATATATATATATATATATATATATATATACGCACGACACACACACATACATATATATACGCACACACACACACATATATATATATATACACACACACACACACACACACACACACACATATATATATATCTATTGTTCAAATCCAATCAACTCGAAAGCCATATACATTTCATCTTCTGTTAAATCTAGTGGGATACGTGATAATAAGAATATTAGTGGTAAATGTCGAGTTTCCCCAATAATTACATTATAATAAATCATCGAAGATATAATACGGTAAAAATGGCTTTCATTACATCTACAATAAGAAAATCATTAACAAATGAAATAACTGTGAGATTCTTCCATATCATCTCATCTACATTGGTTTATTTAACAAAGATATATATATATATATATATATATATATATATATATATATATATATGTGTGTGTGTGTGTGTGGAGAGAGACAGAGAGAGAGAAAAAGAGAGAGAGTGGGGAAAACAAATATTCGAGCACAGAAAAATTTGTAATTTATTGTATTTCCAACTAATGAAAAGGCATAGTTTTCATATAATTAACTGCACACAGATGCCTAATAACTACATATGCATAGAAAACAGAAAACATTTTGATTTAATAGAAATAAATCCCATTTATCCATCTTAATGTATGACAAAAGTATTCGTACAATACAAAAAATACATAATCTTCATTTAATACTTTGTGTAATAGGCATTATTCACTTCTACAGCAACCGCCCTCTTTTTGTAGTTCTCAATTAATGATTGGCAAATTTTATTTGGTATTTTATTCCATTCTTCTTCGCATATGGTCTTCAGATCCGGGATGTTTTTTTGGAGCTGTCGATGGGATTTTGATTTTGAAATAGCGCCACAAATTCTCGATTGTATTTACAACTGAGGCAGACTGGCCATTTCAGAATATTTACATTATTTTCAGCAAGCCATTTCTTGGTAGTGCTTAGGATCTTGTTCGAAGATCCAATCAAAAGTTCAAAACTTTCAACCGAAATCATTAAATTTGCTTCCAAACTATTTTGATATGCTGTGGCATTCCTTCTATTACTGATATGTTCCCAGTAATGTTTGCAAAAAAAAAAAAATGAATTCCCCAAACCATAATGCTGCCATCACTCAATTTCACTGTTGGAACTGTGTTCTTTTGTTTGAAGGCATCGCCATCTTTCTTCCCATACATGATTTCTAGAATTACGTCCAAACAACTCAATTTTGGTTTCGTCAGTCCATAATACTATTTCCCAATACGATATTTCCTTATCCTTATGTTCTTGAAGGAATTTCAACCTGATATCTCTTTTTCAATAGCAGTGAAGTTTTCCGAGGGGAGGGTGACTTTAGATTGTTCCTATGAATTTCATTGCTTATTGTCCATTTAGTGACACAGGTTACTAATGAAAGCAAATGATCCTATAACTTCAGACGAGTAACCATTGGACTTTGTTTAATTTGACGCATTAATTTTCTCGAACATTTTGAATTAATCTTCCGTTGAGCACCTTTTATTTTTGAGATTTTCATACACTACAGTGAATGAACTAATGGTAGTAAATGGAATATTCCTGTTGTCTTGGATTTTACTGCAACCTTTACCTTCTTTCCAGAGCTTAACAATCAGTTCGTTTTTGCAAATTCGTCATTTCTTTCTCTTGCCATGATGATAACCTTCTTGCACAAATATCAATTACAGAATGTTCTTTTTGTATGTTTATAGTAAAGAATAAACACTGATAACATGAATGGAACATTCTAGAATATCCCACTTGAATAATCTAGAGTATTAAAGCAATTTAAATGTTTTAAATCTGAAATTTACTTTGTACAAATACTTATATATATATATATATATATATATATATATATATATATATATATTAGCCTTTTCTTCTCCCGAAGATTTCCACAAGGCGGAGGAGATATTTAACCCATAGCTGGGGTTTGGTTCATGGGCACCAGGGCGTGTCCACACACCGGTGGGCCTGCATGCCGCATGTTATTGGGCCAAACTCCTCCCCCATCCCCTGTAGGTTAGCCCGAATCCGAAAGGTGCTTGGTTGCCATGTGTCGCCATGAGGAGGCACTATATAGGGCTTGCTGACTGAGAGGCTATATACTGGCAGGGGAAGACTTATATATATATATATATATATATATATATATATATATATATATATATATATATATTGGTCGTCCACTTGCTGGGATTGCGGTACACTACGTGAAAGCCTAAAACCTTGATCCAGTATTAAGAACCAGTCAAGTTGCTACTGCAGTGGGGACAAAACTTGCTACGTTGACTTAAACGGAGATAACTGAGACATCCGGAAGCGGCTGGCACCTGGAACTGGATGAATCTCCCCGGAGGACGAAATAAAGTTTTCAGTTCTTAATTACAATCAGCTGAAAAAGGCCGGAACTTACAACGGCCGAATATGTTAACAACGATGAGGACAACAGTGCGAAAAATATACATCGTGCAACTAGATACATCTTATTCCAAAATTGGAAAAAATTAAGCAGATAAACGGTTGCATTAATCAAACTAGTTTATATGTCAATATGTTAATATATATGTATGTATATCGAGTTTTTATACCTTCTAATATCTGGTTGAACCTACTTTTGCTTTTAGAATTGCACCGCCTCCCACCTGTCATGGATTCGATAAAATAGTTTTGGAAGCACTATCGAAATTTCAGGGTATCCTACAATCCTTTTCGGTTGTCTGCACATCGAGAGCTCGAATTTCCATTTTTACAACAAATCTCAAATTTTCTCCAAAAATTTAAAATCCACTGACTGTAGAAGCTAATCTTTCAACAGAAAACTCATTACTGTCTTCCTGGAACCAATCTACTGCAATTATTTTTATCTGTGGCTCAGTGCCATGTTCTTCTGAATATGGCCACGATAGGTTGGCTGCACTTTGAAGAACGTGGTTAACCACAATACGTATAATGATACCAAGGTGTCTATGGTAACTTAGAAAACATTTTACTCCGCCCCCCTACAATAGTGTCCAACGTATTTATGAGGATTGGGACATACCCATTAGTGTTCATAGTTGCCATTGTCCATTGTATGCTCCAATGTATCCCCGAATAACCATCAACACTAGCCTGACTTGTTGATGCAATAATAGTTTCCCATTTTCCTGATGTCTGCTTCAAATTCTGGCTCATCTATCTAAATGCCACAGCAGAAAACGAAACTTTTCAAACTAGAAACGTTCTTTTTTTTCAAATCTTCTGTTTTATAATTGTTGTGATACCCGCGATTTTTAACCTCAGTTTCTTGTTTTTTATCTGACATGATAGCGACCAGAATTGCCTGTTACCTCTGTAACCCATATGATTACGGTTATGATATTCTGTGCACATGTCCTTCTGCATGTAAACTATGGCTATTTAAAAGACTGATTCTTTTCTGTGTGAGACAATATGGCTATTGACCGCCTATCTTTGGCATCAACAAGCGATTTCCGCGCACAACATTGAGGCTCAATGAAAGAATTTTCTTTTTTCTGGCCATTAAATGTAAATCCTAGAAATTGTTGTCCATGACGGCTTCAGTAGATCACCAGATTCTTTCAGACACATATCCACCTGTATGGTAAGAATCATCAGGTTACGTTAAAAATCACTTCATTAATGCAACGAACGAAATATATATATATGTATGTGTGTGTGTGTGTGTGTGTGTGTGTGTGTGTGCGTGCGTGTGTGTGTGTGTGCGTGTGTGTGTTTAGGCAGCAAATTCTCTTTTAGGCATGTCTGATTGAATAAATGACAGATATTTTGTCAGCTAAGTTTTAACACAATCCGTTCATACTCACAAATAACCTTCCGAGTATTGATATTAAACGATGAGAGACATTTGCTGTTTATCTTTCTTTAAATGTAAACTGCTATAGCACATTTTCTCTCATCCTTTAACATGAATACACGTGATTCGTGAGTATGAACGGATTTTGTTAAAAATTAGCAGACGTAATGACTGTAATTTATTCAATTAGGCATATATATATATATATATATATATATATATATATATATATATATATATATATTGGGTTTTAACTTAACTGAAATTTAAACGTATATATATATATATATATATATATATATATATATATATATATATATATATATATATATATATATTCTCAAAGATGAAATTTCAGCACATTTACCTCTATGATTTGTTGAGAATGGATTGTGAATTTTTAATGGTAAAGGTGAAAATGGTGTAAAACTAGAAGCAGTTTCATTCATGTAAGGTTAATTAGTTGCCGGATATGAAAAATTCTTTACAAACAGCCCCAAATAGATATTTATCCTTTATGGAGAATATATGTGAATACTCTTTATAAATGGTCCGATCGGTTTACATTCGGAAATTTTGATGTGGAAAACCAGAAATATTCTGGCAGGTCAACTGTTGTTAATAAATACCAAGTATAACCCAGGTTTACATAACACAAAACTCTGCAAATATTCTCCACATATCTCATTTGTGATTTGAAAAATATTTGAGACAAACTGTAAGAGAAATATTTTGATGAACAGAATTTTATCTACGTTTCTTTTTTCAAAAGCAACACATATGACTCATTTTGAAAAGAATAATCACGGGCTATGAAAAATGTATTACTTACAACAGTACGGAGCGAAATAAGTTGTAAGGAAAACGAAATGAATTACCGCTAACCATACCAAAAATCGTTCTGCATCGAAAGAAGTTTTCACTTTATCTCACGCGTTATCTATTACGAGTTCCTTTCGGATAATCAAACACTGAATTCTGACAAGTACTGTCCCCAATTGAAATGGCCACAATTATATCACAGAAAGTAATACAAACCCAGAAGAACGCGTACCGTTTTCATAGATTACGCAAAAGCGGTTGGTAAGTTACAGCGGAAAGAACTCTTTGCTATGAAAAAGATTTTTGGGAAATGTCTTAGTGTAATCCAGAAGATAGTCAGGAAACAAACTGGCTGCAAACGGTTAGAAAGTAAAATGAATAAGTATGCAAAAATAGGAAGAAAACGTAAGACAAGGATGTATCTTCTCGTCGGATTTATTCATTGTTTTGTACGAGGCAATATTAAATGAATTAAAAGTCCTACCAGGATTTAGTATTGGGATGTATCATAACAGATGACTGGAATTGTGACGCCGAATAGAAAGGCGCATTGGGATAGCAAAAAGGTTTCCCATAAAATGAAAAATATTAAGAAAAAACTGGGGAAAACATCATTAGAAAACACATTGTTAAACTCTAATGTAATATCACTTATCCTAGTTGGCAGTGAATAATGAAACTTAAGACTACAGAGATTATTTATTGATGCCTTATGAGAATATAATGAATGGAGCACGTGAGCAACAAGGATGTTGTAAAGAAAGAAACTATAATTGGGAAGAGACAATTGAAATTTATTAGACGCATAATGAGGAAAGAAGGCTTGTAGAATTTGACATTCATATATTGAAAGTAAAAGTGAGAGAGGGAAACCACGAGTTATCTAGCTAATGGAAATGTGTAAATGGATGTCAGTACAGGGATTAGAAGGGACAAAAAGATAAGCATTGCTTATAGCTATAAGGGATAGGAAAGTGTGGAGAGCCATGACGCTCTCGTAAATGATTAGGACAGTTTATATGATATATTTCAATACCTACCAATTTCTCTTAATGTAAAACTCACTTCAACCAGTTCAGCACCCATGAAGGTCGTAAATTCTTGTAGGATCGGATTCTGAAGTGTGGAATAAAATGGAACATGTGTTTGAATAAACCTCTGTGAAAATACCAAAACGTTTTTGAAATTTATTTATAAAAACTTATAAACCAATATATAGATGATCCGGGGCCAGGCAAAAACTCGCGGGTGTGAGATATTTAGCAGCTCGACGAATATTTGCCAAACTTTCAATCGGTTTGAGGAATAGTGTGTTAGATTATGGACAGACTCAACACTTCGTAAGCATAGTAATGTACAATGCTGCCATCGATTTTGCATTGGAGTGGATGAAGGGGCCAAGTATTCCCAACGCCATCATAGGTTGAACTTTCCTCCTCTCCGTTTCGTAGCAGCCGACTCCGAAAGTCAGGTCTTGAAAATGGAACGTTCAATTCCTTGGGAAAAGGGCCAACTCTTCTTGATAATGCACCGTGAATGAACGTCTTCACTCAAGGGAAGGAAGATTAATGCTTTCGTTTTTTTGTTTTTTTGTTTGTTTTTTTTGCTTTCAATGTTAGGCTTTTGTTTTCTATTTTACAGGCTATACAGGGTTCTTCAAGTTTTCTTCATTGAAAGAGAAATCGATGAAGAAAGAAAAGACTAAGAAAAACATTCTTTTCATTCGGTCCTTCATCTTTTCCATTTCTTATTCAGACATCTTTTATTTTTTGTTTCTTATCTCCTAGAATTTCCTTGACTTGATTTTTTTACTTTTTAATTGTTTCGCTTTCTCGCTCCGTCTTCGTAATTTCAAATTTTTTTCATTTTCTTTTTCACCGTTTCTTTTTCATCTCTAGTACTTTACTTTCATACTCACATTATTTTGAGGGAACACTTCGATTTACACTGCGCGTTATCAGGAAGAAATTGCCGCCTTTGTTTTCTTAATCATCACTTCTTTTCGCTATCATTTTTATTCTTCCTTTGTCTTTTTGTTCTGTCAATATTAATTGCATGTTTTCCTCGATTTTGCCGTGAATTCCATTTAATCTATCCCTTAACTCATTCGTTTCTACATCTCTTCTTTCATTTGCTCTCGGCTTCTCCTCCATTCCTTATTTCATATACAGTGCTGTTCGATAAAAGTGACTCACCTGATTTTTTTTTACTAAATGTTCTCTTCTCCGATGAAACGAAAGTTGATCTAACTTCAAAGGATAAGCGATCTAAAATCCGAAGAAGAAGCTTTGAAAGCTCTTTGAATTTAGCATTAAGTACTGTCAAGCATCCGTTCAGTATAATGTTCTGGAGATGCTTTTCTTTTGATGGAACTGGTTTCTTAAAACCTATTGAAAAGAACCTCGGGAACGAACAGTACAAGAGAATTTTAGAGACTTGTCTGCTCCCTTCTGCTGAAAGGGTGCAAATCGACCCCATCAAGCTCATTTTTATGCAAGATAATGCTCCCTGTCAGAAATCAAAATTGATGAAGGAATACTTTGATGAGAAGCAGGTGAGTGTTATGACATGGCCGCCCCAATCTCCTAACATTAACCCCATAGAAAAATTATGGAGCATTATAAAGTACAGGCTCTCGAGAAAGCAGTTGAGCAACAAAGAGGATTTGATTGTGAATTTCATATCCGAATAGAATTCAATGCTTGGAGATGAGATTTGCCAGAACCTAATCAAGTCAATGCCAAAAAGAGTTGAAAAGGTTATTCAAAATAAAGGAGTACCCATAGATTATTAAATATTTCAAACTATATTACCTATTATAAATAAAATATATACCTCTATTATTCTTTATTTAAAGCTGTTCGGTTATGTTTCTATTGATTACTAGATGCAGGAAATAAGTGAGTCACTTTTTTTGCACAGAGTTTTTCCCTAAATCTCATTTATATCCAAAATTATAATTATCAATTGAATACCTTAGGGTGAGTAAACTTTTTTACTAGGTGGTCGGGAAGGTGTCTTTATATTAGTAAGATTAAAAATTAGTTTGACTCCAAAAACAATAGCCGAAAAAAATTTTAATTAAAAAAAATCAGGTGAGTCACTTTTATCGAATAGCCCTGTATATGCACATTCATACAAGTTGTTCGTTGTTATCGCTAAAAATTAGGTGACTTCAAATCTCTAGTAAATTTCAAAATATCTTAAAAGACCTCAGTTTCCCTATAATCTCGCAGTAGCAATTCGTCGTTGAAGAATTGAAGCTTCTCAGTGGTCTTCTCATTTTACCTCACTTTCTGTTATGTTTTATACTTACAAGAGTCAGGTTAGACCCCGTCCTGCATATGACAATAAACTACATCCGCGTCCTGTGTAAAACGATAAACTACGTCCAATAGCAAGGCCTCTTAGGAGGAGGTTTTGAGGACGTGGACCCACCTCTTAATTGCTGGTGTTTCCAGTTCCACCCTGATTGGGTGTGGCAACACCAGTTATGGTCAAAGTTACATGCAAATAGTTAACCCCTAAACTGGGGTCAAAACACTACGAAAGTGTAAAATATTTTTTAATATCAGAAATACCTTTTCTTTTTAATTATTACTAAAAATACATTATTACCAGCAATACATATTTGAAAAAAAATATGTTATCAGGAATACATTTTTGAAAAACAATATTACCATCAATACATTTTTGAAGAAAAATTATTACCATCAATACATTTTTGAAGAAAAATTATTACCAGAAATAGATTTTTTGAAGAAAAAAATATTATCTGAATATATTTATTAAGGAAAAGTATTAGCAGTAATATTAGGTTGGTGCAAAAATAATGTCGTTTTTTGACGTTCAACTTCAAAAGATCATAACTCCTTTCATAATAAACTTTATTAATCGAAATAAGAACCATTAGAATCGACACATTTTTGCCAACGAGAAACAAGTTTATTTATCCCATTAGCATAGAAATCCGGATTTCTGGAAGCGATGAAGTCATTGAAGGCCGATTCGGCATCATCTCGGCTTTTGAAACATTTTTCGCGCAGGAAGTTGTCCAGATGCTTGAAAAAGTGATAATCGGTGGGCGAGAGGTCCGGTGAATATGGCGGATGAGGCAGAGTCTCGTAGCCCAATTCGTTCAGCTTCTGCAGGGTCAGTTGAGCAACATGCGGGCGAGCGTTGTCATGGAGGAGAATTGGTCCCTTCATATTGACCAATCTCGGACGCATACGTTGGAGCTTCTGGTTCATTTCGTCAATTTGTCGGCAGTACTTCTCCGCCGTAATCGTTTCGCCCGGATTCAAGAAGCTGTGATGGATGAGACCGCCCGCAGACCACCAAACAGTCACCATAACCTTTTTTTGGTGCAATTTCGGCTTTGGGAAGTGTTGTGGAGCTTCTCCGGCATCCAACCACTGTGCCGAACGTCGCCGGTTGTCGTAGAGGATCCACTTCTCATCACACGTCCCAATCCGCTCGAGAAATGGGTCGTTTTTGTTGCGCAGAAGGAGCGTAGAAGACACCTCAAAACGACGATGTTTTTGATTATCGTTCAATTCCTGCGGCACCCATTTATCCAACTTTTTTGACTTCCCTATTTGCTTTAAATGGCGAACGACTGTTGAGTGGTCGACCTCGAGTTCAACAGCAACTTCTCGTGTGGTTTTGCGAGGATCGGCTTCAATTAAGGCTTTCAAATGTTCGTTATCAAACGCAGTCGGCCGGCCGCGGCCGTCTTCATCTTCGAGGCTCTCGTCACCATTGCGAAATTTCTTGAACCACCGATGTGCCACACGTTCGTTAGTGGTTCCTTGGCCAAACGCATCATTGATATTACGAGCTGTCTCGGCAGCTTTTCGGCCTAGTTTAAACTGGAACAAGAAAATCGTGCGGATCTGAATTTTGTCCATGCTGTCGAAAAGCCTGCAAAAAAT
Source organism: Acanthosepion esculentum (assembly GCA_964036315.1). Lineage (NCBI taxonomy): Eukaryota > Metazoa > Mollusca > Cephalopoda > Sepiida > Sepiidae > Acanthosepion > Acanthosepion esculentum. Next base: position 121,471,995 of record OZ038488.1, on the reverse strand, counting down.
GAATGAAGAGATTGAGAACGGTAACGAATAACATGATTCGATAGAGCGAAAAACGCGCCTCAAAATGATATATAACATGGCTATATATATCAATGAATTAATTCAGAAATCATATATAAATGTAACATATGTGAGAAAACGACATTATTTTTGCACCAACCTAATACATTTTTGGAAAAAAAAATTACCAGTAATAAAAGTTTTGTCGGCATTAAATAATCCATTGAAGTTGATATTCCGTAAAACAAAACAAACCAACTCAAATCAGAAAGGCCAACTATTTCTGCCATCTTTGGGCTGTCGTTTTCCACTTTACGATCGGTTACGAGTTCAAGTCGCCACGGAGGGGAGACTTATTCTGCAATTCGCAATGTCTTTTCAAGAAAGGCAATGTCAAAAAGCATCGCTATTTCCCGGACAAATGTCCCTATGGGTTCTATACCATATCCTTTCATTTGTCGAAAAAGACATTGTTAATGGCGATCTTATTTGTCTTCCCATTAATACAGACGGGCTTTGCAATTTGTCTGCATGTGGAATCGTCCTATAACTAAGCAGTAAGCTTGGTATCGTCTACAGCATCTCAACTTGGAGAAAATACTTTTTATCCCGTTTTTACTGTCTGCATCATTTTATTCCGCAATCCCATTAGATTGTGGGTAGTATGGTGGTGTTTTGTAAGGGAAACAGTTAATCTGCCTCAACCAATTACATAGATCTTCATCACAAGATTCTTGTGCGTTGTCTGATACCTATGTTTTAGAGACCCCATTTCTAGAAAATACCACTCTTAGTGTTTGTTTTATTGTAATTTTCTTTCTAGCATTAACTTTAACGTCAGAAAAGGTGTCTACCAAAATTAGAATTAGTCAGATACCAATAATGGGTGCATAGTCCATATGAAAACGAGACCATGGTTCCGTTTTTTTAGGCCATGAGTTCAGTCTCCTTGGTTGAAAATTCTTTATTTCATCACATTTGCGTGTACAAATCTTTCTATATCATGATAATACCATGAACGCCATGCCTCCAATTTTAGTTTCCTTTGTGTAACCGTAATACCACAATACACATTTTCATGTACACATTTTAGGTCACAAACTTCTTATAATTTCAGAAATTTCGATGAAAGTCAAATTCTCCAATTGTTTCGGATTTACCATAATTGATATTGTCATTATGGTTTCACAACCTGCCGAAGCTAGAAAGTTGTCAGTTATTTCATTTTCTTCCCCTCTTACCTGGTTTTCTTTCAGTTTTGTAGCCCTAACCTCGGCTGAAAAACACCAAATCTAAGGCTCGATAAATTGTGGTTCATCGAAGCTAGTTAAACTTCCTATCGGCGATGCCATATTTTATTTATTGTTGTTCTACGACACATTAGTCAACTTCTGCCTGCCTCTTATTTTCCTATTCACTTTATATCTCTACTTAACCTATGAAAATAGGTACAATCTTATTTACCATTCACTACACTATTGCAATTTTACTTTTCCTTCAGTTCTTGTATCATTCTTTCTTTTTTCGGCTTTATTCTTTTCTATCCTTGCTTGTCCTTTCTCTCTCTACTTTCATATATTTTGACGCTTTCCCCCCTCTCTTCCTTTTATATTAGTCTTTTTACTTCCCCATCTCTATAATATGTTTATTCTTTCTTTCTTTGTTTTCTGATCCGGAAGAGTTTGACTTCTCTTCCCCAGACGTCATTCTTTTTTTTTTCTTTGTTTTCCTCCCACTTCTTCCAGTTCCATTTCCCCATTCTTTCCAACACCTTTGCCACTTTTTCTCCCACCGACTTCTTATTTCCATCCTCTTCATTCATTCTCTTCTACAATCAACCATTTGATCCGAGACAGTTTTTCCCTCAACCTTATCCTACGAGATATGATTGTTTTTCTTTTAATCACTTTTTCTTGGTTGGAATTTTTATCATTCCTAACCTCTTTATTCCCCCCGCCACTGATCAATTGCTTACCCTTCATCTACCCTTTTACCCACCCCATAAATGTCTTTAAATGCAACACTTCCCAGGAATTCATTCCAGAAGCCCTTGCATTGAAAACCGATTCGATAATAGGATTTGGTCAGAAAGGCATTTAGTCATTACCAAGATGTAAATAGAATTTTCTTTTCCAACAAAAAACATTATAAAATCAGGCAAGCAAAAACAACATAATTCAAATTTCCTAAGAAAAGACGAATCATTTTAGTAATAAGTATCTTTTTAGAGTTCAGGCTGCTTCTTTTGTTTGGATTCTATGCTAAATAAGTTTGTTTTTGCATTAAAAATAAATAACAGCCTCGGAGGAAAATGAGGAAAAGAATAGGATAATCGCCACTGGCAAGGTTTGCGTTTTAACAACGTCTTGAATTATTTTCCACAATTTAATTGTGTCTCTAATTGAGAAGCGGCAGGCAAGAATAAAATCGAGGAATAAAACATGGCGCCTTCTTATTATTCATAAGAGATGCAACTTATTCCTCTGTCCTATCAAAAACATTTTCTTTGCTTCACTTTCATGAATAACGTAAAACTACAAGCTGAAACTTTTTATTTCATGTTCTTTCAAGGTGACCATTACTATTAGAGAAATAATTATGATATATAATATCTAACGAAAAATAATTATTACATACCATGACTCGTCCTGGGTATGACGATAAACTACATCGGGCTGCAAGTCCTCTGATCAGAAGGTTTTGAGGAGCGCAGAAAGAACTCTTAATTGTTCCAAGGTCCACCCTAACCGGGAGTGGTAGCTCCTGTTAGGGTCCTAGCCATGACAAATAGTGAACCACCAAACTGGTGTCAAATCATTATGAAAGTATAAGAATACATTTTTTAGTAAAAATACCAGCAATATATTTTCTGTAGCAAAACATTACCAGCAAGAAAATTATATTTCGGCATTTAATTACCCATAAAGAGTTAATGTTCTGTTAAAAAACAAACATACCATGAAAAGTAAGAATTATTTTTGCGATCTTGCATTTGAGTCTTCTAAAATTGAAAGAATTATTTTTTCTTATGAGACATTTACTGAGTGGGGAAGTTATACAGAGTGCAACCAAATAACGCCTTTTTGGGTGTAGGTGAAATAACGCCATTTTGTGCAGTAGATGTAAAGCTCCTTTTTTTAAAATAGTTTCCAACTGTATCGATTTTTTTATATTAATGAGATTATTCCCTTCAATACTGCATTTCTTGTTTTGAGTAACTCAGTTTAAAGGACTGACCTAGACATCAGAGATTTTTTTTTCATTTTCCTTTTTCAGATTATCAAATTAGAAAGTCATGACATCATTGCACTCGTTTCTTTAGAGCAATAGTTAGCAGCAATTCTTCAAAAGTTTCATGATAAATAAGAGTCAAATGATTTACAAATAACAAAGAACCTTACTTGTCAGTTTTTTCAAAATTTGATTCCCAGTGACGGACGCCACACGTACACATGCCTTAGTCGTTTTCAAAATAATTAATCTTTGTTTAATATGGATTTAATAAACGATATTTTATCATTCTTTCACTGGGAATGTTATTTTTTAAGTCTCCCATTTTCTCATTGCTTAAGATAAATTGTGAAAAGCCTTCCTTTAGTAGAGTAAGAGAAGTAGGCAAGGCACCAGACAAGTGCCAATAGAGAACATGGAAAACTATGTGAAAGAAGGTCATGGTCTTAAAGTTGAGTGAGTGAGAAGAACAAAAAAAAAACAATGACGTCATCTACTGCTTCCTTTTGAAGAAGATGAAATTAATTCATACTGCTGATACATTCTATTTACAAAAAAGTGATCGATGAATTTACCAAAATAAATCAAGAATTATATTACTCACAGATAAATTTTAAATGCATCATCTGTTGATTTTATCCTTTTCTCAGATTTCTTTTCTAACTATTAACTGCAAACTCCAAGTGTAAAGTCACTGTTCGCTATTGGACATTCCATGTGCATGCAAACGGCTCTAAATAATTCTATGCAAAGACTTACCTTAAAGAAGAGTGTCTAGTTTATGATGGCATGTATTTTAAGTCGGCTTCACTTTATTCCTAAATTGCGCACACAAACACCGAGACATCTGTTAAAGGTAGCAAAGCCTTACTGACAGAAGTCGTAGACAAAAGACTGACCTATATCACAACACATAGTTAAATGTAGAAGTTAATACTTAGGAATATATTCACCAATGAAAGCTTTCAATAATTTGCCAAGAAATAAATGTAAGCATTTTGTAGCTCATAAAAAGATGAATATGTTTGCTTTTTAACCTTGGGTTAAGATAAATGGCTGACATTTCTTCATGAGAATCCTTGCCAAATTATGAATTCCGCATCTTAAATTTATTATTTTTTGCACAAAACTTGGATTTATACCAAATATTTTTTTTATAAGAGCAACAGAAAAAAAGATGCGAGTTGTTTTAGAAAATCAAATTGTAAATTAAACAAAATCATGTTATCCTGTTAAACATATGGAATGTTATCTTTCTGGGTTAAATTTAATATAAAATGTATGGTTGCTTAATATTTCAATTACTTGAAGGATTTTTTCAAGAGAATTTAGAAATGTTATCTTTCTGGGTTAAATTTAATATGAAATATCTTGTTCCTTAACATTTCAATTACTTGAAGGATTTTTTTAAGAGAATTTAGAAATGTTATCTTTCTGGGTTAAATTTAATATGGAATATCTTGTTCCTTAAAATTTCAATTACTTGAAGGATTTATTTAAGAGAATTTAGAAATGTTATCTTTCTGGGTTAAATTTAATATAAAATGTATGGTTGCTTAAAATTTCAATTACGTGAAGGATTTTTTTATGGAAAATTTAAAAATTTAAGCATTATATATAAAAGAGAGAAATAACAAGGAGAAATAATATTGTCGCATATCTTTTCATTTTATGTGGGCGTTTTTACAGAAATGTTTTGAAAAACAACTAAAATATATGAAACTACGTCAAAAGTATTCACAATGGGGAAATTCTTAGAATTTCAAACACCTTCCTCGAAAAATATTTCGCGTATTTGAAAAGGGAAATGGAAATTATTTTTAATTATATTCTAGTCGATTTAATTTCTTCGAGCGCAGAGACACCTGGAGGAAAAATTGATTCGTGTCATACTTTGTAATTAGGAAAACCTGTTAGGCTTGAAGTCGAACATTTTATCTCCTTTTAAGCAGGCGGTCTAATTCTATGCACAGGCAAAGAACTGAGAATTCCATTACTTTATCTCTAATATACACCCCCAGGGATGTGTCTACGCATCACTATTATCCGCCAACGTCTTGCATTGGTCTGGCACACGGCCATAATTTTAGAGTATCACGTGAGAAATTTACGAAATCAATGAACCTATAGTGAACAAAACAAAATCTAGATATAAAATCCAAATGCTGAACACTGACTCATTGATTTAGTTAGAAATTTAAAAAGACTCAAATTTACAAACTTTGCTTAATAGACACGCAAAAGCGAATCCAAAACAAAACTCGTAAAATTTCACACCTTGATGCGAAATGTTTTTTGGCAAATAGAAAACTGGGAAACATTTAAAAACAAAATTCAAATAAACTTCAATTCTCAGAAACAAATTCTTTCACGGACCCTTTCGCGAGCCGACGCAAAAATTTGTTCATCGTCCAATGAAAACGCATGAATCATATCCGGGAGTGAATTCCCAAATGACTTTTTCAAGACCCAAAAACAAAATAAAAGAGGAGAAGACGAGCGTATTTACAAGTCCCTTGACAAACGTCAAGCGACCGTCATTATTATCTCTACCTTTCTCCCTCTCCTCTTTTATACTTGATAAACTAAAGGAACATTTAAGACTGAGCGCTTACTTTAAAGACATACCTTACTCTTTTTGAGTAGGTACACGTCTACTTATCATCATCTCTCAGCTGCGTCTCTGTCTTTGGGCAGAGTGCGCTCAGGGGCTTCTCTGTCAAAGGACAGACGGCCAACTGAGAAAATAATACTGAAGAGGTGCCCATCCATGGAGAACAGCAGTCCGATGCCGCCCCCTCCCATTGCACCAGAGGGAGGGGATCGGGGCTCGCACCGAGGCCAGCGCAACCGACGGTTGCGGGGGCTGAGGAGAATTTTTGTCCCTGTACGCGTTCGGGTTCCCACCTAAAAATAGACCTTGTGTCACATCTCGTCCTGGGGGGGGGGCAGAGAAGATACTTATTTCAAAGACATTCCTACACTTCGATAACGCTCATACATACATCCACACATAAGTTCATACCTACGTACACATAAACTCATTCTTGCATGGACTACTACGAACATTTTGACGACCTTGTATCAACAAAAATACATTAATTTTATTTGTAAAGACCTTAATTGATTTATATGTATATAAATTTGTTTTTCATTTTACAATTTGATTTTCTTGTTTTATACCCCTCTTATGGTGGGCTATCTAACTAACAAGGCCAAATCAAACTAACCTGTTTCCACACTCATACACTTTACAATAACTGATAATCCACTATAAGTCCATATCTGTACTGCCCAGCCAAAGCATTGAATCCACAATTATCATACCAACAAATGAATGAGCTAAACATTTAATCAACTAGATTATTGTCTTGTAGAACATCCTAAGTGTAGAACCGGGAGCTTTAAACCTAACTTATATGCTGAGGGGGCTGATAACTCCACATCCCAGAAATGTTGAGATTTTGCAAAATTACCTTCTTACAACGATTAAGAGACGAACATCTTTTTTAATCATTTTACTTCAAACAAAGAGATAAATTCTCGAAGACGCAAGGGGTTAATGGAAGTGAAAGAGAACACGTTATAGGGGGCGAAGGACAGTAAAATACAGATGACTGCTACAAACATTTTGACGACCTTGTATCAACCAAAATACATTAATTTTATTTGTAAAGACCTTCATTGATTTATATGTATATAAATGTGTTGTTCACTTTACAATTTGATTTTCTTATTTTATACCCCTCTCATGGTGGGCTATGTAACTAACAAGGCCAAATCAAACTAACCTGTTTCCACACTCATACACTTCACTATAACTGACAACCCACTTTTAAGAATAGATTTTTCGTCACTGTAGCAGGTTAAGAATAGATTTTTCGTCACTGTAGCAGGTTGAAAACTATTTACATTCAGTTTTTGTCTTGAAACTCATTGTAAACTAAACACCGTTTATAGTGCATAATATCATATGAATCTTGATTGTCGGATTGTCATCGTATAATTTTATGCAATTATTCTTTAATCATCAGATAATATTTATATAATTCTATTCATTTCTAAAGTAAGAATCATTTACGTTGTTTTACTATTGTAAATAATATGTTATTGAAATAACAATTGCAATAATCGGCTTAATAAAGAAATCCTAAACATTCTTCAATCTCTGACAGATATCTTGACAAAATATATTTGGATGCCATAATTGGACGAGGAAAAGGTTATAATTCAAAAGCGTATCGTCATATCTTCTTGTGTTATTTCGAGATACACAGACTTTTCTTAAAAGACTGGCTCCAAACAATCATCTTCCACTTAAATTTAAGAATTCCGCCTGTTGCCCGATTTTTTTTATTTGCTCAGTTCTTTTTATTTATTTAGAAATATCTGAGATATTTGCGTACTTTCCACTCGTGAACCGGCGTTACAAAGAGGCAGACAAAAAAAAGACAGACAAACTAAAAGACAACCGAAAAATGCGATGAATAAATTAAGAAAAATATAGAGACAGGCAGACTTTGAAAAAATGCTGCCGGCGACGATTCAGAAAAAAGAATTGAGGAAAAAAGAATCAAATTAATTCTAAAATAATAGAAAGCGAAAAATACTCATCAGAAAACTCAAAAAACAACAGGTATAAATGTAAATTTAAAGGGAAACAAAATATTACTGAGAAGGTGTATGATAAATCCACAACTACAACCAGTGCTGACGTCATCTTTCCACCACGCTTACACATTCAAATAAGCATAAAAAGTCTTACCTTCACGTCTGTTGTCCTGGGTAAGACGATAAACTACGTCCAGCAGCAAGGCCTCTGACCAGGAGGTTTTGAGGAGCGTGGAACCACCTCTTAATTGCTGGTGTTCCCAGGTCCACCCTGACCGGGAGTGGTAGCACCTGTTAGGGTCCTAGCTATGGGCAAATTGTTAACTATTACCAGCAATACAATTTTGAAGGAAACATATTACCAGAAACAGATTTTTGACAAAACAAAATGTTACCAGCAATAAAAACTGTCGTCGACATTTAATAACACATTGAGGTTAATATGCCGTAAAACAAAATAAACCAAACCAAACATTCACGTCTGAATAAATCACCAAAAGTATGCGTTTTGCAAGTTTCTTTTCCCCTAGTTGCCACAAAAGATTTTCTGCTAAGGTTATTTCTTTCAAAGAAAGTTTCAGCCCCTAGCTCTCATGGCTGACAAATTGAGCTTTTTGGGTCCACCTATAAGGCGGATCCGCCCAACAGAAAAGCGCTTAGGCGAGATAAAACAAAACGTAACTCCAGAGGAATCAAGTTCCTTTGAATGAGGCACAAGAATTGTTAAATAATATTTTAAGAGACTATTATTTTTATGGTGAAACGTATTGCTGCCCGGAATTCCCCAGGTTGAACTTTGTGGTCTGATGGAAGACAAAACAAGAAAGTAGATTTTGAGTGACTGAGCCGACGTGAGAACGATAGATAGAGAAAGGTTTTCGGGTAGTCGAGTTTTAATCGTCGAAAAATGGAGAGGTGTTTTTCTTTCGTGTCTGGAAACTGCTCCACAGTGGATGGAGAGAGTTACCCCACTGTCTAGTTAGAAGATGTATACGCCAACATAAATAAACTAGCTAATTTAAAATTCCCTCTTTTAAAGTTCTTTCATCTCCGAATCCAAAAACATTTTGCCACCCGACCCGGAGAAGACGAGAGAAAAAAGAGAGAATGTACGACATTATAACAATTTGGCGCTGGGAAGGTGCGCAGAATAAGTGTTAGAACACAACGCGGAAAAGTTTGGAGACTGTTTTCGGACTGAGGACTCAAAAAAGGTAATATGAAAAAAAAAGGTAAAAGTAATCTAGACATAAGGACAGAAAAACTAACTGTAATTACGATGCTATTACTATGTTCTACGATTCGCGCGCACGCACACACATCTAAGCAACAATCCGAAATAGGAAGTAACGATGAACAAAATGAGAAAAAAGTAAAAAAGAAACTAAAAGAAGAGTGTTTGATGGACAGACAATAAAAAAGGAGTAATAGAGAAAAGAAAGAAAGAGGGACACAGTGTCTACCCACACCCACGCATGGACACTGGCGCGACAGTGTATATTTTGATTAAACATTTTAGTGAATGACTTGAATTTGTAGTTTTGTTTTGTCTTTTTACAAAAGTTTCGAACCATGTGTGGAAATCTAGTGCTGATTTTGATTGTAATCTTTTATGTCTGGCAGTCTGTAGCCACGCGAAGGATTGAAATCGCGTACATAACGCAATGGACATTTTTTTTGAGAAAGAAAGACTGACGGCATTTTGTAATGGGGCATCCTCACTGTGATTTCTGTGTACTGCTAATGAGTTGAAAATTTTTCTGCCTATGGTCTTGCCGGCATTCAACTGTTTTAATTTAGAATTATTTTATTGGTCGTAATTATCTGATAAATGATTGCTTGTTCATTTTTGCAACAGAAAATGGAATTCTTTTGTTTATCTTAAGAGGCGTTTGTTTGTCTTTTTGCCTTCATTCGTTGAAGAATTAAATGGTTAATTGCTGAATTTTGTGAGTTAATATTTTGTGGAAAAATTAAGTTAATTTATTAATTGTGGGAATAACTAGATTCAACCTGCATAGTTTCGCATTTCCGAATGTGTTTGGGTCTGTCTCCTGGGTGGGGGAAAGCCAGAGCTGGCTATGTAGATAGAATAAACGATAATGGTGGTTAAGAGCTTTATGTTATGAAGTATTTAGTATCGAGTGAATATATCTCTAAAATGCCCGAGGGGCCCTGACGAACAATAGGAATCGGTTAAGTGGCTTGTGAGATGAAAACCCTTGTAAATACGGTAGAGCCAGCTGCGCGAGTGTGATTGTTTTCCCGGCAATTGCAGATGGTGCGATCTGGGTTTCGGCACACCGAATCAGATGGTCAATAATAGTGATTATAGAATATTAAAGATGGTGACGGACTAGTGGATTTAGTTCTAGATTTTTTTCGGCTTCTTGTGGGGGAATCACATTTCCTTTAGTACGTCACGAGGTCTGCTGTCCCAATGCTACTGAAGGCGATTTGTGGATGCAGAGCGTTGATATTCTTCAACATACCTTCCGCTTGAACTTTCTGGAACGTATGTGTTCGTAAGAGGATGGTAATAGGGAATTCTGAAAGGAAGACCCCCACCCATCTTTCCTGTCCCTGAAAAGTGTGCATACTGACAGGGGGAAGGACCCCCATGAGTGGAATTCTCCTTTCCTTTTATCGAGAATGTCGAAATGTTCTGCTAAACGTTTAGGGTGAAGTATCGCTTCACTAATACGCAGGCGTTGTCTCAGAAAGCGGTATATCAAGTGCTAGTAAGGGGGCCTGCTATAGATGATCTCGGCATTACGAAACAGTAGGGTCAGTCCATTCGGCTTTGGACCGTCGGGATGAAATACCTCAAGAAGCACGAACCACGTGGTTAGGTCAGCAAGTACTTGTTCGCAGCGATAATGGGAATTTTTGCGAGAGTGCGTGCCCTGTGGAGATTTGAATGAGTCCATTGGACATGTCTTCTATGACTGCAGTGCAGTGTGCCAGTTATGTGAGTGAGCTACATTGTTCAAATGTTGAACCTAAAGCCTTTGGGGTCTGGACGTCAGTTCAATTTGTACTAATGTGTTACTATTACTGAGAAATGTTTAACAATTTTGCTACTCTCTTTGCGAGTTCTGATGTCATTTTATGAACGAGAGAATTTCTCCTCTTGTGAACCTATGCTTTTCTTGAAGCCTCAGCTTAAAGTTAAGATTAGAGCGGCATGTATGTGACTTTCTTCATCGAAATTCTACGAAATATGAGTGAGAGTTTCGCGCTTAGTGTGTGTGTGAGATTGGGCTGACCTAGACAGTTTACTGGATGTTACTTAAGTAAAAGGATTTTGAGTCGCTAACCTAAGTTATCAGTCGTCCCAATCCACGTTAGGATAGATTAGGGCAGTTGGGCTATTTAGGTGGGCATTTTAAACCTTATTTCGGTTTAACTTAACATCGGTAGGCAAGCGCATAGGCTCCCTTTATTTTTATCCTCATTGTTTTGTTCTTCATTCCTTCTCCTATAGTAGGTGACCGATTTTTCAGTTCTTTGTGTGTGGGGGTCTGCAACTAGTTTCTCACGTCTAGTTAACTGAGATTTTCTGTCATATTTTTTGTGGGAAGATCAAATACTAGTACAGTTTTGTTTTACTTGATATAGATATATTTTTTCATTGTATAAATATAATAGGAAATTAGTACTTTCTCCCTTGAACCATGCATTCTACATATAATTATAAGTTAGAAAATTTATTGAGCAAATTTGGTATTTTAGTGACTTTGCTGTGACTATTAAATGTAAATGGTATGTTATAGTGAACGGAAAATTATTTGTGCGGATATATCAATGAGTAAGATTAGTTATGTTATGATAGTACTATAGAAGATCGGATATCCCCACACTTTAGTTTGGCGTCGTTCCACATTTGTAATTTTTAAGCAAAATAAATATTTAGGGAGAAATACGCATCCTACGAGATATTAGCAAATTTGCAAGTCAATCATTGACAACCATACAACTGGGATGACGCCAGTATGGCGCCTGTGTAAGAAAAAAGCCAAAACATCTAAAAGGTATAAGTCTTAAAACCTGATTAATTTGATACGCCGTCTGACAGGAGATATGATTGGTGGATATATAATTGACTTCAACGACATGCAAGTACGTTTGACTCAAACAAAGGCACCCAAGGTTTACTTTGATTAAAATCTACATCTGAGAAAAGTTCAAGACATAACAGTATTAGAATAGAAAGAAAAAACGAAAAAATATAAAAGATACAAAAGAAACAGAAAATCTAAATATGTAAAGCAAAAAATCAAAAGTAAAAATTGAATATGAAAATAATCCAAATAAATACAAATTTTGTTAAATAAAAATAAATAACAAATGTAATTTCTGTTTAATTTGGCATATGAGTTCAATTCCTGAACTGGGTAGTGCTGGTTCGAACCCAGGGTACACAGTAATAGAAATAAGTGGCAGTAATAAAAAAAAATCACCCCCACCAAAAAAAAAACCCACTATTCTTAGAGAGAACGGATCGAGATAAAACGAACATATACCCCCGGAGATAGCAGAGCGTGTTCAGTTAGAAGTTCGCTGAAGGTCACCTGAATCACCAGACACTCGAAGAAGGCCGTAGGGCACACCAACCAATAACGTTGTGATAAGAGCAACAAAATAGTTAAAATGGCTTCTCAAATTGGCTTCTTTCCAAAATAACCGAATTTAGAAAACATAGACCATTGCAAACATTGATCTTTTTTCTATGTTTGTAATAATTCAAGAAACGACGTTAACGAAAAAATTATCATTTTTTTTTATCCTACTTTCTATATGTCTAAGACTGTGTATTCGCGAACTGCATCTATGGTAAGAGCACCTCAAGCAAATGGAATCAGTGTATGTGCCCAAGCGGGAATACATTTTATATGGTGAAATTCATTATTAACTATTTATAGTCTGTCTCTTTCACTTACGGACTTTTGAGATTTCACCAGCTCAGAATAGAGGCGCTAATCAATAAAATATATATGTGTTGATATTTCCTGAAGTTTAGCTTAAAGAGATACAAGGGCAAATCGGGAAAAATACACACAGAAAGAATCAGTTTCAACAAAAATAACAGATATTTTAAATCCTGCAATTCAGGTTTCTAAATTCCGATTTATTTCATAGGGAGATAACACAAAAACGCAGAGCAAATTCTCAAATACTTCACAATTCAAAACAGCTTGTCCTATTCGTCGTCGTCGTCGGCGGCGGCATCCGTACGACTCGGGAGGCGATGGAATAGCGCTGTACCGATGTCTTGCGACGTCACTGGAGTGTCCCCTCCTGTGCACTACGAGCCTGGGCGGGATGTATGGAGAACTACGGCTGCCCAGACGTCTGGTTTCCACTCTCTGCCTTGCTAGTAGAGGCCAAAGAAAAGGATGAACCAACATAGTTTGGTACCAGCGCGGCTGCAGGAGTTGCCGGAAGCTAGCACAGAGTTCCGGATTTGTGTAGGATTTACTCCTTAGTCTTTTCTTCTCCCGAAGATTTCCACAAGGCAGTGGAGCTATTTAGCCTGTAGCTGGGATTTGGTTCATGAGCACCAGGGCCTGCATACTACAAGAGGGCCATACTCCTCCCTCGTCCCCTGTAGTTGCTCGGTTGCCATGTGTCGCCACGAGGAGGCACTACATAGAGCTTGCTGATGGAGAGGCTATATACTGGTAGGGGAGGACTTACCCACTTGGCTTCCCTTTTCGCATTGCTGCTAGCCAGCGGCGGTAAGTGAAAGCGAGAAGCGACAAGTACTACCACTACAGACTACCACACTAGACGCATCACAACAGCTGTTGAGACACACATCTTGTCCATTATACATGTAAATTTACATGTATAAAGATTAACTGTAAATTATATATTTATCAGCAGGTTTCTTTTAAAGTCCAGTAGCTGTTATCGGTCTTTCTACGATTCATGGCGATTTCCTTCCTACCTTTACATTGGAACTAGTATAGAACATCAGCATCGTGATTCAGCAATTATTTCCTGTTTGAGTTACACGTTAAATCCATTTTAGCTGTTGCTGCCATTGCAAGTGGTGTGGTTTCTTTTATTTTGTACATTTCTTTGTGATTGTCTAGCGCCAAACCACATTGTTTGAAGAAGTATGTTCTTTGCCAAGACACACAGGCTTCCCTCGCTCAAAGCCTTTTTAAACCATTGATCTGACAAAGTGATTGAATGCAGAACAACTCAGAATATATAAGAACATGATTAGTGTTTTCAGGTTTACGTTTTGGTTTTTATACGTACAAACGTACACGATGTGGTGCTGAAATTTTATCGGCCTGGCCAAGAAGCCTTTCAAATTAAATTCGAATGTTTGATCAGATTTCATACTTGGATTATTTTCTGCGCGTCCTAATATAAGAATGGGTGCGTGACAAAGATAAATATCTTTCCATACAGGACATGATTAAAATAGTATGCGTACTGATGAACAAACGTTACATTAAAAGATTGATATGCCAACGTAAACATACACGCACTATACGGTGGAATCACCTATCGTGAACGATAAATGAGGGTAAGCAGTGGGTGGTGCCTTTTGTTTTACACTTATGCATGTTAGCAGTTGCTATTGTGGAGAAAATCAGGTAAGGGAAAGACGTATTCCATTTGTGCTTTCTTAAGTGGGATACTAGCCCAGCGTTATACGAGCGACAAAGCCACACTGACAGATGACATTTGTTATAGCAGGATTTTGATGGTATCTCTGCTTCAGAGTTTGACGAAGCTGATCACGGTGATCAATTTGTCTTTATAGCGTAAGAGTGGACGTCCAACTGAACGCTTGCAGTTTGGTAGTTGTCCATACAGCACCTTTTCTGCAAGTCTATGCTCATCCATTCTCACAACATGACCAGTCCACCTAATTTGTATCTTTGCTAGAATGGTTACATTGCCTGTAATGTTGTTATATTCCTTCAGAGTTGCACACACAAACTATATATATATATATATATATATATATATATATATATATATATATATAGTGTGTGTGTGTGTGGGTGAATGTGTGTGTGTGTGGGTGAATGTGTGTGTGTGTGTGTGTGTGTGTGTGTGTGTGTGTGTGTGCTTAAAATCGGATACAGAATCCCGACAATATTTTTAAGAAAGTTGATGAATGGAAAATGTTTCATTGGATATAGATTTGATTGAGCTACATTCCAGGCTTAATGAGATCCCAAAACGAAAGAAAGAAATCGGTGTGCGTGTGTGTGCGTATTTGTCTGTATGCCTAAATAATGAATCATAATACTTTTTTCCCTAAGCTGGAGTTTCTCGTGATTAAAGAAGAATTAAAATGACAAATGGAAAACTTTTCATTGAAACCAAATCTATTTTCAATAAAACATTTTACATTTGTCAAATTTCTTAAAAACTTTGTCGAGATTCTGTATCTTATTTTAAACATATTGTCAACACGGAAAACAAGTGGACAGGCCTAAGAACATATAAATCTTTTATTTTTAACCCATTCTGAAGGATTGGATGAGGATTTGCCTGGGATTAATTTAAGAAAAAGCTAGATGAATTTCTTGCTTTCGAGCCATTTTGAAAAAGAGAAAAGGTCTTGCCTTTACTTCGATACAAAAATACTGGGGAAATATATTAACAACTTTCGACATGAACTAAGATGTATAAAAACAAGATACAAAATAAATATTAACGGCTTTTTAAAAGTTACTCATTTTCTTTCTCCTTTAATCACAAGAAACGTCAATTCAGGGAAAAATGACTACGATTCATTATTTAAGCATGCGCACAAAAACACATTCCTTTCTTTTGTTTCTGGATCAGATGAAGCATAGAATGGCGAACGTGCAATCAAATCTATTTTCATTTAAACGTTTTCCATTTGCCAAATACATACATACGTACACACACACACGTGTGTGTGTGTGTGTGTGTGTGTGTGTGTGTGTGTGTGTGTGTGTGAAGAAAAATAGTTTTAAGGTGTGGTATATTTATGGGATAAAGTGCTCAATATCAGAGATAGAGCGTGTGTAAATATAAAAGTCAACATAGAAGTCAACACTTAGACGGCCTGACAATTGCGTTTAGCATGAAAAAACTTGTCGCCACTGAGTGTTGACTTCAATGTTCACTTATATATATATATATATATATATATATATATATATATATATATATATATATATATATATATACATATATATATACAGGCATGCAGAAAAATAGGAAAGAACACGCTAGGTAAATAATCCAGAGTTCTTTAGTATTTTTTTTATTTTTTAAAAAGACAGTGCTCCATACAGAAGTAGAGCTTACATTATGATATTATTATTATAATCATATTTTTTAAAAATATTATAATATATATATATATATATATATATATATATATATATATATATATACATATATATATATATATACATATATATATATATATATATATATATATATATATATATATATATATATATATATATATTGAATAAGGTATATTTACGCAAAAATATTTTCTTTTATGTATCGGATGTATAAGATAATGAAATAGGATTATGTTTTTAATCAATTTATCTTAGCTTCAAACCAAAAGTTTTACTATGCATGTAAATGCATGAATTGATCAGCCCTTAGTCTAATTCTGAGAAAGTACTCAGACACCCCGTTTCGACCATCTCTTGTAACATCATCAGGAATGCTTATAAAATTGTAAGTTTTTGTTCAATGTAAAAATATGTTATGAATTAATCGATTAAGATTTGAAATTGGAGAGATATATAGGGAGAGGGAATGGAAGAGGACCTAAGAATCAGCACCCTCAATCACCTTGCAGTGTTTACTTCCTATCTATACTCAATAAGCACACTTCCTTTATGAATAGTGCAATTCTTAAACAATATGTAAACATAAGGTCTTTCCTGTGGATCGTAACCATGTTGTAGTAGAAGATCTTGCGAGGCTCGGGTAACCTGAATGCAATGCCATCGTGTGCTCCGTCTCCTGGTAGGACAATTCATGCCAGTAGGGACTCAGGGAAGGGACCAGGCTAAGCACGCTTGAACGCATGTCGGGTAGGTGGTCAAGGCGACGTTCTTGCCACGGGAACAAGTTAGCAGCGAATGGTGTCAGCTGAAGTGTGTTTGCCATGGAGTGACGACTCAGTGACCAGCTCACACAATTCTCAGCCAAGACTTTTCTTATTCTCAAGAGAAACTTCGTCAAATCGTATGAAACACGAGGCAGGACCGAATCACGTATAACGGCGGTCTCCGCGCAAAGACCGGGAGCCTAGAAACCATAATGACTCGCCACTGACATCGATATATCGGAAACTTTACCTGAATGCCAACCATCCGCTTACCCCACCCAAAAGAATCGTCTTTACAAAGCTCGCATCTGGCACGGTGTTGATTCAGGGATTCTTGTTGAGGAGAGAAATCGATCCGGCCAATTGGGATACGGAAGGTGCAGAAAGAGGCAATTGGAGAGGAGCAGACCGCGAAAAACAATATCCTACGAAAACACCAATATATATATATATATATATATATATATATATATATATATATATATATATATATATATATATATATTGCATCAATCGTAAAAGTGATGTTACATGCGTGGTATCACCAGAAATAGGCTTCTTTCGGTGCAAAGAAAGGAGCATTCCGAAACGGGAAACGCAATCGAGGATGTGGAACGGATAATACACTGTTCCCGGACCTAAAGACGGGGAAAGATGATTATCAGCCATACCATTGTGTCATTTTCTGTACATTGGACTCATGCAGCTATAAGATTCAAGCAGTTGCACAATTAATGTTTTTACTCAATTAGCGCCATGTAAGAGGAATCGGATTCTGCATTTTCAATGAACAACATGGCCATTTCAGAAAATTGGTATGTTAGACGTGACGCACGGTTGATGGTTCATTGTTGATAGCGGTAGTGAAATGACGATTCCTACACGCATACACAAGATTACGGACGGCAACATAGCCTCCAAGCGACATAATAATCAGTAATGGCAGACCGTATGGCATCTACAAAGGATATCACAGTAAACGTAACTCATCACCCATCATTGTAAATCGATTTCTTGTAGTAGGTCTCCGAACAATTTAGGCCTTCAACACCATTCTAGATGGCTCCAATATTTTCGCAAGAGGGTGCTTTATATTGTCTAGCGAGGAGGGCTTATTCTGCCTTCATTAAGGTGATGATCATTTGCGTACGCGCTACGTAAACCTGGAAGTAACATGTCCTAGATTATATTCACTCGCGACAAAATGGCCCAACTTCTGGCATTATAGTGTGGATTGTCATGAGTTTCAATTCTTTGGGGTCTTAAGGAAGGAATGCTGAATGTGCTTTGAATATCCAGATCATGGTTCACGCCCTTCTCCTACCATACCTGAAAAGGGAAGGCGATATCCTATTCCAGAAAGATAATATACTCTCGTCAGCTAATCCTGCGACTGAGAAGGAAAACTCAGAAACACCTGCCTCTGTGTTAACCAAGGAAAGGCATTCTTCCTGTTACATACACAATATCATACTTACAAATAATCAACAGGCATTCATTGGTTAATCACCGTCAATCTAGCTTGCTGATTGGTCAGTATCGACCAATCCGATCGCTCCAACGCGCACGATCAATTTAGGCGCGAACTCAATCCGGAGCCAGACACGTGACTACGACCATATATAAACCCCGCCCCCACATCCAGCCCGAACACGTGTCACCATGAGCAGACCAGCACAAGACAGCAGAGAATAGTGATATGGACGACGCGCATGGAGGAAGTCTTGCGAGGCAATCATCTTTCTTATCAGGATCTAATCCGATTCTTTGAGCATCAGCTCAAGATGAAGATTAGAACTGATAGAAAACGATGGCATTCTACAGTCTTTAGCGAAAGGTGGGTAAAAGAGGCGAGCTTGGTTCGTTTGAACAGGGCTAGCCTTGATTTTCTTTTCTAGGTCAACCTAAGTTACACCGGGGTGGTTTCCTGTGGTACCCTCCCCTTGGTTAGGGTAGACAAGTTTAAGTGTGCCTAGTTAATGTGAGTAAATGCGTTCCTAACCTGTTCCCGGTTATTTCTTATGTTATGATCCAGTCGAGATTCCCAACCTCCCCAGTTTGGTTTTCACCCCCCATTTTTATTTCGACTGGCCTAAGCCTTTTATTTCCCCATGCCCGTGTTATTTTTTCTCCTTCCCACTCCCTTAGTGAGAGTGCTTCTTGATTTTGCCCTATCGGCAGAATACAGCGGCCTCTCTGTTTTGAGGGTTGGACGGGCCCTACTAACATAAATTGTTTAGTTTAAATTTGTTGAATTTTTGTTTGTTAATGGGTTCATCTCCCTCCCCTTTCATCTTTTCATTATTAGAATTTTAATGTATTGTAATCATCATCCAATTTTTATGGAGTGGGGCGCGTTTTTGTAGGTTCCTCTTGTATTATGGTGTATGGAGGATTGAATGGTGACGGACGAGTTCTTGTGGTGAATGTGTCAATTGTAATGTATGAATGGGTCGCGAATCTGATTAGCTAGGTATAGAATAGTTAGTTACGACCAGCCTTTACCCCTCCCTCTCTTTCGGCCTTGGGCCACAATTTCTGTATTTTCAGGAATAAATCAACAGCACAACACAGAGTTCGTCAACGCCAGACAATTTCGACCGCTCACACCACAGCCAAAATGTAACTCTCCAGGAACTCCCGTCTTGACTAACGCAGTCAGACGTTAAAGAACGTTGTACTCTCAGAACTCCCGTCTTGACTAACGCAGTCAGACGTTAAAGAACGTTGTACTCTCAGAACTCCCGTCTTGACTAACGCAGTCAGACGTTAAAGAACTTTACGACATTTCACACAAGTACAATCTCTGAACTCTTACCAAACACACGCCATCTCACACAGCGCCCGTTCCCCTACAACATCTTTCATAAACTTGCCTTGATTAACACTGTTGGTGTGTGTTTTCGCGGTGTTCTGCAAGCCGTATTTGACTATAATTTTAGAGAAGGAATTGCTTGTTAATATGTAGTAAACAGAGGGGGCGGTCTTATTAAATGTGTGAACCGAAAATACTTTAAAGGGTTAAAAAGAGCGATATTAAATGCGTCATAATGTCCTCGCGGGTAGGTATCAGAGATTTTCTCAAGTAAATGCACGCCTCCTCTTCTATCAGGCACCGAAGTTTGTGTGTAATACAACGTTAATTGGGATTTTTAGTACAATCATGTTTAGTATTTACATACTACCTACTCAGGTAAACTCTTTGAAAAAGTTGATACTTACGTCCGAGGAAGCCCGGAAGATGAACATAGAAGAAAGTTCGATTTGAAAAGTTAATAATCCTATACTGAATAATCTAAGATCTTGTTTCCAAACAGCGGAACCAAACAAACAATTAGTGATCGAGTCAGAGGAAATACTTATCAAATTGTTTCATAGAAAATGGGCAGATTCTTCATCTTACAACATCAGAAAGTATTTGAATATTCTTTGCATGAAATAATCGTGTATTAATTGCCGTCCACGCATTATTATTAGGCATTGTTTTTCGACAGTCTATTTAAGTAAAGTATGGAGGGAAGGTTTAACGATTTCTGCGAAATCAAAATTATCAAATCAAATTATTCGTTGTAAAATAGTCTTGATGTTAATGAAGGCCTCTCTAGTCGAATAAATTCCATTCAAAATTAAATCACAATACTTAATTGTATTTATTAAACAAAACTCTGGCGACTTTAAAATGTTTTAATAAAATAAACAAGTGATTTGATACAAATGAAATGATACCATTCGGCATAAACAATTATAAGATAATATAATTAGACCGATGCGGAAAAAAAAAACAATTATTTGGAGAGAAAGTAGTCTGCCGAAGAAAGTGATGATCATTTCAAATCAAACTCCGTTAAACAGGTTAAGTGGCCGGAAGTGGGGGCAGTGAAAAAAACTACTTCAGCGCTCGCATATATAAAATATAAGGTAAACTTTGTGCAATGTTTTCTTCATATTGACAAAAACGTGAAAAAAGTCGTTTTTATAGCCACGTTTGATATTGCTTCAACTACTTTTTCAAGTCCAACTACCGCAGAAAAATTACAAATCAATTTGACTTTGAAATAATTTCGTTCTTTGTTTAGTGCGTCATTACATTGACCTTGTGTCATCGTAAAAAGCACCTCCGTTAGCATGTGACAGTGAAACAGCAGTTAATATACTAGTTCACCAAGACCATAACATATAATCAACACTCATTCTTGGGTGACCTCCATTTGTGGTCAAGTGAAAAAGTAACACGTATGAATAGGTGGTACCTCGCCGTAGAGTAAGAAGGCGGAGGAGGCTAGTCTCGTAAATTGAAAATTACGCTTCAGTGAGATTCGAACAGGCTATGGAAATAAAGGAGCAACAACACCAGCGAGCGAATATTTACTTCAATACATCAGATGTTCCTTTTTATAAAGAGATTCTCAGAATTTTCGACTTGAAAGCAAACTTCGAGCTTAGCCCTATCATGTTGAAAGAAAGTGTCTCGTACGAGAAATGGGACTTAAGCAACATCGAGCCTGGCCAGTATCTAGATGGGTGATCCCCAGGGACTACCAACTTCTGTAAACATCGAGGTGCGAGTTCCAATTTCAGTTGGGTTCGTTATTGTGGAGAAAATCAGGTAAGGGAAAGATATTTCATTTGTGCTTTCTTAAGTGCGATACCAGCCGAGCCTTGCTGCGGACGACAAAGCCACACTGACAGATGTAATTTGTTAAAGCAGGATTTTGCTCAAATCGCCTTGGAAAAGCTTAATAATCCACCTCTTCCCACCAACCTATTGGTAAATTAGTAAGTTTTTTTCATCAGTAAATCATTAATATATCAAACATTCTTACAATATAAAAAATATTTTATCGATTTGAATAATATCCAAAGGGTTGATAATCCGGAAAAATAACTTATCCGTCATATGAAAACACAGTTATTCTTCATCTTCAACATGGTTGATCGTTTCCGATGATGCTAATGGTTTTTGCTTCTTCAACTCCCGCAGGCTGACCCTACTGATTCTACTGCAATTATCCTGAACGATCCTTGGTAACAGTTCTAGAATGTACCCCATAAGGGCAAAAATGTTGAATTTAGAGTTACCCTACTAAAATGGCTACCAACCACGGTAATAGTGTCCAGTCCTTTCTCTGTTGGATTTTTTGAAAAGGGATGTGACTTTCGCGCCTAAAATACGAACTCGGTTCGCTGAGTTCTCATTCTGAGTCTCTAACCAATACACCACCACACATCCATTTAAATCTATGCAACACTAATAATTTGCTAATTTCTAAACGTAATTTGCATCATGGAATCATTGTCATCATTGGATAGTTTGTTCAGTTTGGGGGTGTAGTTTTGAGTTAAATTCCCAAAGAAGCAAACGCGTAATAATTTTCTTACTTGCAAAAGGAATACATCTTTAATTCAAATCAGCTTGAATGCGCTCGGCGCTTGCCACTGAACGTAATTAAAACATCGTCAGGGCCCAACAGTTTTATTGAATTTGATAACATTTCGTGTTAATAAGGCGAATGTTGGGGGCTTCTATGCCACTAACATCGGCAAATATTTTTTAGTGAAGCGATAATTCATCCCTAACACAATTCCACTTCTTCTTCGCATTAACAAATTGACCTTGTCTAAAATCTGGCGCCATTGTATCGATAAGCGGTAGCATATGTTTTTTAGAGAGCATAGCAACGCGAATGTGTTGGTTGGATGGCCATGTTAACCAATCCATTAACAGTTTCTTTCAGTAGAAATATATTGCAAAAGTAATTTTATTTAGATATGCTCGATCTTAATTTGGCGTTGGGTGAATGCAATATACCCGTATATGCAATATACCCGTATATGCAATATACCCGAAGCATTGTTGTTGCTATGGACACAAGTAATGTTTCATTGGTTCAATTTCTACGTTGTATAATTCTTTTTTTTAAAACTTTATTGCAGCGAGAATTCTTTCAAACCCAACTGCACAAAAATTACCTTTAGTATGTCTTGGAATTTATCGAGCCAAATCGATTAACTCTAGCGTATATGAATATTTTAACGGCAGTGTTTGTTAGGCCCAAAATGCAATTCCATAAAAATAAAGTATTTTACTGTACCTAATGATTTTTCAGGTTATTAGAATGCCAGGCTTTTAGAACTCTTGATTTAAGTCGAGAGAAAATCGTGGATTTGATGCTGATAGTGGCTTATAAAGGTGATTGTATTCGCCTCGTTAATAATTCCACTGGAATATATTTACATTATCCACATACGCATTCATCCTTTGCTCATCAATCCCATTTGCGAGTAGCGTTGTAGGGACGCTGTGAAGCTGAGCATGTTACCATTTGACTCCAAGTTTAAAAGCCAGAAAAGTATTCATTCATGCGTAGTCGATATTGAGCAAGTAGACCTGACGAATCCCATATTTCTCCAGATCAAACCACAGTCGACGCATTCAAAATTGTAGGATCGCCTTCGTCACCGACACGTGACCGTTGATTCCATCGGAGGAAAACTCTGCCCTGGCCGTTAAAGTGAAAGCTCTCTGCCCAGCGATGCCGTGTCATCACCCTACACTGGCTCCAATCCATAGTAATGGAACCCAGACTACCCCAACTGTACCAAAGTCCCGTAACTCTCGGGTCGTTGGGCCCCACATGCACTGCGGTTGCATTAGAATCTTTGACAAAATAACCTGACGGAGCCCAACCATCTCCAGGCTAGTTTGAATTCAATGTTTTTTTCCTTCTAGCCTGGCTGCCAACCAATGATATAGAACCCAGTCTGTTCTACTGCTTACCCATAACTGAGTGGAGAAGAGATGGGTTCATACCTTTCCCAAGAGTATTTGCATGTAAGTGAATGTAATGAACTCGACTGGATCTCGAACTCAGCTCCTGATTCTCAATCCGAACTGCAATCCATTACTCTGCCTTACCTACCCCGCATGACTATTGACCCTAACATAAGGGTTCATTTGTCTTTTCACAGGTCTTGATTTTACTTCTGCTGGGTGTCTAGCCACCCTGCCCAACAGCTAGACTTTTGTCGAACACCAATCAACAGAGATTACTCAAGAACCCTCTTTTCAGAGAAGAGTATCGGTGTCCTGATGGGTTCCCTTCCAAGATGCTCATTCTTCATCCGGTTGATCTTTGGCTCAGAGCGTATTCTTTATCTCAGGTCTAAGTATGCAAATGAAGAATACAAAGAATTAAAATCCGCTAAATGACGTCCTTATGCCAATCTAAATCAATAACTTTCTCTCGAAATATACGCATGATAGTCATCCATTTTTTGCTTAAGTACGATTAAGACATCCATTTTTTTGTAATAATTGACTTTAAACTACTGAATAATTCTTGCAGGATACTTTTCGATTTCTTGTGGTCTTTGTTGAAATAATGTCTGCGTGCATAAATTATTTCAGTCACTCATCTTTTAGTTTAGTTAACTGTTATTATGCTACAATTACGATTGGGGTGGATTCTAACAGTAACGACCATTTCAGTGGTTTCTTATATATATTCTTCATTTGAAATATTCATAGGGGATACCCTTTATTATAATAACCGTTTGATTGCAAGATGGAAGGAATAAGGATTTTTAATAAATGGGGTGTCTTACAGAGTTGTCGAAATCAGTGAAAATCAATTTCAGTTGCTATTTGTCAGGATGACGATCAGGTGTAACGGTAGCGCAGGGATTTGACCTATTTCTTGTTCTGGTTTGATCAAGTCACTGGATATGGTCGTTCGCACGTATTGGTCGATCGAGGTCAGGGCGGTGGGTCGATTCGTTGGTTGTAATGGTAACGTCGGATTGGCAGAGCTGGTAGGCTGTTCTATGAAATTGGAGCGAGGTGACGACTACCAAGGGAATGTCTGTAGCGAGTCGGGTACGCCAATGTGACTCCGGTGGGTTGCCGAGGTGACGAGGTTGGTGTAGCTGATTGGTCAGTGGAATACTATTTCATTCCATTTCTTTAACCCTTTGAGCCCTGACTACAGCTTTACCGTTGCTTGAGAAAAATAACTTAATGCACAGCCACCGGTTGAACGGTGGATAAACACTTGTCTCGTGTTTTGCTATTCTTGTGGATTAAAAGTGGCAGCGCATGCTGGGTAGACTGGCACACAAAGAAAATATTCTGGCGATAAATTGAAGGCATGCAATCATACTCTCTCCCTGCGAAATATAAGGCTTATATTTTTTTAAACTGTTTTTATATCTACCGTGAAATATTACATAGAAATTATCTGTGAATTTTGACTCAGGAGCTCAAGCAGAAGAGTTAAAATTGTTCCAGACTACAGGGCTCAAAGAGTTAAGAAGAAAGTGATTTCTCTTACTTCTAACAAAGCAAATGATCTCCGTTGAGAAAGAAAGATAAATCAAGCAAAAGGAATTGCGTAAAAATACGTCACCCGGTAGTTGCGTTATTTTGGTATAAAAAGTTCGGCTTCAGAGAGATCCACATTAGTAATGAGTTGAAATCTGTCATCTAATTGAGGACTAAATAAAGTAAAGAATGCGAGAACAAAAGTTAAAAGGCTTAATGAGTTCCTGGACTCTAACTTAATTTTGTGGATTAACTAAAATGTTAATTCTACACTAGCCTAGCATATGATTCATGCTCAACTCGGAAGCTCTATATCATCTTTATTACCCGATATCCAAATGTCCTTTCAGTCGCACCAAATCCTAAAGATGCCCCAGCAGGATTATTTTACCTTCGGGTACACGATATGTTTCAGGTAAGGTACGAGTGACCACCTATTCACAGTCGGGTAAGTTTAAGAGACGTCTACGATAATTCCGTTTCCGTCCGTTAAGTTAATGAATCTCAAGCCTCAGCATACATAGAGCAGTTTCATAAGGTTAGAAATGGCAGATCTCCAAAACACCTTGGGAGACAGGTTAAGAGAGTGAAGATGACTAAGCCCGGTACATTGAATTGGACGTGGAAGAATAGCATCTGTAAAGTAGAAACTGCTCGAAGACGGGAGGAAACACGATATCGCGTATGACACAGGGCTGTGGCAGTAATTTCGAAATTACTACCACGGGCAGATACGCAAGGGAACACATTTGCCGCGGTGGGTATTCGTGCCTATTATACGCTAGAACATTATGACAATATCCTCAAAATAAATATGGCTTTTACAGAAAGATCACATCACAAAGACAAAATATTAAAAGATTGATCATCTAACACTGGAATAAAAAAAAACACCCAAAGAAAGGCTCCAAGTAAGATTTACAGTATTACAGTGTAACCCGGATATAAGAGAGTTGTCGGGGCCGGAGAAGAAGTCTCTTATATCCGGGTTACTCTTATATCCGGGTTTGGTCTATTATATATACATTAACACAGGCTCAAATTTGGGACAAGATAAAATCTCTCTTATATCCGGGTCTCTTATATCCGGGTTACACAGTATAGGAAAAAAATGTATAGCTGGCCATTCGTAATCGAGCATACCCGTCTACTAGGGTGGCTAGCCAATCCCATTTGCAGACGCCCGCTCAGGCTCATTTGTCTTTATTCAACACACATAGAGCCCACCTGTTGTTTATAATGCAATTATGTTGAGCAGACCTGGGAAAGAGCGTGTTATCTAGTGTGATCAACAATTTGAACAAAGCATCACGCTCAATGATTTGTGATTTTGTGCTAGCAAAGCTATCTACGGCCCCCAAGGGTTCCGTCTACCCAATTGTAATCCTAAGGCTTGGGTCAACCCGTGGTGTGGTTTTTCAGGCACTTTTCAAAGGTGCCCCACGCTGGGATCGACCCCCTCCAATCCGATAAAATAAGGAAGTCTCCTTCCTGACAAATCGACCATAATGAACATTCTAACGAATCGGCCTCGTGACCATAAATGAAAAAGATTAATAAATGCAAAAAGGTACATAGGAAAGACTTCAAGTCTAAAGAAATTAAAAAAAAAAATCATCCGAGATACAACCGAAAAGGATTGCAGGTATTTTTCAGAACGACTCAACCGAATGGGTCACAAGGTGATTTTATAATGTGTTTAGTGGCAATACCGTGGAAAAATTACTGAAGACCCCTCGGCTCTTCCACTTTTGGGCTGGCCTCAGCCACTGGACAATAAACCCAAATCCTTCCCGAAGGAGTCGTACTATTTGGGTGATGGGCTTCAGCGTAATATATTTAACACCCGGTAGAAGCGAACTTCTAAATCAGGGAAGTATTAAATGATTTTCTAAGTGTAGTTTAGATGTGACACAAGGCCGAAAGTATCGTGTACCTAATAAGGATTGAACTCACTACTCCGTCGTAATTTATTTAGCAATACATGCCTGCTAACCATTACATCGCGTCAGAAGTTATTTAGAATGTTAAGGGTTCGATCCCCGTGATTGTAACTACATATGTCTACTTTAGACATATATCATGCCTTGCTTAATTCTTCTTAGAATTGGGAGATCGGATCAAATTTTCTTGACTAGACGGGTACCCACTGCCACATAAACAGTTTGCTCAGTTACTTATAGCGTCGTACTCTGAACGCGAGTGTCGTAGGTTCGATCTGGTCACAACAAATGGTAATTCTTTGTGCAGGCAGATTTCAAGCGTTACCCAATTCTCACGGAAATTGATAGATTCGAACAAATTGTCATGGCTAAAATACTATCAACCACGGCAAGATCCGATCGTTTAGCTTCGTTGATTAAAGCGTCAGGTTAGAACGCAAATGCCGTGGGTACATTTCCAGAGATGCGTACAATAGGCTTCATCTCTAGAAAAAAATGTAAAATATGTAATATTCTTCGATTCCCTATCAGTTATATCAACAATAAAAAATAAAAATAAAATCTTGGCTCTTCACTGCTGTTGATTTTGCTATGCAGGCCGGATTCATTATCCAGCGGTAAAGATAGGAATTACAAGAAATAAGCAAGCAGATTCAACCGTAAAATCTACACGAAAGGAAAAGCCCTGATAATAAATTCAAGATAACTTTCGGCCCTTCAGTATCTGTCTATATTTCTGAGATGTTGTATTATGTACACTATTTACATTATTCGGACTATTGTCCTCATCTTTGTCGCCATATTTATTACAACGTTTTGGCCCTTCAGTATCTTTATATATTTCTGAGATGAGGTATTATGTACACTATTTACATTATTCGGACTATTGTCGTCATAGTTATAATTTATTAAATTGGAATCGTAATCACGATCCAATTCATGAGACCTACAAATTCAAAAATAAATCGCAAAATATAATTCCGGGTATGAAAAAACAAAATTTTAGTGAGAGTGTATGTGTGGGAGTGGGAAACAAGTTTGACGTGTATGAAAGAATTTAGAGACAGGTGTAATAGAAGAACAAGAAGGCCCCACTCCCACACATACTCTCTCACTAAAATTTTTCTTTTTATACCCGGAGTTATATTTTCCGATTTCTTTTTGAATTTGTAGTTCTGATGAATTGGATCGTGATTACGATTCCAATGTAATAAATTATAACCATGGAATATTAGTGTTTGAGCCTTTTATATTATATTCTTACTCTGTCCTGGACATTGAGTTCTACCTGGATTCTATCCTCTTGGAAATCTATCTATCTATCTATCTATCTATCTATCTATCTATCTATCTATCTGTATGTATATTGACCACTAATATTATATATATATATATATATATATATATATATATATATATATATATATATATATATATGTGTCGTGACACGTATTTCGTGAAAGAATTTGGATGGGTTCTCAATCCCCCCTCGTGGATGGTCCACTGATTCACGAGCTCAGTAACTAATACAGAAAGATGGTAGCGACCTTAGACTTTATAATCAGCTAATCGAGAAGATTATTTTGAAAAGAATATTTATTGGTTAAGATCGGTGCGTTTTTATCACAAGGCTACGGATTTAGTGATTGTTCGACTGATATAATGAGAAAGAAAAAGCACTATATTGAAAATGAATAGCGAATAACACTTTTTTCCCCTTTTATTTAAATTCTCGCTGTTTAGTTTTAATAGACTCACTTAAAATTCCAAATGGCCTTGTTCCGCCAATATCTTATTACATTTGATGACGGCATTTGTTTGTCATTCAGAAGCCGTCAGATTATGTTTCGCCTACGTGGCGTCAATCAGTTGGTCTAATTAGATGTCATGTGACTCTATCTTTATGGCATCTCCGATGACTGATGTCGTTTGATGCTTTGACTTGATGATAACTTGTAATTAATTACGAGCTAAAACATTGTTAATTGTTTTCTTTCTAGCACGTAAATCTTTCTTCAACGGAATTATATTCATTTTTATATTTCATTTTTCTTTAACCATGAAAATATTTTTAAAAAAATTTCTACAGAACTATTCGCACCCTTTCTGGTTAAGCCATTTATTCCTGAAGAGAAAGAAGATATTCTTTATAAATTGTTACTTGTTGTGATAGGTAACACAGAGACGAGGGAAAAGATAATGAATTGGTACGTTAAAACAAACCTACTTTCATTTTTACAATTAAATATATTAAAATGTCAAATATACAGAAATAAATGAAGCTTTACTGCATTGCTTGCAATGGAGTTCTGTTGCCATATCTGGGTGGCAATTTTCCAATTCTTTCTTTCAAGCGTTGACAATGTTCCAAATTGCCTACGCTACATTCTGGGAGATTAATTATTTTATACCCACCCACTACTTTTCCACACACGTCGAAAACCTCTCTTTAGTATTTCGCTATTTCACTGGCAAATGTTCTGACAAACTAACTTCCTTTGTTCCATCAGTTCATACCTTTACTGCTAAGACCTTCCATGCCACGTCCACAAAGTCGAATCATCCTCATTCCCTTAGTATTCTATTTGTAAGGGGGGAAGTTCTATTCAAGAGCTCTTGGTTTGTGGAAGAGACACTCAAGAGGATAATTCCATAAACGTTTTAATCATTTCAATCTAAGGTCAAACGTTATCTATCCTACATATCCTCACACTCATTTAGAGGCGCTATCCTTTGAGTAGCACTTGGGTCGAGATTCTGGTTAAAAATGGTAAAAATAACTATCAATATTTTATTCTTTTCAGTTACTAAATTTCATTAAGTGTAATATCTGGAGCCCTAAATATTTCTTGAGATGTATTTTCCAATTGAATGATTAAATTAAACACAAATATGCATCGACACGAATAACTGTCAAGATTTGAACAGATTACTTTTTCCTGTTTTGGATTATTGACATTATTCAGACGTTCTTTCATTTCGCTAACATTTTCTTTACAATTGTTCAAAGATCCCAACAGCAAATATTTGATCTACAATCGAAAAGCAAATTATTATAGAGCTTATTGATTTTCTGCTTCATTTCACTAATATTTAATTAGAATAAACCAGAGATACGAATGTAAAATATTCATCCTAGAACCAAAATCAAAAAATAATTATTAACAATATTTATTCTTCGTTTTATTTCGCCAATTCGTTAATTGGAATATTTCACAGATCTGAAAATGGCTTTGTCCTAGATTCAAAATAATAGATTCTGTTTGGACATTATGTGGGAATGATCTATGATGTGAGAATTATCGATGATAGGAGAATGATCGATGGTGTGGGAATGATCTATGATAGGAGAATGATCGGTGAAGAGGAATGATCTATGATGAGAGAATGATCGATGATGGGAGAATGATCAGTGATGAGGGAATGATCGAAGATGGTAGAATGATCGGTGATGGGGAATGATTTATGATGGGAGAATGATCGGTGATGGGGAAATGATAGATGATGGGAGTGATCGATGATGTGGGAATGATCGGTGATGGGGGAATGATCGATGATGGGAGAATGATCGGTGAAGAGGAATGATCTATGATGAGAGAATGATCGATGATGGGAGAATGATCAGTGATGAGGGAATGATCGAAGATGGTAGAATGATCGGTGATGGGGAATGATCGGTGATGGGGAAATGATAGATGATGGGAGTGTTCGATGATGTGGGAATGATCGGTGATGGGGGAATGATCGATGATGGGAGAATGATCGGTGAAGAGGAATGATGTATGATGAGAGAATGATCGATGATGGGAGAATGATCAGTGATGAGGGAATGATCGAAGATGGTAGAATGATCGGTGATGGGGAATGATTTATGATGGGAGAATGATCGGTGATGGGGAAATGATAGATGATGGGAGTGATCGATGATGTGGGAATGATCGGTGATGGGAGAATGATCAGTGATGTGGGAATGATCGATGATGATGGAATGATCGATTATTAGGTAATGATCGATGATGAGAGAATGTTCGATGAGTGGGAATGATCGATGATGGGGGAATGATCGATGATGGGGGAATGATCGATGATAGGAGAATGATCGATGAGGTGGGACTGATCGATGATGGGGAATGATCTATGATGAAAGCAACAAAGACAATAATGGAAAGATTGAAGAAAGAATCGTCCAAAATGCTGTAGAATTAATAAAAGTTGTTACTGCTCGTATGAATAAAGGAATAACACGAATATATTTGCGTAAATTAATGGTGCATTGGCGATTTCAATCCACAAACCTCCGACAATACTCGTGTGCTTAGTAAATGCAACTGCTGAAATGTAGAGATCAAAACAATTAAAATAACGATACCCGTCAGAATAATAACCATCTGTATATATTTTTACTTTTAAAATCCCATTACACCGACAAAGAAATAATACCCCGTTTCACAAAAAAACAAACAAATTATGTTCTGAATTTTACGCAAATTGATGAGAATATTATTTGCCAAAAAATAGAATGTTTCGAAAATTGACAATTGAAGTGAAAAAATATCTGGAACATTTTCCAAAT
Organism: Acanthosepion esculentum; assembly: GCA_964036315.1. Lineage (NCBI taxonomy): Eukaryota > Metazoa > Mollusca > Cephalopoda > Sepiida > Sepiidae > Acanthosepion > Acanthosepion esculentum. The sequence goes on along the minus strand of OZ038488.1, from coordinate 121,440,232 downwards.
CGATGAAGTAATATTAATTTTAGCATGTTTTTACTTTCATCATTGTGCTTTTATCAACAGTGAAGTCGTTTTAAATCCCACGACACTGTTAAATAGCATCTCTTTTGAAATAAACAAGTGGCCTCTCAAAAGATTCGAAATTGCATTTCACATTGTTTAACGAGGTAGGAACTAACGGAGAATTAGACAGAATGGAAGATATGAGGCCCAAGAGAGAAAAAGAGCTGGAGAGGCCTATGCTTAGATAGATAGATAGATAGATAGATAGATAGATTGCATTTAATTGGAGCAGCAAAGCGTTTAATTGCAATTCGTTGTGAACACGTTTTCATTTGTCTTATTGTTTTATCTAATGAGCCGTGCGAAGAAAAACCGGGAAAATACAGATCGATTACCGCGAAAAACAGGACGAGATCGAATTACACGTGGCCATTAGTTACCAAATAGATATTGGCTGAAATTGCTTTCACACCATATCGAAATTTAAATGCCTTTAAGTGTTGTCAAAAATGAATAGTGCGACAGACAAGGTGAACAAATTGATCTGCAAATGTTTGTGTATTTGTGCAGCTTTTTGCATAGAAATTCGTTTTACAGATTTCTCTTTCCTCTTTTCTAAAAATTAACATTGTTGTTTCATCAGATTGAATGATAAATCGATATATTTATTTAAGCATCACGAACCAGAAAAGCTAGGAAAAACAAACGCTGGTTCTTTTAGGATGGCACAAGGCTAATTTTTATGAGCTAAACAATAATGATAAAAAACACTCCCAAAGATTTGTGAGTTTAATATTGTGTTGTTTTGATACACAAATAGAGAATCTAAAAATATCATATTTTTAGTACGCACGCATATATATATATATATATATATATATATATATATATATATATTTAGAGAGAGAGAGAGAGAGAGAGAAAGAGAGTGTGTGTGTGTGTGCCTGTGTCTGTTCAACCCCCAACAAACCCCACCTGTGGCTTATACTGCAACTATGCTAGCCTCACCAATTGACGGCTCTCAAATAGGACCGTCTACCTAATTTCACTCACAAGGCTTGGGTCAAACTGTGGCATGGTTTTCAGGCGCTTCCAAGCTTGTGGCACGCTAGAAACGATAACATCAAGCATTCACATTTCTGAAATATCGACTATGGTGAAATTCGAATCCGAGTCGCATGGTCGGAAAACGAACGTTCTAAATATTTGTCAAGATTTTACTATATATATATATATATATATAAGGGAGGCACGGTGAAGTAATGGTAAGCCGCGCGGCTTGAAGAATCGGAGAGCCGATTTTGAATTCCAGTCGAATCCATTACATTCACTTATGTGCTTGGTAAAGGTAAGCATCCTTTTCTAATAGCAGGACAAATTGATGGCAAATGGTCTCGGAGAAGGGAAACTCGGAGCTCAAAATCGTTTGGGGACTTTGTCAATACAGGTCTCTGTATTCGGCTCTTCCAAATGTGTGGTTCGTTCTACACAAAGCCTTCACTACTATAATCACATCATATGTAGCTTGACCCTCATACGCCGAATACGACGGGAGAGTCCAGCATGTTGGTGTCTGTGTGTGTAGAGATAGATAGATAGATAGATAGATAGATAGATAGATAGATAAAGAGAGAGAGAGAGAGAGACCTATAGATATATTGAGTTATAGATAGGAGTAGGCTGAAATATGAATGCTTTGCATCAGTAAGATTATCAAATGATCATATATAGAAAGTTACATATCCTATTCACCTATATATATATATATATATATATATATATTACACTAATATATATATATATATATATATATATATATATATATAGGTGAATAGGATATATAACTTTCTATATATGATCATCTGATCCTCTTACTGATGTAAGTGTAATATATATATATATATATATATATATATATATATATATATATATATAGCTGAAGTGTAATTTATATATATATATATATATATATATATATATATATATACATACATATACATACATATATATATATATATATATATATATATATATATATATAAAAGTGGACATGGAAGTCAGCACTTAGAGGCGACAGTCTGTTTCATGCTAGTGCAATCGTCTGACTCTAAGTGCTGACTTCCATGTCCACTTTTATATTTACACACGCTCTATCTCTGATATTGAGCACTTTACCCCATAAATATAGCACACTTTAAGACTATATTTCTGCATATATATATATATATATATATATAGGTGAATAGGATATGTAACTCTATATATGATCATCTGATCATCTTACTGGTGCAAAGCAAATATATATTACACTTATATATATATATTACACTAATATATATATATATATATATATATATATATTAGTGTAATATATATATATATATATATATATATATATATATATATATATATATATATATATATAGGTGAACAGGATATGTAACTTTCTATATATACACACCTGATCAAAAATTTAAGACCGCTTGAAAATCTTTTATAAGAGACTGTTTGTCATGGATACATTATAAACCTTTTCTTACTTAAGGTTACTAATTCTATAATCTAAAAATTTATGTAGACAAAAAGTTATAATCCGATCAATTTATTCAGAAATGGACATTTTATAAAATGAGGTGTTTTACACTTGATCAAAATTTTTAGACCAGGGGGTATAAATTGTTAGATATAGGGTAATTCCAATGTTTTTAATTCATTTAGGGATTAGCAATCACTGCGTAAAGGTGTCACCATGCCTAAAGCAAGCAAACTTACCGATGTTGAGCATGCTCGAATTTTAGATTTCCATAATCAAGGTTTGTCATAGCGGGCGTTCGCAGCTAAGGTAAATCTCAGTAAAACTGTGACTTGCAACTTTCTAAAGGACAGTGTGAATTATGGAAATGCAAAGTCTAATGGTAGGCCCCCAAAAATTTCTCCGGCATTGAGTAAGAGAATAAGACAGGTTGTTGTGAGAGCCAGTGGACTCTCTTATAGCCAAATTAAGGCAGCCACAGATGCTGACTGCAGTCCAGTAACCATCAGATGATATTTACGACAAAAAGGCATGGTAAATAAAAAGCGCAAACAAATTCCTCGGCTGCTTCCACGTCACAAAGTGAACCATTTATGGTTTGGTTGTGAATACCAAACATGGGACATTGAGAAGTGGAAGAAAAGCCTGTTTTCTGATGAGTAAAAATTCAATCAAGATGGTCCTGATGGCTTCCAACGATATTGGCATTACAAAAACATGCCTCCTGAAATTTTCTCCACACATCATAGTGGTGGAGGCTCCCCAATGGTATGTGGTGCCTTTTCTTACAGAGGGTCAATGGAGCTCCAGGTGGTGCAGGGTCGTCAGACAGCGGCTGGTTATATTAGCATGCTACAAAAAGCATCGTTGCTGACGGAGGGCCATTGTTTGTGTGGGAATTTCAACAGGATAATGCTGCAATGCACGCTGCATGCTGCATCTTGACCTTTCTACAAGAAAATGGGGTTCATCTCTTGAGACATCCTGCATGCTCACCAGACTTGAACCCAATTGAAAATGTTTAGGGATGGATGTCAAGAGATGTTTATTGAAATGGCAAACAATATTCAACAAAGAAATGAACTTCATGAAGCTATCTTTAGAAGCTGGAGCAATATCCTCACAGCTTAATGGAAACACTAATTTCTAGCATGCCCCAAAGTATTTTTGAAGTCATCAAAACCAGTGGAGGTAGAACTCATTATTAAATTTGGTTGTTAAATGTTTTGTACACTTTTCGTAGAATTTTTGTCTCTGGTCAAGTGTAAAACGCCTCATTTTATAAAAATGTCAATTTCTCAATAAAATGTTCAGATTATAATTTTTTGTATATTTTAGATTAGAAAATTAGTAACCTTAAATCAGAAAGGTTTAAACTTTTTCTATGAAAAACGGTCTTTTTAAAAAAATTTCAACTGGCCTTAAATATTTGATGAGGAGTATATATATATATATATATATATATATGTTATTATCATCCACAGAAAGATTGTTTCGCTGTATCAGTGTGCCGAGACGTCTGGTTGACTCTAGCTAGGATCGAAACCAGACTGAATTGGTGTCAGTCGGAAATTCTACCACTAAGCCGTCGGCGTACGGCAGGAATGAAGGTGAATTTTAGCGTATTTATTTTTAGATTTAGATAAACACACAGTGACTGACAGTGACTCAATTCTGCCGAAGACTCATGCTATATAAATATATATATATATATATGTGTATATATATATATATATATATATATATATATATATATGTGTATATATATATATATATATATATATATATATATATATATATATATATATATATATATATATATATATATATTCAGCAGTGAATATTGCGTAAACCTTTTATAACTTTTATAATACTGATAGCTTCTCGCGGGAAATAGACTAATAATTAGTTTTACAAAACTAATTTACTAATTTCTGTTTATTTTCATCTATTGCATTTAAGTTGTTCATTGCTTGACGTTCTTTGTCACCCACGTTTTCCTCCCAATTTTAACATTTTGCCCTAAAGTTACACTCACATTTCTCAGACGGGCGAGTCTTCTCTGAATTTCTCCCTGCCGCTGGATTTCAATGAGTCTCTCTCTTTATTCAATTTTGAAATAATTCAACGTAGAGTTCGCCTGTTTGGTCATTAAATATGTCAAGGGCTTTCACAAAAACTTAAATGAATTTCTTTTCCCCCTCGACGAATGTTTTGTTTAACTTGACAGAAACTTCTGTCTATAGGAAAATGAAATTAAATTCTGTTAGTCCCCCACTGTTAGATTTACAGTAATTTTGACTGAAATGCAAATATTCTTTTTCCTCAATTATGTGCTCTCCATCGTATAAGCGACCGAAGTTCCCTCATTAAACGCCGCATTTCCAGAAGTAATTTTTAGAAAATAATCACCCCTACAATTAACCAACTTGTAAGTAGGTTAATTGTAAGGGAGATTATTTTTATATATAATAGGGAAAATTAATTGTAAGGGAGATTATTTATATATATAATAGGGAAAATTAATTGCATGTGAGATTATTTTAAATTAATTGTAAGGGAGATTATTTTTATATATAATAGGGAAAATTAATTGCAGGTGAGATTATTTTTATATATAATAAGGAAAATTAATTGTAAGTGAGATTATTTTTATATATAATAGCGAAAATTAATAATAGGTGAGATTATTTTAAATTAATTGTAAGGGAGATTGTTTTTATATATAGTAAGAAAATTAATTGTAAGGGTGATTATTTTTATAATTAATAGTGAAAATTAATTGTAGGTGAGATTATTTTTATATATAATAGGGATAATTAATTGTAAGGGAGATTATTTTCTTATATAATAGGGAACATTTATTGCAGGTGAGATTATTTTTATATATAATAGGGATAATTAATTGTAAGGGAGATTATTTTTTATATATAATAGGGAAATTTAATTGTAGGTGAGATTATTTTCATCTATAATAGGGAAAATTAATTGTAAGGGAGATTATTTTCATATATAATAGGGAACATTTATTGCAGGTGAGATTATTTTTATATATAATAGGGATAATTAATTGTAAGGTAGATTATTTTTTATATATAATAGGGAAATTTAATTGTAGGTGAGATTATTTTCATCTATAATAGGGAAAATTAATTGTAAGGGAGATTATTTTTATATATAATAGGGAACATTAATTGCAGGTGAGATTATTTCTATATATAATAGGCATAATTAATTGTAAGGGAGATTATTTTTATATATAATATGGAAATTTAATTGTAGGTGAGATCATTTTCATATATAATAGGGAAAATTAATTGTAAGGGAGATTATTTTTATATATAATAGGGAGCATTAATTGCAGGTGAGATTATTTTTATATATAATAGAGATAATTAATTGTAAGGGATATTATTTTTATATATAATAGGGAAATTTAATTGTAGGTGACATTATTTTCATATATAATAGGGAAAAGTAATTGTAAGGGATATTATTTTTATATATAATAGGGAACATTAATTGTAGGTGAGATTATTTTTATATATAATAGGGAAATTTAATTGTAAGGGAGATTATTTTTATATATAATAGGGAAAATTAATTGTAAGGGAGATTATTTTTATATATAATAGGGAGCATTAATTGCAGGTGAGATTATTTTTATATATAATAGGGATAATTAATTGTAAGGGAGATTATTTTTATATATAATAGGGAAATTTAATTGTAGGTGAGATTATTTTCATGTATAATAGGGAAAAGTAATTGTAAGGGAGATTATTTTTATATATAATAGGGAACAATAATTGCAGTTGAGATTATTTTTATATATAATAGGGATAATTAATTGTAAGGGAGATTATTTTTTATATATAATAGTGAAAATCTGCTTTTTAATTTTATCTAAGCCCAGCGTTCCATGCAAATGAGTATTGGAGTTGCTCGTACCTTAAATGGGTCAGGGCAAGTTAAAAACATATACCGATACGTTAGATCTGCTCATGTAGAGAATAAAAGAGAACTGGAATAAACACTTAATTTTCGTTTTGTCTATTTTCATCAACATTAATCCTAAATCTTTTTTTCAACTGTTCGTTTTCTTTTTTGTTAGGAGCTGTAACGCGTTGGTACAACCGACTCAAACATACAATATTCATATCCATTCAGATAGAGATGTCAAGAAATTTTATCATCATTGTTATGGAAGTGATGTAATAATGCTGATACTTCTATTCAACAATTTTCAGTATGTGTGTCCATCGCCACATTTCGTTGCAAGAGTTTAGGAATTTTAATATATAGATTTATTTACCTCAAAGATCACTGTATCGTGCAATAGTCTTCAGCCACTTTAAAGTTCTAAGAATTGCCAGGTTATAACGGAATGTTTCTTATCGCCTTTTCTACAGAAGAAATAGTGAATCTGTTAATGTAATTTCCATGCCAAATTATCGTGATTTGCCGCAGGGTTTCTGAATAAGAGAGGAAGACGTGCTCCACGCCCGCTCAACACCAACTGGTCGTTCGGACTTTTCCGTCTTCATTCAGATTCTCCGCTGCAAAATGTATGAATTCGGTTATTCCAATCCCTATGTTTATTCTCGGTTTGATCCTCCTTTCTTATTTGTTTCCACTGTCCTCACAGGGCCACTTCAAGATCCAAACTTCTCTTTTCCTTTTTTTGTGTGTAGTCCTCTCTGATCATCTTCTTCTTAAAAATTCATATTTATCTCTAGTTTTATTCACCCCCACCCACAATTATTCCTTTTTTTAATTTCTTTGGTTTTTATTTTCCTGGAAGTAAGACTATTATATTTTTGTCCTACGATTCCAAAACAGAAAAATGGTATTGAATGGTGTTTCTGTGATGAAAAATGAGACGGTAAGTGAATGCAGAAAACTGGCTGAAAATAATACAAAACTAAACACGATAGAGGAGGAAGAGTCAAACATCAGGAACGACGAGAGGCTGACCATGTAAATAGATATTTACTTGACTCCCACTGAGTCAGGTTGTGAGAAAAGGTCACTTTTTACCGTGGGGACCCGAGTGTTTTCACTCGGGTCGCTGGTCCAAGCTGGTCATAGCTGGTCTAAACTAGTCATAGCTGGTCTTGGATTGTCATTGCTGTCCCAAGCTAGTCAGAGCCAGTCCAAGCTAGTCGTAGCCGTGATACCACCAGCACAGGGACGGAGAGCTGGGCCAGGTAAGTATGGCTGACCATATAAATAAATGCTATAAGATACTATAGATATCGCAAGATATGATATTCTGATATAAATATAACTGTATCCAAACAGGAAACCGGTTTTGATAATCGTTAAAATAAATAAAAAATGACCTGTCGTAGTATTACACGTGTCTGTGTCTGATGGCGTTTACCCACAAGTGGACAAAACGCGTAGTATTTATAGCGTCCGGAGATAGTACCCTAGTGAACAATCTGGAAATTAAGGATGAGTTAACACCGACAGTACTACTGTCATTTAGAGGTCATGGATCCAATTCTTGGATTTGGTAGTGAAACAGTAATTCAACAGGAACAAACAATACCTGGCATCACAGATATCAATACATATCCCATATCGGCCAATCAATGAACAGCTGACGATGGCCAGAGTGAACGTGATCGAAACGTTGTGTTCATAAGATAGCACCTATATCATCCAAATTATATACAACAGTTTGAAATAATACAAGAAATAGATATTTATCTTAAAGAATAAAATTCAAACGGATAACCCAGTCGTGCTAGTCAGTATCAGAGCACTTGGAACGTTCACAAAAATCCTGAGTGCGAAAGTACTCAATAAAATCTAATATTCAACAGCAACAAGTTTCCCGCTCAAAAATATAAATCACTTAATACAATGAAATTCCTATAGCTTTTGTAACATTATTCACTTCATTCTAAAATGAAATTGGAGGTTTTCTTTCTCTAATGTATTTATATAAAAACCGATGAACTTGTTTGTAGACGGGGCCTTCCGCCAAGGCGTCCTGTGTTTTCAAGATATTGCGATGCGTTTATTTATTATGGTTAATGTGGATTCTTCTTGAGTCTTCGAAAAATCAATTGAAACTGCAAATTGAATTAAAAGCAACAGGAAATCTCCATTTTATTTCATTTCCGATTCTCGACGATGTATTGTCTGTTTTCTTCTGCGTTTATACGCAAAATTAAAAACAAATCCTACCGCAAAATTATGTCAGTAGATCGGGTAGCGAACAGCTTTAATAGACCACACCAGTTACACTGAGAACAGCTTAGTGCAGAAGTTCACGGTGATCATTTTTTTAAAAGTAAGTACTGAAAAAATAGATAGAAACATTTTTATTTCTACATTTACCTAATATGTAAAGATTTTGCCAAATACAAGCATCTGCAATGTTATTGGTCCTAAACTGGCATCTCAGCGTCAACCAATTGTACACTACCATAACGTAGCTATGAACTATCCTCTTTGATGTCTCAATTTCAATAATTTAAGCAAAGAATTGATTGGCAGCTAGCTCTCATTATTTTAGTATCAAAATTAGGAAATGGTATTGGTAAAATTGGTAATAAAAGTTATGTCGGTTTTCTTGTAATTACAAAAGATTTAATGGCGGAACTACACAAAGAATAACAAGGTGAACACTAATATCTCAGAATTCCAACCTCAAGGACACATGGCACAGTGGATAAAGGTGTTGGTTAGATCCAGTGACAGGACCCAAATAGTTCAATGCCCGGTTAAGGCAGTGGAGAACATGGAGAGGGGAATTAACAGGAGATAACTGATAACTGACATCCATTAAACATGGCACGTGGAAGTAGAACAGTCTACCCCATTGAGCGAAATAAAGGGTTCAGTTCGGCATTCCAACCACCTGAAAAAGGCCGGTCGAAACGTTGTAATAAATATGGCGACAAAGATGAGGACAATAGTCCGAATAATGTAAATAGTGTACATAATACCTCATCTGAGAAATATAGACAGATACTTAAAGGTCGAAACGTTGTAATAAATATGGCGACAAAGATGAGGACAATAGTCCGAATAATGTAAATAGTTTACATATTACCTCATCTCAGAAATATAGATAGGTACGCAGAATTATTGCTATTATATTGTGACGTAGTAGCAACTCATGTTCGTATACATTTTACAGTTTTATATTGACAGTTTTTTAAAAGTGGGACTAGGAAATTGGCATTTGATATATCAGGAAGCAAGAATATGTTGGGGTACTTGGAGGACATGAATTGATGCAAATTCATCCCTTATAGGGCATCATAATGATCTCTAGTCAAAGGCATGTTTAAACAGACATGCGGACCCAACACATATTCAGGTTGTTGCTATCTTATTTTTCTTCAGTATATATATATATATTTTTTTTTTTTTCAGTGTATATATATATATATATATATATATATATATATATATATATATATATTGAAAGAACAGTAAGATATATAATCCGGTGTTCTTATTGATATTTTTTATTTTTACAAAACAGTGCTCAATGGAAATTTACAGAGCATAAATATTATAAATTAACTGATTTAAAATGTTTTTCACTACACAGTAATAACCAAGTTTCAAAAACTGAAGCTAAAAACTTCAAATCTTATTATATAATTAAATTAAAAGCATTAGTTCTGTTTCATCTTCAAGCGAATTTTGGAAAAACTTATTTTTAAATTTACTCAGTTTTAAACACACATATAAATTCATAATTTTTGTTTCCAAGGATACAGAGAAATCCATTCATTCAGACAGGGACGGTAGCGTGTTCATTTTTATTAACTATTGTTGTATTAATTATGAGTTACTTTCGAAAAAGAGGTTAACTATAGGGAGGATAGGGGTGTATTTTTTCAACGAATTCTGACATCCGTTAAACGCATGCTGTGTCTGTTTTATTTTTTAATTTATTAACGGGAAAAAGTTCATCGGCATTTTTCCGTACTTGTAAACTTAAAGATTCTATTTAGGGCTGTTTGGGTTAGAATACGTTTTATTTAAATACAATTTTAGAAATGTTACTCTTAATTACTAATAGACTATATTTCTTTTTAAAACAAGTAAATGTAATTGTCATATTTAAATTATTTAAAAAAATTTCATAACAAATATAAGTATGTATATTACCAGCTCCCATTATTTTATTTCATTTTAAAATATTATTTAAGGAAAATTTTTGACATTGACGGTAAAGAATAGATAT